>JARQOD010000001.1:969456759-969584720 GCA_033576555.1 Oophaga sylvatica | reverse complement strand
CCGGTTTAAGAGTTTTTTCCAACCTTTATTTTTCCTTTGGGGTTTTGAGGGTTTTAACATGTTACCTTTGTTTATATTCAAATTGGTTTTTTCTAATCACAACCCTTTGCGTTTCAACCCTCTTAACTGTTTACGGGGTTCAGGGTCTTAGGAAAAGGGTTATTTTGGGCTTGGACTTTAACCATTATCATACCCCAAAGGTAATTTTGGGGGAACCCCTTTTTTAGGTCGGGTTAGACCCGGTCCCCTTTTTCCTTTTTCATCATCAGTCCTCAAGTTAACCCCGGGGTTCCGAATGGTCGGTAAATCTTTTAAACCCTTACTTTTGGAGTACTATATATTTTGTATAATGTTTTCTTTTTTTAAATTTTACTGACATTAATACTTAAAAATTAACAGGGGACCCCAAAAACCTAATAAAACCTAACCAAAACCCAACCCAACCCAAATTCCCAACCAAACCAAAATTTCCAAACCCAAACCGTAATTCTAACCTTCCCCCTTAATGCTCCCCCTAACCCATTTCAACCCCCTAGGGGGTTCTTTTGTTTTTTCCCACCCCGTTCAACCTTTCGTTGACCGGTGGTAAGGTAAGCTTTAACGCGATCGCGTTAGCTTACCCCTGCGCAGATGAATCGCAGATATCAGCCCCATCCGCAGAAAAATCGTCGGGGTCGCAACAAACCCCGCGATCAGCGAAAAATCCGCCGCGGGTCGCGAAAAATCCGCCGGTAGCGCAAAATCCCCGCGATAAGCAGAAAAATCCGCCGGTCCACAAAATACCGGGGATCGCAGCGAAATCACCGCATCACAGCAAAAATTTCCCCCGGATCTAGCGAAATCACACGAAATAAAGCCGGGATTCAGCACGAAATCAGCGCGGATCAGCGCGAATTCCCCCGGGGATCAGCAGCGAAATAGCGGGTTCCAGCGAAATCCGCGGATCACAGCAAACACCGCGGATCAGCCGCAAACCCGCGAATCAGCAGGAAACCGCCGGGATCCGCAGCAATCAGCAAAAAAATCATCGCGGCAGCGAAAAATTCCGCCGCGGACCGCAGCGAAATCCCCGGTCCCGCGAAACCGGGGGACCGCAGAAAAATCCCCGCGGCCCCGCGGAAATCCGGGGGACCGCAGCGAAATCCGCCGGTTCACCCAAAAAATCCCCGCGGACAGAAGGAAATCCCCGGGGTCAGGGGGAAAAATCCCGCGAATCAGCAAAAAAATCAGTGCGGATCACAGAAAAATCTCTGGGAAAAAAAAAAAAAAATTCTTTTTTTTATTTTGTCCCCCTATGACGGGGGGGGGGGGGTTTTTTACTTTTATTTTTTTTGTCATTTGGGGGGGGGGGGGGGGGGGGCAGTTTTCACGTGAAAAAATAAATTTTTTTACAAGGGGGAAGCACTGCGCATGCCCGGGCCCCGGCGGGCGCATGCGCATGCCCCCCCTTTTCCAAGGGGCGGCGCCCATGAAGAACCCGGGCAGCCCCGGGGGGGGGCCGGGGGGACACGGTGGTCCGGGGGGAGGGAGTAGGGGACGCGAAGGTGAGGGGGGGAGGAAGGTGAGGGGGGGGTACGCGGGAGGGGACAGACAGCGACGGCGGTGACCGCCCCGCTGCCATTTTCGATGGCGGGGGCCCCGATCACCCCGGACTCGGTGTGGGGGGGTCAGATCTTTCCCACCAGGGCAGTGTTTGCACCCGGGCCTGGCTGGATTGTAATTTTTCACCTTTTCATTGGTGAATTTTTACAATCGCTTATTGGGTTTTCTTTTTTTAAGCCAAACAGAGCGAGGGGGCCACTGGGGGAAAAAAAAAACCCCCCTGTGGGATCAAAAAGGGCCCTTTTCTGGGGTGGGTGACCTTTTGATCCCGGCCCCGACCCGATAAAATGATTTATAGCAAACGCTTACGTCGGCGTATGGGTCGGGGGGCCCGGTTTTTTCATGACCCCCACGTCGGCGTCATGGGTGGGAAAGGGGGGTTAAAGGTTTCATCAGAGAATTTGGTTTGGTAGTTTTGAATAATTTGCCCCCCCCGGTTTTTTTTGGGGGTTACCCTGGTTAAATTCACAATCCGGATGGTTTGGCTACCAAGAAATTAAGCCCCGGGTCCAAATTTGTTTTGACAAGTTTTTAACGGGGTTTGCTGCTGTATTTTAAGGGGGGGTTCCCGTACCATTCAGGATTTTTGGAAAGTTTTTTCGAAAGGAAATCGCAGTATTTTCCCATAGAGATTATGATTGTGAATTAAAATTTTCCCCCGGAGGGCCTTTCCCAAAAAATCGTTTATTTTTAATTGACTATTCCTGGGGAAAGGCTTTGGGGGTTACTACAGAAAGTTTCCCCGGTAAATTTTTGGCCTTCCAAATCCCTTGGCGGTTGGTTTTTTTTTTTTTAAAAAAAGGACGGGGGGTTTGGGCCTTGTCTAGACTTTCGTGAGATTAATAAAAATACTGTACCAATCCTTCCCCCCGGGCCTTGATTCTGATTTGTTAACCTTAGTGGGGGCCAAGTGGTTTGAAAAAATTTTTTCGAGGGGGGTCAATTTGTTGCGCATGAAGGGGGGGGAATGAAGGAAGACTGGTTTAACACTCCACTGGGTTTTTTTGAGAATTGGCCCCCCTTTTGGGGGTTTTCCCGTGCCCCGGCTTTTTTCGAATCTTTTAGACCCTTAGACCTTTGATCGGCAGAAGTGTGGTTGGTATTTGGTGAATTTTGATTTATTCACTGGGTTTGGAGTCTCATTGGAGGGGGTGCGTGAAGATTCATTATGATGATAATTCACTTTTTGCCAAAAAAGAAAAAAGTGAGTTTTCTTAAGGACTTAGTTTTTTGGGCTACATTGTCTCCAGTAGGTTTTGAGATGGACCCCCGGGGAAAGTGCAAGCTGTGAGGAATGGCCAGGCCTATTGGTGTGAATCAAAACAGAGGGTTTTTGGGGGTTCGCCAATTATTTTTGAAAATTTAAAAATTTTTCTGTGATTGCCAAACCCCCGACGTCTCACCGGAAAAGGGGCTGATCGGTTTTGTGGATAAGAGGCCATTTTCTTTTGTGTTTGCTAAAGGAGAGGTTACTTGCTCCCTTTACCAGCCTGATGTGACTAAACATTTTTGGTTGAGGTTATGCTTCTTCTGTGGGGGTGGGACGGTGTTTCTAGGCAAGAGGAGGATAAACCCCCCGTTTTTTTTTAAAGAAATTTTTGAGTCTGAACTAATTTATTCGAAATGGGGGAAATTTTTGGAATTAAAACTCGCATTTAAAAAAGGCGTCTTTTTTGGGGAAACGGTTTTCCCCCTTCAAGTTTCCCGATCTAAAAATTGTTCCCCTTTATGCTGCCAAAAGCTTGAATGCCGTAGGCAGGGGGCCCTTTTTTCTCACGGTTTAATTTTCCCCCTTATTACACCGGGGACTAAAAATTTTTAAACGATTTTGTCTGCACTTTTCTCCTATGGTGGGTATGAGGAGGAGGAAAAAATTTTGGCAAGAGGGGGTTTTATTGCTGTTTTGGACTCCGTTTGGAAAATGGGTTCTTAAAACAAAAAAAATGCCCCATTTAAAACGCCGTGGGGGTTTTTTGTGCCTGGTCCCCGGGAAGTTTGTTTGTTGAAGTCATGATCTGTTGGGAGGTCCCGGAAAACTCTGAGACAAGAGATTGTGGGTCGCAGTTTTTGGTGGCCAGGGGCAGAAGGAAGTCATTAAGTGGGTGCGTCAAAGACGGTGGTTCTAGATCAATCTTTTTATACTTGCGCGGGTTGCTTTGCCCTTGGGGGCCTAGTTAAATTGGACACTTTTTTGGTAGGACTTTATTACTGATTCCCCCCCCGAGGGTTTTTTCTGTCTCTGGGTGGTCGTGGAATTTTTTAAAATGTGTCACTTGGTTCCTTTATCAAACTGCCCTCGCTAAGACTCTCGCTAAGGCCTTTGTCAAGGAAAAGTCAGATCATGTGTTTTTGAATTGTTTTGATGGGGGACCTCATTTTGTGGCTGTTTTTGGCCCCCCTTTTGGGAAGGTTTGGGGAGTTCATTTGTCTTTTCCCGGATATCATCCTGAGTCTAATGGCCGAAGAAAGGAAAAACGGTTTTTGAGCTTTTTCTTGCGTTGTTTTGTGAGTAAAAGAGGGGGGTCTAGTTTCTGCCCTTCTGATTCTCTTAACAACATACCCCGCTTTGTGGTTGTTCGCCTTTTTTTTTTTTTACTGGGAAATCCGTGTTTGGGTCTTTTCCAGTTGGGATCGCTGACCTGAAGGGGAATTTTTTTCTGGTGTTTTGGAGAGTTTGGCTGATGGCTGGTAATCTTCGGGGGCAAAAAAAGACCCAAATTTATTTTGATAAAAAACGCAAGGTTTTGTTTGCTTTTGGGGACTGTTTGGTTGTCCTTAAGAATTGCGCTTGTTTCCCCGTCTAAAAATTTTGGGTCCCATTTTGGGGCCCCCTTTAAAAGGGCTTCAGGTTTTAAAAACCCAATTGTTTTTAATTGGGATTTCCCCCCCTCCGGGGAAGTTAAACCCCTTTTTTCATGTTTCTCTTTAAAAAAAAGCTGAGGTTCGAGGGACGCTCGGCCACTGTTCCCTGGTGGTGGTGGACGGAAATTTGGAGATTTCCCGTTTCCAAAATTTAGAGGGGTTGAGGGATTTTACAGTACCTCGTCGCTTGGAAGGGTTTTGGCCCCCGGGGAAAAAAATAAAGGGTGGGGGGCAGATGATGTTTCTGCGTCTAGACTTGTCAGAGCGTTTCACAGAGTTTCCGGATAATTCTAAGCCCCGGGGGATCCGAGGTCCTTTGAAGGGGGGTATGTTAAAAAACCCCCTTTTTTGGTTTTTTTTTAGTTTGTGGTCAAGACCTTTTTCCTTTTTATTGTCCGCCCTTTGGCTTTGGGGGATTTTATTGTTTTTATTACTCTTAAGCTACGGGTGCTTAGGTGCCTACTCGTCAGTTTTGCTTGATCTGGTCTCTAAGTAATTTGTTTTTTTTTATTTTCCTGCTACAATTTTGTTAGGGGTGTCTACCTTTTCTCCCAGTCCCAAACTTTTGGGATCCCCCCTCGCAATATGGGGTTTGTTCGACGAGGATTTGGGGCTGGTCGCGGGATAGGTTCCCGTTCTCGTAGGGTCCGCTTGTTTTTTTTTTAAAGGGGCAGAATTCCCTTTTCCCTTTTGTCTTTAGAATCATAAACTATGGTTTTTTCCCCCCCATCTCTTCTCACATTTCTGCGTTGGGTCTTGAGCTGGCCGGGGCCCCATTTTCCCGGGGGCCCCGGGGTTTTGGGCCCCCTTCTATTTTTTCCAAAAAGTCTGGCTTCAAAACCCTTAAAACAAAAATTTTTCTTCGGGGGGCCCCCTTTTTTCCTATTACGGGCCTTCATTCCCCTTTCCCCTTAACCGATGCTTGTGTATTGTTTGAACCAATCCAAAGAATTTGCCCACTTTGGCTTTCCGAAAGTGAGTTCCTATTGTTTCTTCCCCCCGGCGAGTACGGTGGAAAAATTTTCTATTTCTCATCCTTCACCTGGGGAAAAAAGGTGTTGTTAGGTGCTATTTCATAACTGGTTTTTTTCTTTTTTTTTAAAATTAAAAGGGGTTTTTCCGTCCAAAATCATAAGTCCAGTCAATCTGTGTGATGCGACTTAGAATCCCCCAACGAAAACAAAAAATTTTCCGGTTTGGCCGGACGGGGGGGAAATATGGTTATACAAACTCCCGTCAGATCTCTTAGTTACATTTTTAATTTAAAAAGAACGCACCCCCTTGTCACCAACCTACGGGGTCAGCGTCAAGGCGGGGATGTAAACACCCAAACAATGTAGGGGGGGAAGTCTGTGCCACAGTGGGCTCCCCAGAATCCCCTAACGAAAATGTACCCATGGCCCCCCTCAGAAAAAAGGGGAAAACCCCCCAGTGCACTGTGCTTCCCCCGGGGGGGGGGGGGGGGGGTTAAAAGTGTGATTCAAACAGAGTGATGCAATTTTTTTGGCCATAACCCTTACAAAAAATAATTTTCCCCGCCCTGTTCCTTAAGAGAAATTTATTTTCCGGGGTTGGTGTTCAGATTGAAATCCTTCCCTCAGGAAAATATCAAACTCGCGGGTCTGTCTTGGCTCTCCTTTTTTTGTACTTTTTTTTGGGGAAAAAGTGGTTTTAGACCCCCGGGACCTTATTCACCCCATGTGGTTTCTTCCTTTTCCCCAACAAAAACTTTTGCTTTTACTTTGCCTTCCCTTTTATTTTTTTTCCCGCAGGAAATACTTCAGTTTGGATTTTGGGCGAGGGGTGTGTCCACTCCCCCTCGGTAACAGCCTTTTTTCAGACTTTAAATTCCGTTTGTCTTCTGAACGACCCGTCAAGGTCCTTGCTTTTTGGCGAACGTTGCCCGTGGTTTGGTTTTCTGCCATTCTGGATCTTATAAAGGAAAAACAAACCCCCCATCCGGGGGGATCAAGCCTAATCCACTGGGCAAGGGGCTTTGGGTTTTTGTCAACAGCCCCCGACGTTGCGCTTTGTAAGGCTGTTTTTTGGTCCTGCCACACTTCCAATTTTTAAAAGGTTTTTTTGCCCCACGGATTTGAGTTGAGCGAAAGTGCTGCAAGGAGTTAAGGGGGCACACTTGAGAATTTCCTTAAAATTTCCCCTTTTAAAACCCCCAGGGACTGCTTGGGAAAACCCCCGGGGTTTCCGGGCACCAAAAAAGTCCCCCCGAAAATGGGGAATTTTGGCTTACAGTAAATCACCTTTCATAACTTCTTGGGGTACACAGCACCCCCCCTTTTTTTTTTTTTAGAGAGTTTCTTATTTTTTTCTACTTTCCCTAACGAATTTGTAGACAGCTGTGCCTGCTGAGGAGGACCCCCTTTTTTTTTTTAAAAAATTTTTTGGGTTCCTTTCCAAAAGGGGTTTCCATCAATGTTTAAAAGGTCTGCTTGCTCCAAAAGGCTGCACCCCCTTTTTGTTTATGGGCAGGGGTTTTTTTCACACCGTCATCTATAGGTGATTTGCGGGCGCAAAAAAGGCACAGTCGTCAAGAGTTGCCCTAAATTTTTCTTTTTTGATGACCTTTTTAAAAGGGATAAGAAAAAACACCCATTTTTTTCCCCCTGAAATATAATGGGGGGTAGAAAGGCTCTGGACATTGAAAAAAGTAATTTTTACTCAATGATCTAGCGCAAAATATATATTTTTTTTAGCCCAAAAATAACAGGGGTTTTTTCGTTGATTTCAAAAAAGGTCCATGACAAGAAAAAGAAAATTTGTCTGCTTAAATTTCTTTAGGCATTTGCACCTTTCAGGAATATTTGCTTTTTTTTCGCATTTTTTGCGGAAAAAACCCCCCGTCAAAAACGCAGTATTAAGCTCCTTCATTTAAATGAATTCCGCAAATTTTTGTGCACTTGGGCTTTTTTTTCCCAAAAAAAACGCATCGCGGAAAAAACTAGCAGTTTGTCCATTAATTTTTCGGATTTCTAGCGTTTTTCCCCCTTTTTTTGACCTAGAAAAATTTAGGAAAAAATGCGGTAAAAAAGCGTCAAACCGCGCAAAAACGCACCAAAAAAAGCAAATCCCGCAAAAAAGCGCTTTTTTTCCGAAAAAGCCCCCGGGTTTTTTCGGAATATTCTGCAAAAAAATTTGCAAAGTTGCACTTCTTAGGCTAAGTCCCGTTGCGGAATTCGCGGAAATTTCCGCGGCAATCCCGCACTTCCCCCCAGGAAATCGCCTTTTTTTTTTTGTGATTCCCGCCAAATAAAGCGTTTTGCAAGCTTTTAAATTCTTGCAGATGCTAGCGTTTTCCAACACTGTAGCATCGCTTGGAAAATGATTGACGGTTGGTCCCATAAACATAGTTTTGAAAATTTTGCCAATTTTTTCTTTGTGCCCCCAGCGCACAATAGAAAAAAACTTTTAAAAATAAAAAAAAAAAAATAAATATATTCTCCCCTTCCGGGGCCCCCCCCCCCGCCTTTGCGACGCCCCCGGCAACCCGGCCCCGGGGTCTTTGCAACAAATACACCGATGAGTAGCTCTGCGAGACGCTATCCATGGGGTGATTCTCGAAAGGGACTCGGGGGGGAGTTCCGGGAGCGTCGCGAGGGGGAAGGTGGGGGGCCCGGGGAAAGGGGTGCGGGGGCCCCGGGGGAAAGGGAAATTCATTATTTTTTATTTTAATTTTTGTTTTACCGGGTAGGGGCCCAGGGGCCGGGGGGGGTCCCCCTGCCCAGCCCTGGGGACACCGCAATAACCCGCTTCTTGGGCCCTAGTGGGGATACCACTCGGAAGTAAGGGGTTCAATGAATTCCTATGGCGGGGAAACCGCGGTTACGAAATTTAAGAACATTTGCTATTTTTTTGCAAAGCATTTTTTTCGCGGAAAAAAACCAACAGGGCCCAAAAAATGCGGAATAATTAAAAAGTATGGGTTTTTATGCTTGGTTTTTATCCTTTTTACGGGAAAAAAAGGGAAAAAAAACCGCGAAAAAAACGAATTATTCCTGATTGTGCATTTTCCTTTTAAAGTTTTGGTCAGTTTTTTCAATCTAACTTTTAGACAAGAGGTTATGTAATGTTTTCTAAATGCATAGGTTTTCCCCTTTAAAACAAATTTTTTAAACCCAACCCCATTTTTAAGGACTGGAAATTTTAATTATTTTAGTTTGAAAGGTTTTTTTGTCTCCCCCCTCTTACAGTACCCAAAGGACTTGTTACGAAGGGGCTTACTTTTTCCCCTCTCTAATTCCGTTCCGACAATAAGGGTTTTCCCCCTTTGGTGGAAAATGGTTTTGAAAAATTTTTATTAAAAGGAAATCGGGGGTATGGGCCTAATAGGGAGGAGAGAAGGCCGGGGGGGCCTGATCTTTTTTTGAAAAAAAATTCATCTCCAAAAAATTCCCTATTGTTATTTTAAACCCCGAAAAATTTTTCCCCTTTTTTTTTATTTGGTTCCCGAAGTTGACCCTTTACTAAAATGGTCTCATTGATATGAAAATCTCTCCAAAAATCGTTGGTCGGCATTTTAAAAATTTTTTATTGCGGGGAAAGGGGGGCCCCTTGGGGGAAAATTTTGGTTGGGTTAGTTGTTTTTAAAAAAAGGCCCAAAAAGGGGGAAAAATTTGGTTTGGCCCCAACAGATTTGGGGCCCCCGGGGTACAAATTATTGCGAATAAGATGAAAAATTTAAAGGGATTCCTTTAAACCCCCTTTTAAATTTAATGTGGAACATTCTTTTGTCGGCCGCTTTTGGAACAATCACCCCCAAAAAAATACAGAAATCATAAAAAAAAGTGTCCAGATTAAAATTTCTACCCAAAACCCAAAATCCAAAAAGAAAACCCCTTTGGGCCCCCGGGTAACCAATTGTGGGCTACAAAGGGTTTTTTTTTGGGGATTTTGTAAGGTCATTTAGTATTACTTCACCCTTTTTAAACAATTCCCCCTTTATCAAAGAACCCAGCAGTTTTGAGACTTTTTTAGAGCTGCATTTGTCCGTGATTTGGTGTTTGTCATGCGGTGTGGGGCCCTTTTTTTACATCAACTGGGAGGGCTTTGGCTGTTTGATATCTTTTTTAGTAAATTAAAAAGGGGAAGTCGGAATGATTTTGACCTTGCTTAATTTTTGACCCAAATTTGCCCCTTTTTTAAGGGGCAAAAGTCCTCCAATTAAAAAAAGGGTAGGTAGGGGGGCAGCGTTGCCCCCTATTCCAAAATCTTTTCTGGGGGCATGGGAATGGAGCTTTTTTGGGGAGAACATTTTTCTGGCATTGAACATGCCAAATTGGGTGGTTTTTTATAACGACATCGTGTTATTTGGGGGGGGCCTATAGAAGATCTGCAGAAATTTAGGCAAGATCTGATATGAAAAACCCCCCCCACTGATAAAATTTGGGGGAAAATTTTTGGTTTCTGATTTTTTTAATTTCGCGTCCCAGGATGGCCCCATCAGAAAATTCTATACAGAAAACCAACTGCCACTATTCACTATTGCACGCATCATCATCAATCCCAAGGCAAAATCAGGGGAAAAACCCTTTGGGGCCCCGTTCTTACGGTTTAAAAAAAATTTTCCCCCGGAAACAAAAATTGGGAACAATCCAGAGATTTGAAAAAGAGATTCCGCAACGGGGCTATGCCGGGGGATCCTCGAGGAAATTTAGAGCCAAAAATACTTCGGGTCAATTGCTACAAAAAAAACCATCTGTAAGGGTTCTGTGACTGCAGACCCCCGGGAAGTTTTTCTAATTTTTTAAAAAATTGGTTGACCTTAAAACATTTTCAAAAACATTTTGGAATTCTTCTCACAGATTTTCCCCCAAAAATGTTTTACAAACAGCCCCCCATGGTTTCAAACGTTCACCGAAACCCCAAGGTATACTCAAAGTTTTTGTCCTAAGGAATAAGAATCAACAAAGTGCTAGGGGGAGGGGGGTGGTTTTTTCCTCTGCGTTTAGCAAAGGGGGTTTTTGCCATATGAAGAAACTTTTTTCTTAAATTTTATGATGTAGATCCTTTAAGATTTTGGGGCACTCAGTGCTCCGTAAGGGGTTCAATATACTCGTGTAAAACCCCCCCGGTTAAGCCGACCCCCCAATTGCCCAAAAAAAGGGAAAAAAAAATTTTCATTTAAGCCGGGTGTTATAAAAACCCCCCCCGCCTGTTGGCCCCCTCCTGTCCTTTCCCCCATCCAGCTCTGTGCCCCCCTTTTCCTTGTACCCCCCCTCCGCTGTCCTCCCCTGCCCCCCTCCCCCGCCCCCCCAGTTTTCCCCCTTTTCCCCCCCCGTTCCCCCCCCCCCCAATCCCCCCCCCCCCGCCCTGCTCCCCCCCTCGTTCCCCCGTCCTCTTTTCTTCCCCCTCCACGATCTCCCCCCCGTCCGTTCCCGTTCCCCCCCCCCCCCCTCTTCCCCGCCCCCGCTCCAGTTTTTCCCCTCCCCTCTATGTTCCCCGTCCCCTTTGCTTCCCCCCGCCTGTTTTTTGCTCCTTTTCCCTCCCATCAACTCACCCCCCCGTGCCTCGCTACTCCCTGCAAACCCGTTTCCCCGTCTTCCTGCAGCTTCTCCAGCACTGAGCGGGGGGTAATACCCTCATTAAGGGGAGAATAGGGGCGACGCCTGGGGGGCGTCGCGTCCATATTACATGACCTTAAGAGGGGGATTACGTCACCCCTAGTGCGAAGACTGCGGGGAAAAGGGGGGGGGAAGCAGTTTGCGGGGCTACGGAGGCACGGGGGGGGGGGAGTTGACCCCCCCCCCCGGGGTCCGCCGCGGGTCCCCCCCCCTGGTTTTGCCCTATGATGTGATAAGCCGGGGGGGCTTTTTTGCACGAAAAAAAGGTGTAAAATTTGGCTTTACACGAGTTTTAAAGGTATTTACTAGCTGAGTGTCCATGTAAAAAGATTTATTTTGGTCTCACCAGTCGGGGAATCAAAATTAGATTCCGGGGCACTTTTAAAATTTGATAAGGCAGACAATCAGGATATGGCCTTGCTAAAAAACCCCCGGCACTTTAAACATTCCTTCTTGAAAAATTTCCCAAAATGTTTTCGGTTGAGGGTTTTTTGATAGTTTGGGCTCCCGGGGGGGTGACAAAGGGGCGGCAAAAAAAAATGCCGTGGTTTTCCCTTGGACTTTGGTTCCACAAGGGTTGAATAAAATTTTGGCTTTGGGCATTTCTAAAAACTTAATAGTTTCTTAATCATTTTTCTCATTTTTTATGGTTACATTAGTGGTGGCAGGGGTGGGGGTTTTTTTTCCCTTTCCCCCCCCAAGGGTTTTTTTGACTTAAATGCCGGGACTTTTTACAATTCTGCCCCTCCTTTATGGGTTTTAAAACCCCCCAACGCTTCACGGATCTTTGCGTTTTTGAGTTTGTTTTCTCGTGAATATTGTACTTCATTTTTGTGGTAAAATTTCTTCCATTACTTGGTTTTTTTAAAAAAACAAAAAAAGGCAAAAAATTTTAAAATTTAGCTTTTTTTAAATTTGAATTTTTTTTCCCTTAAAACGAGAAAATGTCAAAATATTAAGAAATAACTTTCCCACATGTTCTTTACTCGCACTTTTGGAATCAAAATTTTTTTTTTTTAGGAAGTTTTAAGGGTTAAAATTGACCACTTTTTCTCTTTTTACAAAAAAATTTTAAAAAACCCTTTTTTTTTTAGACCACCTAATTTTTAAAGTCATTTGAGGGGTTACATGAAAAAAAACCCCCAAAAGTGACACCATTCTAAAAACTGCCCCCCTAGGTACTCAAAACCCCTTTTCAAGAAGTTTATTACCCTTCAGGTGTTCCGGAACTAAAGCAAGGGGAAGGAAAAAATGAATATTTAACTTTTTAGCCACAAAAATGATCTTTTACAAACTTTTTTTTTTTTTTCAAAGGGGGAAAAAGGAAAAAAGGGGACAGAAAGGTTGTTAGCAATTTTCCGAGTAGCCTTTACCCAAATGGGGGGAAAACCCAACTGTTTGGGCACACGGCAGGCTGAAGGGAAGGGCCCTTTTTGATTTTTCAACTAAAATTGGTGGGTTGAGAATTGGACGCCATTTCGCGCTTGGAGAACCCTGGCCCTAACGGGGGGAAACCCCCACAGTGACACCTTTTGGAAATGACCCCCTAAGGTCTTTTTGATCGTTGGGACTTTAACCCCCCAAGGTTTTTTCCAAATTTTAAATGCCTGGGTGTAAAAAAAAAAAAAAAAAAAACCCAAAAAAGATTTTTTATCCAATTTTTAATTTTTTCCAGGAAATTGGACCCCAAAAGGTTTTTCCAATTTGCCTGAGACGCAACCCCAATGTGGGGGGGGGAAAACTTTTGGGGGAACGGAGGGTTGGAAAGGAAGTAGTAATTTTTGGAATGCAGCGTTTTGGGGGTCAGTTCCTTTTGCAGTGCCCCGTGACCCAAAAACAGTGGAAATCCCCCACAAGTGCCCATTTTGGAAACCCCCCCCAAGGAACTTTTCTAGTCTTTGGTGAGCACTTTGCCCCAAGTGCCCAAAATTTTTTAAATCCGGGGGGCAGAAAAAAAAAACCTATTTTTTTCCCAAAAAATTTTCTTTTAGTCCTAATTTTTTTTTTTCCCAAAAGGGTTCAGGAAAATTGGCCCAAAAAAAGTTTTTGCCCAATTTCCCCTGAGTACGCTGAGCCATTGTGGGGGGGCCCACGTTTGGGCGCGGGGCAGAGCTGGAAAAGGAAGGAGCACCATTTGCTTTTTCCCAAACCAAAATGGGGGAATTGAGATTGGTTCCATGTTGCTTTGGAGAGCCCCTGATGTCCCCAAACAGTGGAACCCCCCCAAATGACCCCTTGGGAAACTAGCCCCCAAGGAACTATTAATTTTTGGTGAGAATTTGACCCTCAAGTGCTTCACCTTTTTTTTTAAAGTGGCCGTAAAAATTTAAAAAATTTTTTTTCCAAAAAAAATGATTTTTTACCCCAATTTTTTTTTTTTTCCAAGGGGGCAAGCTCCAAAAGTTATTTTGCATTTGTCCCCAGTACAGAACCCCCTAGTGGGGGTAACCCCGTTTGGGGGCTGGAGAGTTTGGAAGGGGAAGGGGCCATTCCTTTTTTAACCAGAATTGGTGGAGCCATGTCGTGTTTTAGAGCTCTGATCTCCTAACAGGGAAAAACCCCCCCAAATGACCCTTTTTTGGGAAATAGACCCCCCAAAGGGAAATTATTAATTGTGGGGAACTTTTTAACCCCCCTGTTTCACTAAGTTTATAACGTCAGCCTTAAAAAAAAAAAACCTTTTTTTTTTTACAAAAATATTTTTTCGCCCCCCCCCAAAAATTTTTTTTTCAAGGGAACAGAAAAATTGGAAAACCCAAAAGTTTTGTCCATTTTCCTGGACGCTGTCCCAATATGTAGGAAAAACTTGTATGGGTGCAGTCAGGGTGAAGGGAAGTAGGGGTTTTGGTTGCAGACTTGATGGAAGGTCTGGGGCGCATTCGCATTTTAGAGCCCCTGATACGCCCCAAAATGGAAACCCCCACAAGTGACCCCTTTTGGAAAATAGCCCCACAAGGAAATTTTCTGATGTGTGGGGGCACTTGAACCCCCAAATGCTTCACAAAGTTTAAACCACACCGTAAAAAAAAAAAAATCCTTTTTTTTTTTTTAAAAAATTTTTTTGCCCCAATATTTTATTTTCACAAGGGTAACAAGAAATTTTGGGCCCCAAAAGTTGTTTTCCCCAATTTGCCGAGTCGTGATACCCAATAGGGGGAAAACTCTGTATGGGCGCATTCAGGGGCCCGGAAGGGAAGTATTTCGTTTTGGATTGCGACTTTGATGGAAGGTTGGGGGTTTGTGCATTTGGAGACCCCCCGAGCGCTAAAAAGGGGGAAACCCCACAAGTGACCCATTTTGGAAAATAGACCTCAAGGAACTTACCGAGTGTGGTAGCATTTTTAAAACCCCAAGTGCTTCACAAAGTTTTAAAAACGCACACCGAAAAATAAAAAATCCTTTTTTTTTTTTTAAAAAAAAAAAAAAATTTTTTTTCGCCCCAATATTTTATTTTTCCAGGGAAAAAGGAGAAATTGGCCCCCAAAAATTTGTTGTCAATTCCCCAGTACGCTGAACCCAATAGTGGGAAAAACTATGTTGGGGCTTTAGGGCTCGGAAAGGAAGTATGACTTTTGGATTGCGATTTGATGGAATGGTTGGGGCGTCAGTCGCATTTGGGGAAACCCCTGATCCTAAACATTGGAAATCCCCAACAAGTACCATTTTGGAAAATAGACCCCCAAAGGAATTATTTGATGGTGGTGAGGCTATGAAGCCCCGTGCTTCACAAAGTTTATAATGTACACCGAAAAAAAAAAAAAAACTTATTTTTTTTACAAAAATAATATTTTCGCCCCAGTTTTTTATTTTCCCAAGGGTAACAGAAGAAATAGGAAAAAATTTCACAAATATCTTGGAGCCAAGTACGCTATACCCCATATTGGGGATAAACTACTGTTTGGACGCATGGCAGAGTCAGAAGTGAAGGAAAACCGTTTGCTTTTTCAACCAGAATTGGCTGGAATGGAGCAGACGCCATGCACATTTGGAGAGCCCCTGAGGCCAAACGCGGAAACCCCCCAATTTAACCCAACCCTAACCCAACCACCCCTAACCCTGTCCCAACCCTAATCCCAACCCTAACCCTAATCCTACTTAACCCTAATCCTAACTTTAGCGCCAACCCAACCCTAACTTTTCGAAACCAAACCCTAACCCTAAGGGAAAAGGAAATAAATCATTTTTTTTATTTTATTATTTTTCCTAACAAGGGGGTGATTAAAGGGGGTTGATTTACTATTTAAGCGGTTTTTATGATTGGCCTGTCCCTAAAAACGCTTTTTTTTGCAAAAAGAGTTTTTTGCTCGCCAATTTGAGAGCTTAATTTTTGCTATTTTCCCCAAACAATTTCATGTGAGGTCTTAATTTTTGGGGACGAGGGGTGACGCTTTTATTGGCCATTTTGAGCACCTGACATTTTTTGATCGTTTTTATTCGATTTTTGGGAGGTAGAATGAACAAAAATCCGCAATTCATGAATTTCTTTTGGGTGAGGCGTTTTTATTGTTCGCGTGTGGTAAAATCGATAAAGCAGTTTTATTCTTCGGGTCAGTACGATTTAGGGCGATACCTCATTTATATAATTTTTTTATGTTTTGGCGCTTTATAGAATAAAAACAATTTTATATAAAAAATAATTATTTTTGCATCGCTTTATTCTGCGAGCTATAACTTTTTTATTTTTTTCGCTCATGATGCTGTGTGACGGCTCGTTTTTTGCGGGACAAGATGACGTTTTCAGCGGTACCATGTTTATTTATATCCGTCTTTTTGATCGGTGGTTATTCCACTTTTTTGTTCAGCGGTATGATGATATAAAGCACTGATTTTTTGCTTCGTTTTTATTTTTTATTTTTTAAGGGGTTCACAAAAGGGGTTAACTAGTGGACAGTTTTATAGGGGGGGTCGTTACGGACGCGGCGATACCATATATGTGTACTTTTATTGTTTTATTTTTTTTATTTACAATAAGTAATGAATTTATTGGGGAATATTTTTTTTTTTTTTGGATTTTTTTTTAAACATGTTTATTTTTACTTTTTTTTTACTTTTTTTACTTTGTCCCAGGGTGGGACATCACTGTATTTCATCAGATCGCTGGTGTGACAGTGTTGCATAGCACTCTGTCACACCAGCGATGTGACAGGCAGTGCAGGACGCTTCCTCATGCCTGCTCTCGGCAGGCACTGAGGAAGCCGCCTCCCTCCAGGACCCCAGCGCCATCTTGGATCCGGGTCTGGGAGGGAGGAAGCCTCAGAGCAGCGCGATCACATCGCGTGGTCTGAGGGTCTCAGGGGGGGCGCGCAGGGAGCCCCTGCCTGCGCGATCCTCCCCTGTGCCCCAGTACACCGCGATCATGTTTGATCGCGGTGTGCAAGGGGTTAATGTGCCGGGAGCGGTCCTGTGACCGCTCCTGAACACCACAGTCACGGGTGTCAGCTGTGATAATCAGCTGACACCCGGCGGCGATTAGCTGCGCTCCCTCCGGGAGCGCAGCTAATCGCCTATGACGTTACTATCCCGTCCATGGTCAGAATGGCACGGGTTTTTATGGACGGGATAGTACGTCTAATGTCAGAGAGGGGTTAAATATTTTTTTAATATTGGTTATTTTAACTGTCTTGTGTACGGATATGTTTATTAATTTGTTATTTTTTTCAGTGTTTTTTGTTTAGTGTTTTTCGATCGTGAGTGGATTATAGGAAAGCCTATACCATATGATGACTTATATGGCCCTATATTCATAAAGCGGGAACATTGCTACTACACGGACTACCATTCTGCTATGGGTTGGAAAGTGCCTTCATATATGGAAAAAAGCTGCAAGAAGTTATACTTTATTCCTTATCAGTGCTCTTCTAGGAGAATGAAGGATTGTCCTTTGTTTTTGGTCGAACGTCTTGCAGAAAACTTTGGATTCCCTGTAAAATCAATTGTCTGTTTTAAATGTATTTGGTGGTGGATAATATGTTAATGAGTTTATACAATATATGGTAGTTTTTTTAGTGCACAAACATTACTGGGGTTTTTGAACTTGTGATGAGTTGGACTATACTTACTTCAGTTTATCATGCCACATGAGCTAGTGCGCGTGTTGCGGGTTGCTAACCTGTCTGGAGTTTGATATGCGGTCTCCGGGTAGAGGGGGGTGTGCGTCCCTGGTACGTTACACCGCTCCTTCCATGACCGCACCGTGTTATGAATGTGCTAGAGATGGTTTCTGAGCAGAGGCTCCCTCTGGTGGTTACAGACAGTACTGAACCTTTCAGCGAGGATTGGCAATCTGGGTTCACTAATGGTCTGATATAAGGGAGGGTTCCCTCCCAAGATGGTTTGCGGTGATCAATTGTTCTTGTCTCAATTGTGGTTCCTGGTTCATTTGGAAGTTTGCTGGAGTCTTGCCTGCATCTCCTGCTTCAGATAAGATATTTTTTGCTTTTCTTTTTGTGCTTGCTTTTTGCATTGTTTTCTGCACTTTTGTGGAGGTCAGCCAGGTCCCCTCCTGGGGCCTGAGCTCCTCACAGTTTATCTGCAGCCACTGTTTGTCATTTGCTTTTTCCTGTTTTTTCAGCGGCTGCGGCTTGGTTTTTGTTCACACTGATATAGTGGGTGGCGAGATCGTGTGATCTCAGTATTTTTGTAGTCAGAATTGTTGGATTTTTGTAGGGTTTTCTGGGTTGCAGAAAGTAATCGCTCCTGTCCTATCCTATTTAGTCAGCTTGTGGCCCCGCGTTTGCTCAGTCTATTTTCTGCCTATGTTTGTATTTTCAGCTTGTCTAACCGCCATTATATGTTTGGGGGCTTCCTATTTTCTTTGGGGATCTGCTCCGGGGCAGACAGCTTTCATCTTTCTGCCTTTAGGTGTAGTTATCTCTCAGGCTGTGACGAGGCGTCTAGGATCAACGAAGGAACGCTCCACGGCTACCTCTAGTTGTGTCGTTAGTTTAGGAATCTGCAACCCATCAATTACCAACATCTCAGGTGTTCGGCTGCCCTGCTGTTGTTCCTGTCCTCCTCAGCTACCGAAACATAACACGCACCACTTATCTCCCCATTGGCTATACAGGCTGAGACACCTGCGCATGCGCCGACAAGCTCAGTGATGTAGTGTCTGACCCCTTCTCTCCATTGGCTGTGAGGTCTCTGTGGGCGGTCCTATATTCGCCGCCGGTTCACAGGTGATGGGATTAGCCGTATGACGCTTCGCTGTCTTTTTACTTTGCCTTGTGACCAGCGAGATAGAGGAGTTGGAGCCAATCACTTTTGGCTTGAAAAAATGTATATCCAATCAAATCACTAGTAATATGTATTTAATCCTGGTGTTTCCCCCTACCCTGACACGCCTCCCGAAGGATTGCGAAACGCGCGTCGGGCTAGCAGGGACGCCAGGACATACACGTGCAATTTGCAGGTAGCTATGCTTTTCCTCTTATTATAGATTTACTGTGTATCTTTACCATTGTTGGAGGTTTGGTGGTTTCTGGGCATTGTGCAATTATAGTGAGTAGCCCACATGCTGTACATTTTGTTCTTTCATAGACCCCAACTATCAGTGTGTTCTGGTCTTTATATTGCAGATATATGTACTTTTCTAGCTACAAATATCTCTTGATTGTACATTGTGGGGTGTCTATGGTATTAGTCCCTGGTTTATTGTGGCTTCTGACCTGTTTCTAAATGAGATTTTATCTATTTTTTGTCAATAAAGTTTACGTTTTTTTAGCATTCCTGTGCATTACCATTATTTAGGTAAATTTAGTGTGTGATTTATATTTTGTGTCAGGGATGCAGTACCCCATGAGGGAGGGGGCTATCCTACTAATTAGGACTATGCTGTGATTAAATTATTATACAGGTTGCTATTCCCCACTCCTGGGATGGTTTCACATGTTGGTATGAGTACCGCCTGCTATGTCCAGACCGGCCGTGGTCTCCTAACCCAAAACTCAACCTACTTGCTCGTGAAACTGTTGAGTTTGTGTCTGGACACCTATGACTGGCCTGTACATCACAGACCATACTTGGACCATAAATGTTAGATTAATGAAATCAGCCTTACCCAGACTCATTGGTTTGATGAGGACATCAAGTACATCATAGAAAGGAAGACTTCGGAGATGGACATCTGGATGGACAGGTGGGATTGGTGGCGAAAGCTGCTGTAAGTCAAAGTGTGGCTTGGTATCCTGTAGGAGTACTGTGCCAAGTGGGGATGCAGGCGAGTGCGGAGCTACAGATGTGGAAGGTAAGGAGTGGATTCCAGCCAAAGCGAGATCTGAATCTACAGATGAGTTGCTATCCAAATTGAAGACATTAGATCTGATGGATGAGAGACCTGGACCTGCTTCTAAGTTACGAGGAAACCTTCTCCGGTACAACTCTTTGATTTTAATCTGAACAGCGGGACTGCATCCGTTCTTCAGTAAGTGGAGGGCTCTCATGAGGAGGTCGTGTTTGCGCCCGCTTTTGTTGCGGCCAGCAAAGCCCAAAAGTACTTGGAGTTCCGACACTCGAAAACTGGAAACCATGTTCTAAATGCAAAAAAATATGTAGTTAATATACAGAACTAACGCAAAGAAACAAAGAATATGGTGATACCACCGAGACTTATAGAGAACGTGTCACCTAACATGCCAATATTGTAACGTGGATTAGAGATCCTTAGAGCCAAGTCTCGAAACACTGGTAAACAATAGTAGGCTTTAAAAAAAAAAAAAGATGCGACAACTTGAAAGAAAACGTAAGGAAAGGATATTTTATGTTAAAAGTACTGTTTATTCCCATTTGGTTCATTGAGCTGCAATTAAGCAATGATCGACCTATTAACATGACAAGAACTTGTAGACTTAGGACCCAAAATCATAGCTCGCCAATAAAAATGATCAAAAAAAAAAAGGACAGCAACAAATTGTAAGAGCTTTGGCTACGAGAGATATCTCCTCTCAGTTAATATAACTTAACCACTTAGTGACAGAGCCAATTTTGTACTTAATGACCAAGCCAATTTTTACAATTCTGACCATTGTTCCTTTATGAGGTTATAGCTCTGGAACGCTTTTTTCCGTGACATATCGTGCTTCATGTTGGTGGTAAAATTTCTTCAATATGACCTTGTGTTTATTTATGAGTAAAAAAAAAAAACGGAAATTTGGCTAAAATTTTGAAAATTTTGCAATTTACAAACTTTTAATTGTTGTGCCTTTAAGGCCCCATGCACACTTTGCGGTTTTTGATGCGGTTCCGCAGCGGTTTTTGCACTGCGGAACCGCACGCCATGTACAGTACAATGTTAGTGAAGGAGAAAAAAAAAAAAAGCTGTGCACACGCTGCGGAATTTTCCGCGCGGATTGGGTGCGGTCAATTGTTTGTGCGGATTCCGCTGCGGTTTTACACCTATTCCATTATAGGTGAAAAACCGCAGGGCAATTCCGCACTAAAAACCGCGCCAAAAACCGCAGTAAATCCGCGCTAAAACCGCAGTGCGGTTTACCTGCGGTTTTAACAAAATCCGCGCGGAAAAAAAACGCAAGTGAATCTGCAAAGTCTGCATAGGGGCTAAATCAGAGAGTCATATCACACAAACCAGTAAATAAATAACATTTCCCACATGTCTACTTTACATCATTTTTTTGTTAGGACGTTATAAGGGTTAAAAGTTGACCAGCGATTTCTCATTTTTCCAACAAAATTTACAAAACCATTTTTTAGGGACCACCTCACATTTGAAATGAGCTTGCTGGGGTCAATGAAACAAAAAATAAAAAGTGACACCATTCTAAATACTGCACCCCTCAAGGTGCGCAAAACCACATTCAATAAGTTTAACCCTTCAGGTGCTTCACGAGAACTAAAGCAATGTAGAAAGAAAAAATGAACATTTTACTTTTTTTCAAAACAATTTACTTTGGAACCAAACTTTTTTATTTTCACAAGGGTATCAGGAGAATGGACCACAAAATTTGTTGTGCAATTTCTCCAGAGTATGCCGATACCCCATATGTGGGGGAAAGCCACTGTTTGGGCGCTTGGCAGGGCTCAGAAGGGAAGGAGCGCAGTTTGACTTTTTCAACGCAAAATTGTCTGGAATCAATGGTGGCGCCATGTCGTGTTTGACGACCCCCTGATATAACTGAACAGTGGAAAGCCCCCAATTCTAAATCCAACCCTAACACAGCACTAATCCCAACACACCCTATCCCTAATCCCAACCCACCCCTATCCCTAATCCCAACCCTAACCATAACCCTAATCCCAACACAAACCTAAGGCCTCTTTCACACATCAGTTTTTTGCCATCAGTCACAATCCGTTGGCTCAACGGATCCGTTTTTTTTCATCCGTTTTTCAACGGATCCGTTTTTTATACTTAACTGTAAAATCATACTGACAGGTTATAGAATACATGTATACACATAGTATAGATATATATATATATATTTTATAGAGGTATAGATAGCAGAATAGGTGATAATTCATTTGTCGGCATCTGTAAAATCATTTCACAACCCGACATGATATGAGACATGGTTTACATACAGTAAACCATTGCATATCCGTTATTTTTTTTATATGTCCCTCACTAATAATGTTAGTAATGTCTGTGTGTAAAATTTTGGAGCTATAGGTGTTAAATTAAAGGATTAATTCACGGAAAAAGACTTGCGCCTCGCTGCGATCATGTTTGACCGCAGTGTTCCGGGGGTTAAAGTGCTGGGAGCAGTCCGTGACCGCTCCTGTCACTTAGTGCCGGGTGTCAACTGTGAGAATCATATGACGCATATGACATACTATTCCGTCCATGGGAATTAAGTCCCAGGGCACATGGACGGGATAGTACGTCAAAGGTCAGAAAGGTGTTAAAGGGGGTTGTCCAGTGAGCCAAAGTTATCTCCAATTCATAGCATAGGTGGTAACTTACTGATCCTCGGAGATCCAACTGCTCAGACCCCCAACCATCGGTAGAGCAGTGAACTCTAATCCCTGTTAGTGCACAGGCTCCACCTGCTCTCCATTCACTCCCTATGGAGCCGAGCGCTGCGCTTTGAATTTTTCCAGCAGCCCCATAGAGAATGAATGATGCAACGGTCAAACATGCGCTCCGCTCTAAGGTGTATTTCGACAAGAAGATGTACTGATTAGTGTGGGAAAGTTTCTAAACATTTTCCCACGCTGGTGAGTTCACCTCAGGTCAGGCGCAGGGAGTCTGCGCAGCCTAAGTGACGTCAACGGTAGTCACTGAGGCTGCGCATATTCCCCGCCTGACCCGTGGGAACAGCTGGGAAGGTCACATTAGCACCGCTCCCAGGTGTAAACTATTTAACCCCTTCAGATAGATTGCAGCGTGGGACTTGACTGTACAGCGGGCAGGTATGGGTATAGTGTTGCTTTTTTATTTTGTCTTTTTTTCCAGGAGAATGATGGCTTCGAATGGATTGGGAGTGTAATAAAGATGTCAAAAATGTGTTTATTTCATTAAAAATCTTCATTCTTAATGTGTGTGTTTTTTTTTTAACCCTTTCAGACAGACTAGTGGTTTTATAATGGATAGTTGTCTTATTGACAGCTCTCCATTATTAACCAGGCTTAATGCCCCCACTACAAGGCAATGGGAAGAGAGAGTAAATGCTAGAATTGGCGCATCTTACAGATGTGTCTTTTCTGGGGAGGCTGGAGGCAGATTTTTTTTTAGCCGAGGGGGGGCACAAAAACAATGGTCCCTCTCTAGGCTATTAAATTGCGCCATTTTCCAATACCCATAGCGTCTCCATTTTTTGTGATCTGGGGCCGGGTGAGGGCTTATTTTTTGCGTGTCGAGCTGACGTTTCTAAGGATAGCATTTATGCATTTGACAGTGGCATTTAACTAGTTAATAGGCGCAGGGGGATCGCGATTCCACCTGCACCTATTGAGGGCACATGTCAGCTGTTCAAAACAGCTGACATGTCCCGGCTTTGATGCGGGCTCACCGCCGGAGCCCTCATCAAAGCGGGGGATCTAACCTCGGACGTACTATTCCGTCCGAAGTCAGAATGGGGTTAAGCCCTTTAGTGAATCCCATAAAAAAAATAAAAAAAAAACCAAGGCAAAAAACAATGATTTATCATCATACCGCCAAACAAAAAGTGGAATAACACGCGATCAAAAAGACGGATATAAACAATGGTACCGCTGAAAACGTCATCTTGTCGCGCAAAAAAACGAGCCGCAATACAGCATCATCAGCGAAAAGATAAAAAAGTTATAGCTCTCAGAATAAAGCGATGCAAAAATAATTATTTTTTATATAAAATAGTTTTAATTGTATAAAAGCGCCAAAACATAAAAAAATGATATAAATGAGGTATCGCTGTAATCGTACTGACCCGAAGAATAAAACTGCTTTATCAATTTTACCACATGCGGAATGGTATAAACGCCCCCTCCCACCCCAAAGAAATTTATGAATTGCTGGTTTTAGTTCATTCTGCCTCCCAAAAATCATAATAAAAAGCGATCAAAAAATGTTGTGCCCGAAAATGGTACCAATAAAAACGTTAACTCGTTCCGCAAAACAAAACCTCACATGACTCTGCGGACCAAAATATGGAAAAATTATAGCTCTCAAAATGTGGTGATGCAAAAACTATTTTGCAATAAAAAGCGTCTTTTAGCGTGTGACAGCTGCCAAACATAAAAGCCCGCTACAAATAGTGAATCAAACCCCCTTTCATCACCACCTTAGTTAGGGAAAAATAATAAAATTAAAAAATATATATTTATTTCCATTTTCCCATTAGGGTTAGGGTTGGGGCTAAAGTTAGGGTTGGGGCTAGACTTGGGGTTAGGGTTTGGATTAGGGCTGGGGGTGTGGTTAGGGTTGGGATTACATGGCGTCCGATCTCAATTCCAGCCAATTCTGCGTTGAAAAAGTCAAACGGCGCTCCTTCCAATCCGAGCTCTGCCGTGCACCCCCACATATAGTGTATCAGCGTACCCAGGACAAATTGCACAACTTTTGGGGTCCAATTTCTCCTGTTACCCTTGTGAAAATAAAAAATTGGGGGCGAAAAGATCATTTTTTTTGAAAAAAAAATATGATTATTTTTACGGCTCTACGTTATAAACTTCTGTGAAGCACATGGGGGTTCAAAGTGCTCACCACACATCTAGGTAAGTTCCTTAGGGGGGGGTCTAATTTCCAAAATGGGGTCACTTATGGTGGGTTTCCACTGTTTAGGCACATCAGAGGCTCTCCAAACGCAACATGGCGTCCTATCTCTATTCCAGACAATTTTGCATTGAAAAGTCAAACGGCGCTCCTTCCCTTCCGAGCTCTGCCGTGCGCTCAAACAGTGGTTCACCCCCACATATGAGGTATCAGCGTAGTCAGGACAAATTGTACTACAACTTTTGGGGTCCAATTCCTCCTGTTAGTCTTGGTAAAAAAAAACAAATTGGATCAGAAGTAAATTTACAAAAATTCCTGTGAAGGACCTGAAATGTTAATAAACTTCTTGAATGTGGTTTTGAGCACCTTAAGGGGTGCAGTTTTAGAATGGTGTCACTGTTGGGTATTTTCTATCATATAGACCCCTCAAAGTGACTTCAAATGTGATGTGGTCCCTAAAAAAAAATGGTGATGTAAAAATGAGAAATCGCTGGTTACCTTTTAACCCTTATAACTTCCTAACAAAAAAAAGTGGTTCCAAAATTGTGCTGATGTAAAGTAGACATGTGGGAAATGTTACTTATTAAGTATTTTGTGTGACATATCTCTGTGATTTAAGGGAATGAAAATCCAAAGTTAGAAAAATCTGAAATTTTCAAAATTTTTGCCAAATTTCCATTTTTTTCACAAATAAACTTAAGTCATATCGATTAAATTTTACCACTAACATGAAGAACAATATGTCACGAGAAAACAATCTCAGAATCACCGAATCCATGGAAGCGTTCCAGAGTTACTACCTCATAAAGGGACAGTGGTCAGAATTGTAAAAATTCACCCGGTCATTAACATGCAAGCCAACCTTGGGGGTTAAGGGGTTAATTACTCCGTATGCAGCTCAGCCATTGGAGGACCAAAAATGAGGGTGATAGTGTACTTTCACTGGCCCTGGTTACCATGGTAACTCAATGGCGCCTTAGCATCACGTGTATTAGGAGCTAGAACAGCGCGGCAGATGATGACACCCGTATAAAAGAGCTAGCATCTGCCGGGTAAGCAGCAGGTGCAGCTCCTGAACCCGCTCCATATCCAGCCCCTACATAATAAAGTTTTCACGCCTTCCTATTTCCTTTACGTTTGGTGGCCGTCTCCATAACCATGCCGCCATCTTGTACATCCCTGCAGGGCTGGTTTGGAGTCTGTATATCGATAGCTGATATGAAATGTGCAGATGCGACCGCTGCAGACAATCACCAGCCGGTGAAGCTACATTCAAGGCCAGTGACTGGCTGCAGCGGTCACACAGTAGTATAAATAAATGTCACAGATGGGACAAAAATCATCAGTGACACAAACAGCCACACCGACTGACAGGTGTAGACGTCAACTGTGTCACCGCAGAGTCATCCTCCATATATTTACCAAAGAATCTCGCCTGACAACCCTGCCCATCCCACTCAGTCACTGTCTCCCCTCCCACGCCCACCAGGGTTGTCAGCAGAGCCTGGCCTGTGACAACAATCCCTATGTCGCAGTCCTGACGTCCCCTCCTACGTCCTTCCCTCAGTAGCGACTATTTGCGCTCACCCGTAATTCCTCGGGATCCGCCATTTTCTCCCGACACCATCCTGCTTTCCGGCGGCGGCGGGGGTCACGTGATGGGGCAGTGGGGGAGGGAGAGAGGGGCGGAGCTGCGCCACTGACAGGAATCCCGCCCAAAGTCCGATCACATGACCGACGTTTCGGGCGGGAAACTGAGAGTGCGGAAACTCTCAGCGGCGCTCATACAGTCCGCACAGGGGAGTCCTGACAGGAAGAGGTAGGAGACGTGCGACGGATAGTGCAGCTCTACACAGAGACCTGAGGAGGAGAGGAGTCTACACAGAACTGATGAAGAGAAGAGTACACAGAGAACTGAGGAGGAGGAGAGTACACAAAGAGCTGAGGAGGAGGAGAGTACACAGAGAGCTGAGGAGAAGAGTACACAGAGAGCTGAGGAGGAGAAGAGTACACAGAACTGAGGAGGAGAGTACACAAAGAGCTGAGGAGGAGGAGAGTACACAGAGAGCTGAGAGGAGAAGAGTACACAGAGAACTGAGGAGGAGGAGAGTACACAGAGAGCTGAGGAGAAGAAGAGTGCACAGAGAGCAGAAGAGGAGTCTACACAGAGCTGAGAAGAGTACACAGAGAGCTGAGGAGAAGAAGAGTACACAGAGAACTGAGGAGAAGAAGAGTACACAGAGAACTGAGGAGAAGAAGCGTACACAGAACTGAGGAGAGAGAAGAAGAGTACACAGAGAGCAGAAGAGGAGTCTACACAGAGAGCTGAGGAGAAGAGTACACAGAGAGCTGAGGAGAAGAAGAGTACACAGAGAGCAGAAGAGGAGTCTACACAAACGTGAGGAGGAAGAGTACACAGAGAGCAGAAGAGGAGTCTACACAAAGCTGAGAAGAAGAGTACACAGAGAGCTGAGGAGAAGAAGAGTACACAGAGAACTGAGGAGAAGAAGAGTACACAGAGAGCTGAGGAGAAGCGTACACAGAACTGAGGAGGAGAAGAAGAGTACACAGAGAACTGAGGAGAAGAAGAGTACACAGAGAGCAGAAGAGGAGTCTACACAGAGAGCTGAGGAGAAGAGTACACAGAGAGCAGAAGAGGAGTCTACACAAAGCTGAGGAGGAGAAGAGTACACAGAGAGCAAAAGGAGCTACAAGAGAGGAGGAGGAGAGAGTACACAGAGAACTGAGAAGAGTACACAGAGAGCTAAGGAGGAGAGGAGTCTACACAGAGAGCTAAGGAGGAGAGGAGTCTACACAGAGAACTGAGGAGGAGAAGAAGAGTCTACACAGAGAACTGAGGAGAGGGCTCTACACAGAGAACTGAGGAGGAGAGGAGTCTACACATAACAGGTGGAGGAGAGGAGTCTACACAGAACTGAGAAGAGTACACAGAACTGAGGAGAGGAGTCTACACAGAGAACTAAGGAGCAGAAGAGGAGTCTACACAGAACTGAGGAGGAGGAGAGGAGTCTACACAGAACTGACGAGAGGAGTCTACACAGAGAACTGAGAGCAGAAGACAGTCTACACAGAGAACTGAGGAGAAGAGTACACAGAGAACTGAGAAGGAGAAGCGTACACAGAACTGAGGAGGAGAAGAGTCTACACAGAGAACTGAGGAGAAGAAGAGTACACAGAGAGCAGAAGAGGAGTCTACACAGAGAGCTGAGGAGAAGAGTACACAGAGAGCTGAGGAGAAGAAGAGTACACAGAGCAGAAGAGGAGTCTACACAAAGAGCTGAGGAGGAGGAGAGTACAGAGAACTGAGGAGGAGAAGAGGAGTCTACACAGAACTGAGGAGTAGAAGAGTACACAGAGAGCAGAAGAGGAGTCTACACAGAGAACTGAGGAGAGGGCTCTACACAGAGAACTGAGGAGGAGAGGAGTCTACACATAACAGGCGGAGGGAGGGAGTCTACACAGAACTGACAGGAGGAGAGTGCACAGAACTGAGGAGAGGAGTCTACACAGAGAACTAAGGAGCAGAAGAGGAGTCTACACAGAACTGAGGAGGAGGAGAGGAGTCTACACAGAACTGAGGAGAGGAGTCTACACAGAGAACTGAGGAGCAGAAGACAGTCTACACAGAGAACTGAGGAGAAGAGTACAAAGAGAACTGAGGAGGAGGAGAGTCTACACAGAGAACTTAGGAGGAGAAGAGTACACAGAGAACTGAGAAGAGTACACAGAGCTGAGGAGAGGAGTCTACACAGAACTGACAGGAGGAGAGTACACAGAACTGAGAAGAGCACACAGAACTGAGGAGGAGAGGAGTCTACACAGAGAACTGAGGAGCAGAAGAGGAGTCTACACAGAGGAGGAGAGGAGTCTACACAGAACTGAGGAGCAGAAGACGAGTCTACACAGAGAACTGAGGAGGAGAGGAGTCTACACAGAACTGAGGAGAAGAGTACACAGAGAACTGAGGAGGAGAGTCTACACAGAGAACTTAGGAGGAGAAGAGTACACAGAGAACTGAGAAGAGTCTACACAGAGCTGAGGAGGAGAGGAGACTACACAGAGAACTGAGGAGGAGAGAAGTCTACACAGAGCTAAGGAGGAGAAGAGTACACAGAGAACTGAGAAGAGTGCACAGAGAGCTGAGGAGGAGAGGAGTCTACACAGAGAACTGAGGAGGAGAAGAAGAGTCTACACAGAGAACTGAGGAGGAGAGGGGTCTACACAGAGAACTGAGGAGGAGAGGAGATACACGGAATGAGGAGGGTCTACACAGAACTGAGGAGGAGGAGACTACACAGAGAACTGAGGAGGAGTCTACACAGAGAACTGAGGAGGAGGCTACACAGAGAACTGAGGAGAGGGGTCTACACAGAGAACTGAGGAGGAGAGGAGACTACAGTCATGGCCAAAAGTTTTGAGAATTATTATTATTATTATTAATATTTATTTCTATAGCACCATTGATTCCATGGTGCTGTACATGAGAAGGGGTTACATACAAATTACAGGTATCACTTACAGTAAACAAACTAACAATGACAGACTGATACAGAGGGGAGAGGACCCTGCCCTTTCGGGCTTACATTCTACAGGATTGTGAGGCAGGAGACAGTAGGTCGGGGGGTTGCAGCAGTTCCGGTGTTGGTTGAGGCAATATACTCCGGTAGTGGTGAGGAGGCAGCAGGGTCATTGCAGGCTGTAGGCTTTCCTGAAGAGATGGGTTTTCAGGTTCCGTCTGAAGGATCTGAATGAGTTTGATAGTCGGATGTGTTGGGGCAAAAAATTCCAGAGGATGGGGGATATTCGGGAGAAGTCTTGGAGGCGGTTGGGTGAGGAGCGAATAAGTGTGGAGGAGAGAAGGATGTCTTGGGAGGATCGGAGATTACGTGAGGGAAGATTCGGGAGATTAGTTCAGGATATATGGAGGAGACAGATTATAGATGGCCTTGTAGGTCAATATTAGTAATTTGAACTGGATACGCTGAGGGAATGGGAGCCAGTGAAGAGATTTGCAGAGGGAGAAGCGGAGGAGTAGCGAGGAGAGAGGTGAATTAGTCGTGCAGCAGAGTTAAGGATGGACTGGAGAGGTGCGAGGGTGTTAGCAGGGAGGCCAGAGAAAAGGGTGTTGCAGTAGTCGAGGCGGGAGATGATGAGGGCGTGCACAATCATTTTAGTAGATTGAGGGTTGAGGAAAGGACGGATTCTTGAAATATTTTTGAGCTGAAGGCGACAGGAGGTAGAAAGAGCTTGGATGTGCGGTTTGAAGGACAGGGCAGAGTCAAGGGTTACTCCGAGGCAGCGGACTTCTGGTACGGGGGAAAGCGTGATGTCGTTAATTGTGGTAGATAGGTCAGGTAAGGAAGATCTGTGGGATGGGGGAAAGATTATGAGTTCAGATTTGTGTCATTCAGAGAATGACACAAATATTAATTTTTACAAAGTCTACTGCTTCACTTTTTCTAATGGCAATTTGCATATACTCCAGAATGTTATAAAGAGTGATCAGCTTAACAGCAATTACTTGCAAAGTCAATATTTGGCTAGAAAATGAACTTTATCCCCAAAACACATTTCAACATCATTGCAGCCCTGCCTTAAAAGGACCAGCTAACCTTTTTTCAGTGATTGCTCCATTAACACAGGTGTGGGTGTTGATGAGGACATGGCTGGAGATCAATCTGTCATGATTAAGTAAGAATGACACCACTGGACACTTTAAAAGGAGGCTGGTGCTTGGCATCATTGTTTCTCTTCTGTTAACCATGGTTATTTCTAAAGTAACATGTGCAGTCACCATTGCAATGCACAAAAATGGCCTAACAGGGAAGAGTATCGCAGCTAGAAAGATTGCACCTCAGTCAACAATCTATCGCATCATGAAGAACTTCAAGGAGAGAGGTTCCATTGTTGCCAAAAAGGCTTCAGGGCGCCCAAGAAAGACCAGCAAGCGCCAGGAACGTCTCTTAAAAGTGTTTCAGCTGCGGGATCGGGCTACCTGCAGTGCAGAACTTGCTCAGGAATGGCAGCAGGCAGGTGTGAGTGCATCTGCACGCACTGTGAGGCGGAGACTCTTGGAGCAAGGCCTGGTCTCAAGGAGGGCAGCAAAGAAGCCACTTCTCTCCAGAAAAAACATCATGGACAGACTGATATTCTGCAAAAGGTACAGGCAGTGGACTGCTGAGGACTGGGGTAAAGTTATTTTCTCTGATGAATCCCCTTTTCGATTGTTTGGGACATCAGGAAAACGCCTCATTCGGAGAAGACAAGGTGAGCGCTACCACCAGTCTTGTCTCATGCCAACTGTTAAGCATCCTGAAATCATTCATGTGTGGGGTTGCTTCTCAGCCAAGGGAATCGGCTCTCTCACAGTCTTGCCTAAAAACACAGCCATGAATAAAGAATGGTACCAGAATGTCCTCCAAGAGCAACTTCTCCCAACCCTCCAAGAGCAGTTTGGCGATCAACAATGCCTTTTCCAGCATGATGGAGCACCTTGCCATAAAGCAAAGGTGATAACTAAATGGCTCAGGGAGCAAAACATAGAGATTTTGGGTCCATGGCCTGGAAACTCCCCAGATCTTAATCCCATTGAGAACTTGTGGTCAATCATCAAGAGACGGGTGGACAAACAAAAACCTAAAAATTCTGACAAAATGAAAGCATTGATTGTGCAAGAATGGACTGCTATCAGTCAGGATTTGGTCCAGAAGTTGATTGAGAGCATGCCAGGGAGAATTGCAGAGGTCCTGAAGAAGAAGGGTCAACACTGCAAATATTGACTTGCTGTATTAACTCATTCTAACTGTCAATATAAGCTTTTGTTACTCATATGTTTGCAATTATTATATTTCTGTCTGTGATAAAAACATCTGTCAAACACACACAAAAACCAGAGGGCAGCAGATCATGTGAAAATGTAATATTTGTGTCATTCTCAAAACTTTTGGCCATGACTGTACACAGAGAACTGAGGAGGAGTCTACACAGAACTGATGAGGAGACTACACAGAGAACTGAGGAGAAGAGTACACAGAACTGAGGAGGAGAGCAGTCTACACAGAGAACTGAGGAGAGCAGTCTACACAGAACAGAGGAGGAGAGGAGTCTACAAGAGAACTCAGGAGGAGAGGGGTCTAAACAAACTGAGAAGAGTCTACACAGAACTGAGGAGGAGAGTAGTCTACACAGAACGGAGGAGAGGATCTACACAGAACTGAGGAGGAGAGGAGTCTACACAGAGAACTGAGAAGAGTACACAACTGAGGAGGAGGAGAGAGTCTACACAGAACTGAGGAGTACACGACTGAGAGGAGAGCATCTACACAGAATGAGAGGAGAGGAGTCTACACAGGAACTGAGAAGTCTACACAGATGAGCGGAGAGGAGTCTCAGCAGAGAACTGAGGAGGAGAGGGATCTATACAGAGCAGCTTGTGCTGTATGCAGCATTGCAGCTCCTCACTGAGCACAGAGGAAAATCAGCCTGAGGCCTTGTTCACACATTCAGTATTTGGTCGCTATTTGTATGCCAAAACTAGGAGTGGTTGAAAAAATGCAGAAGTGGTGCACATTTGTATTATACTTTTCCTTAGATTGTTCCACTCCTGATTTTGGCTTACATATACTGATGTAAAATACTGAACATGTGAACGTGGCCTAAATACCACTATGCAGAGGCCAAATAATACCGCCATAGAGAATAATGTGACCATATAGATCCCAAATAATACCGCTTTCATAGCGATACAGCATAATGCTATCATATGGAGCCCAAATAATACAATATAATACCACTATAAAAAGGCCAAATAATGCATCATATTCTGCAATACCCATAATACATTTATATGGAACCCAAATAATATATCAGTGAGCAATACAGCATAATGCCACCATATAGTACCCCCATTGTACTGTTTTATAGAGCTCTACTTCTTAATACCACTATACAGCTCTCATACCATCTTGGAGCCCAAATAATTTTATGTCTCATAGAGCAATACACAATGATACCAGTATGCAAAGCACAAATAATGTAATTTATTCAGTACACCATAATAATACCAGTTACAGAGCCCAAATAAAATCGTCATATAAAGTAATACACCACCATATAGAGCCCAAATAATACATACAGAGCAATACACCATAATACCGCTCAGGTGTTTCTCACAAAATTAGAATATCATCAAAAAGTTAATTTGTTTCAGTTCTTCCAATACAAAAAGAGAAACTCATATAAAGTCAATACACAGAGTGATCTATTTCGCATATTTATTTCTATTAACCCCTTAATGACCAAGCCATTTTGTAGGTTAAAGACCAGGCCAATTTTTACAATTCTGACCACTGTCTCTTTATGAGGTTATAACTCTGGAACGCTTCTACGGATCTTGGCGATTCTGAGATTGTTTTCTCGTGACATATTGTACTTCATGATAGTGGTAAAATTTATTCAATATAACTTGCGTTTTTTTATGAAAAAAATGGAAATATGGCAAAAATTTTGAAAATTTTGCAATTTTCAAACTTTTAATTTTTATGCCATTAAATCAGAGAGATATGTCACAAAAATTAGTTAATAAATAACATTTCCCACATGTCTACTTTACATCAGCACAATTTTGGAACCAAAATTTTTTTTTGTTACGAAGTTATAAGTGTTAAAAGTTGACCAGCAATTTCTCATTTTTCCAACAAAATTTACAAAACCATTTTTTTAGGGACCACCTCACATTTGAAGTGAATTTGAGGGGTCAATATGACAGAAAATACCCAAAAGTGACACCATTCTAAAAACTGCACCCCTCAACGTGTTCAAAGCCACATTCAAGAAGTTTATTAACCCTTTAGGTACTTCACAAGAATTGAAGCAATGTGGAAGGAAAAAATGAACATTTAACTTTTTTTCCCAAAATTTTTCTTTCGACACAATTTTTTTAAATTTTGTCAAGGGTATCAGGAGAAAATGAACCACAATATTTGTTGTACAATTTCTCCAGAGTACACCGATATACCATGTGTGGGGGTAAACCACTATTTGGGTGCATGGCAGAGCTCGGAATGGAAGCAGCGCCATTTGACTTTTTTGGCTGGAATTGAGATTGGACGCCATGTCGCATTTGGAGAGTCCCTGTGTGCCTAAACAGTGAAAAACCCCCACAAGTGACCCCATTTTGGAAACTGGACCCCCCAAGGAACCTATCTAAATGTGTTGTGAGAGCTTTTAACCCCAAGGGCTTCACAGAAGGTTATAACGTAGAGCCGTAAAATTAAAAAATCATATTTTTTCCACAAAAATGATCTTTTCATCCCAATTATTATTTTCCAAAGGATAAAAGGACCCCAAAAGTTATTGGGCAATTAGTCCTGAGTACGCTGATACCCCATATGTGGGGGTAAACCACTATTTGGGCGCATGGCAGAGCTCGGAAGGGAAGCAGCGCCATTTGACTTTTTTGGCTGGAATTGAGATTGGACGCCATGTCGCATTTGGAGAGTCCCTGTGTGCCTAAACAGTGGAAACCCCCCACAAGTGACCCCATTTTGGAAACTAGACCCCCCAAGGAACTTATCTAAATGTGTTGTGAGAGCTTTTAACCCCAAAGCGCTTCACAGAAGGTTATAACGTAGAGCCGTAAATTAAAAAATCATATTTTTTCCACAAAAATGATCTTTTCATCCCAATTTTTATTTTCCAAAGGATAAAAGGACCCCAAAATTTATTGTGCAATTAGTCCTGAGTACGCTGATACCCCATAGGTGGGGTTAAACCACTATTTGGGCGCATGGCAGAGCTCGGAAGGGAAGCAGCGCCATTTGACTTTTTTGGCTGGAATTGAGATTGGATGCCATGTCGTATTTGGAGAGTCCCTGTGTGCCTAAACAGTGGAAACCCCCCACAAGTGACCCCATTTTGGAAACTAGACCCCCCAAGGAACTTATCTAGATGTGTGGTGAGAGCTTTGAACCCCAAGGGCTTCACAGAAGGTTATAACGTAGAGCAGTAAAATTAAAAAATCATATCTTTTCCACAAAAATGATCTTTCCACCCCCAATTGTTATTTTCCAAAGGGTAACAGGACCCCAAAAGTTATTGTGCAATTTGTCCTGAGTACGCTGATACCCCATATGTGGGGGGAAACCACTATTTTGACGTATGGCAGAGCTCGAAAGGGAAGTAGCGCCTTTTTCAAATGCAGACTTTGATGGAATGGTCTGTGGGTGTCATGTCACGTTTGGATAGCCCCTGATGTGCCTAAACAGTAGAAACCCCCCACAAGTGACTCCATTTTGGAAACTAGACCCCCCCAAGGAACTTTTCTAGATGTGTGGTGAGCACTTTGAACCCCCAAGTGCTTCACAGAAGTTTATAACGTAGAGCTGTGAAAATAAAAAAATCATATTTTTTTCCACAAAAATAATCTTTTTGCCCCAAATTTTTATTTTTATAATGGTAACAGGAGAAATAGGACCCCAAAAGCTATTGTGCAATTTGTCCTGAGTACGCTGATATCCCATATGTGGGGGGGAACCACTATTTTGACGCATGGCAGAGATCGGAAGGGAAGGAGCACCGTTTTTAAATGCAGACTTTGATGGAATGGTCTGCGGGTGTCATGTCACGCTTGGAGAGCCCCTGATGTGCCTAAACAGTAGAAACCCCCCACAAATGACCCCATTTTGCAAACTAGACCCCCAAGGAACTTATCTAGATGTGTGGTCAGCACTTTGAACCCCCAAGGGCTTCACAGAAGTTTATAACGTAGAGCCGTGAAAATAAAAAAAATCATATTTTTTTCCACAAAAATGACCTTTTTGCCCCAAATTTTTATTTTTATAAGGGTAACAGGAGAAATAGGACCCCAAAAGCTATTGTGCATTTTGGCCTGAGTACGCTGATACCCCATATGTGGGGGGGAACCACTGTGATCGCCTTACTGCGATCTTTGGGAGGCACAATGAACAAATCTACCAAAGGTGAAGAATTGGTTTTCTTTTTTACGCCGTTCCTCGTGCGATATTAGTGATTAGGCGACTTTATTCCTCGGATCGGTGCGATTACAGCGATACCAGATTTACACCCTTTTTTCATGTTTAGCTTCTGTCACACACTAAAATATGCTTTTTTTTGGAATAATTTTTTGTAAGAATTTTTTGCATCGCCGTATTTTGAGAGCTATAATTTTTCCATATTTCGGCCGACAGAGTTATCTGTGGGCTTATTTTTTGCGGGACGAGCTGACGTATTTATTTGTACCATATTCGGGCACATAACGTTTTTTGATCGCTTCCTATTCCGATTTTTGTGGAAGCAGAATGAACAAAAACCAGCAATTCAGGAATTGTTTTTTGTTTTTTTCCCCCGTTCCGCGTGTGGTAAAATTGATAAAGCAGCTTTATTCTTCGGGTCACTACTATTACAGCGATACCTCATTTATATATTTTTTTATGTTTTGGCGTTTTTTACACAATAAAGAATTTTATAGAAAAAATAATTATTTTTGCATCAGTTTATTCCGCGAGCTATAATTTTTTATTTTTTCGCTGATGATGCTGTATAGCGGCTTGTTTTTTGCGGGACAAGATGACGTTTTCAGCGGTACCATGATTATTTATATCTGACTTTTTGATCGCGTGTTATTGCACTTTTTCCAAGCGGTGTGATGATACCGCTTGGAAAAAGTATAATTTACTACTTTTTTGTGTTTTTTTTTTTACGGCTTTCACTGAAGGGGTTAACTAGGGTTATGCTTTTATAGATGGGATTTTTACGGACATGGCGATACCTAACGTGTATTTTTTTTGTTTTTTATTTTTTTTATTACATAAAAATGTGTATTTTTTAGGGGATTTTTTTTTAATTATTTTTTAATATTTTTTTTACAATTTTTTTTAAAAAATGATTTTTTTCAACTTGTCCCTTTATGGGACTTTCACTTTTTTTACTTTTTATTGCAGTTACAATGCATTGCAATGCTCTGGCATTGCAATGCATTGCAACTATAGTGGAAGCTGCTGTGACATGATCACAGCAGCTTCCCGTAGCTAAATGACCCGGAGGTTGTCATGACAACCCCCGGGTCATCAAGGCAGAGATCGGCCCCTGCAAATACAGTGCAGGGTGCGATCTGAGGCAGAGGGAGCTCCCGACCCTCTGCCTCCCCCCCTGAGCTCTGCGATCGCGCTGGATCGCAGCAGTCAGGGGGTTAACAGCCAGGGGCGGTGGGGGCTCCGCTCCTGGCTGTCAGTGCAGGAAGCCTGGCCACTGCAGCGCCGGCTCCTGCACTGATCGCGCTGGGGAAGCTGAAATTTCAGCTTCTCCTGCGCGATCGCTGCTGTGTTTGGTCAGTCAGATTGACTGACCAATCACAGCGCTGTGAGTGCGGGGACCGACGGCAAAGGTCCCCGCACCGCTTGCCGTGCCTGTCAGCTGTCTGTGACAGCTGTCGGCACTGATCTACCACTGCGTGTTTACACGCAGTGGTAGATCAAAGGCATGACGTGCAGAGTCCGTCCTGGTGCCGGAACTGGCACCTTGCCAAGACGGACTCTGCACGTCAGTGGACATTAAGGGGTTAATGTTGATGATTATGGCTTACAGCCAATGAAAACTCAAAAGTCATTATCTCAGAAAATTACAATACTTTATAACACCAGCATGAAAAAAGATTTTAAAATCCGCAATGTTGGCCTACTGAAATGTATGTTCAGTAAATGCACTCAATACTTGGTCGGGGCTCCTTTTGCATCAATTACTGCATCAATGTGGCATGGAGACGATCAGCCTGTGACACTGCTGAGGGGTTATAGAAGCCCAAGTTGCTTTGATAGCAGCCTTCAGCTCGTCTGCATTGTTGGGTCTGGTGTCTCATCTTCCTCTTGACTAGAGATGACCGACTCCCTTTTTTCAGGTCGAGCGGGTTTCACGAAACCCGACTTTCGCAAAAGTCGGGTCGAACGAAATCGGCCGACTATCGGGAAAAGTCGGTGGTTGTCAGTATTCCGGGTTTTCTAGGTAACTTTGTCAATGATTTTGCCCTTTGTTAAAATGGAGTTTGCTGTTTTGTGTGCCCTACTTCCTGTTCGTTTGTTTAAAACCCGGCTCAGGTGCTGGCTTCCCTGCTGGAGTATTCTGCTTCCGTTTCCCTGCAACCCAGCTGCTTTGTTCCTCACAGATCTTTTGTGTATTTACCAGGAAAGTGCATAACCTTATCTTCAGGTGTTTCTCAGCCACAGCAGTTTCTACCCATGGCTCTGGACGTTCTCTGCATATGTAAGTTGCACTACTGTGTTATCACTAACCTGTTGATTTGGGAATTTAACCCTTGGTTCACTCCATCTGATAAGAACTGTGTTTCTGAACTGTTGCTGTTTAACCCTTCGTGCACTACCTCTGGTGAGAGCTGTTGGAACTGTTACTGGAATCTTACTGACATATGAACTTGTTGTTGGACTTCACTGAATTAAGCCACAACTGAGATTAACTTGTTCCTGGACCTTCCTGTGTTTTCTGCATACCTGGATCTGACTCTTCACACACCAGCAGTGTGTAAATCCAGCCACGTTACCTGTGCATCAGACTTACCTTGTGGTCACATTTGTGTGAGGACTCCGTCGTAAGAACTTTACCGCCCTCGCTATAGAGGTTCAAGGACTTATATATCCGGCTTCATATAACTGGACTTGTGTATATATATGGACTCGTTTCATTGCATGTCACTACGGGTTGTTTGAATATTGTTTTTGGGTGTTTTTGCTGTTTCACAAATACATTATTTGCATTCAAAGAAACCCGTCTCTGATTGTTCATTCCCCCACGCTATCAGAATCCTCGAGTTCCTACAATAGTATTACAGGATACTCCAGCCTAAAAAAGGGGATTCTGCTGGGGCAATGACGGAGACACGGGCAGACAAATTGTTCACCATAGTTAACTCCTTGCAGCAGGAGATGGCGGCTGCACACAATCAGATTAGAGACTTGGAGTCTCGGGTTAACCACAATGCACAGGGGTTTGGTCAGGCTCTCCAAGATCTACATGCTAGGTTAGGAGTCCTGGAGGCCTTACCTACTGAGCCTACCTCATCCACCAGTATGCCCAAATTGCCTCCATTCCGTTTTAATGGTGACCGAAGTCAATTCCGTGGGTTTGTTAATCAATGTATATTATTTTTTGATGTACATGCCTCCTATTACCGGTCTGATAGATCTAAGGTTCTATGTATTATTATGTTGTTGACATCACGGGCACTGGCTTGGGCAAATCCTATGGTTGAAAGTCACGATACCCGTCTAAATAATTTGGACAATTTTCTGGCAGCCATGGCGCAAATGTTCGACGATCCCAACCGCCGTGCTACCGCTGAATCTGCCTTGCTTTCCTTACGCCAGGGGAAACGGTCAGTCATAGAATATGTTGCTGAATTTAAAAGGTTAGTGGTGGACACCCAGTGGGAAAACAATGCTTTATTACCAATCTTTAGAAAAGGTTTGTCAAATGCAATCAAGGATGAGCTAGCTCGTTCAGAATCTCCACAAGAGTTTGAATTGTTTATACAGCACTGTGTACGTATTGATATCCGTTTAACTGAACGCAGACAAGAAAAATGGGCCGCTGTAAATCGTATTACTAATTTCTCTCTTCCGTCCAGGGAAACCACAGGCAAAAACCCGCGAGAGGCTGAGGAGGTGCCTATGCAGGTGGACTCACTGCAGAGACGTGAGAATAATGAACGCCGCGAATACCGTCTCCGTGAGCGCTTATGTTTCTATTGTGGTCAATCGGACCATTTCCTCATCAATTGTCCTAAATGTCCTAGGCGACCCAACAAGGTGTTGGCGGTAGTAGGGGATTATGATAACACAGACGCTGAGTCTGAAGTTTCGGAGACCAGTCTACATCTAGATGCGGTTTTCCCCCCAATACTGATGCCGACTTCCCCTAAAGATCAAGGGGAGAAATATTCACATTGTTCTCTTCCTATTCAGATTCAGTGGGAGGAACAGTGGATATCAAGTTCTGCCATGATAGACTCTGGAGCAGGTGGGAATTTCATGGATTCTTCTTTTGCAAAGGAACATGGTATAAAGACACAAATAAGAGCTTCACCAATCACTATGGAAACGGTGGATGGTTCCCCAGTAGTTTCTGGACCAGTAGATCGGGAGACAGTGCCTCTGGAGTGTAAGATGGAACCAGACCATCAAGAAACACTTTCATTCATGTTAATATCTTCTCCTCATTTTCCTGTAATTTTAGGAATTCCCTGGTTACGGTCACAAAATCCAATCATCAATTGGGAAACCAAGGAGATAACCTTTCTCCCGAAGTGCAGTTCTACCATCAGTCCAACTGTAGCGGCTCCAGTTACCCAGAACTTGGAAGAGGTGATACAGGTACCTACTCTCCCTCTGATTTATCAGGAATTCTCAGACATTTGTGATAAAAGGAAGGCAGATCAACTTCCCCCACATAGACCGTATGACTGCCCCATAGAATTGCTTCCTCAAGCAGCGATTCCTTTCGGCCATGTTTACCCGTTGGCGGCTCCGGAATTAAAATCTTTACGAGAGTATATAGATGAGAATTTAGCCAAGGGGTTTATCCGACCATCTTCTTCACCAGCGGGAGCTCCAATATTCTTTGTAAAGAAGAAGGATGGTACTCTAAGACCCTGCATTGACTACCGGGAGTTAAATAAGGTAACCATTCGTAACAGGTACCCGTTGCCCCTAATTCCAGAATTGTTGGAAAGAGTTCGCCAGGCCAAAGTATTTACCAAATTAGATCTTCGTGGGGCATATAATTTACTCCGTATACGGCCCGGAGACGAATGGAAGACAGCTTTTAGATGCCGGTATGGACATTTTGAATATTTGGTGATGCCATTCGGACTCTGTAACGCTCCTGCTGCTTTTCAACATTTAGCCAACGACATTTTCAGGGATTTATTGGACCAATATGTGGTAATTTACCTCGATGACATCTTAATCTTTTCTGACTCCTTACAGGAACATCAGGAACATGTCAAAACCGTACTTAGACGTTTGAGAGATAATCATTTGTACATCAAACTCGAAAAGTGTGAGTTCCATTGTTCTGAAATTCAATTTTTAGGCTATGTTATCTCGCCTCAGGGATTGAATATGGAGTCCAGCAAGATCCAGGCAATCTTGGACTGGCCGGTACCAGGAAACATTAAGGAGGTACAACGATTCATTGGCTTTGCTAACTTTTCTAGACGGTTTATCCGAAATTTTTCAGAAATTGTCCGTCCCATCACTCTCCTCACCAAGAAGGGGAAGAAGTTTGAATGGTCTTCGCAAGCTCAGGAAGCCTTTGATCGCCTGAAGGGTTGTTTTACCACGGCTCCAATATTGATGCATCCGGATCCTGCACAGCCTTTTATCGTGGAGGTGGACGCGTCTGACTGTGCATTGGGAGCTATCCTCTCACAACGTACCGGAGACAAAGGTTTGCTGCACCCGTGTGCCTTCTTCTCTCGTAGGTTATCTTCTGCAGAACTGAACTATGATGTGGCAGATAAGGAACTTTTGGCAATTATTTCTGCCTTTAAGGAATGGAGACACCATTTGCAGGGGGCAACTCAGCAGGTAGTAGTACTCACGGATCATCGCAATTTGGAATTCCTTAAGTCTGCCAGGTGTCTTTCTCCTCGCAAGCTAGGTGGAGTTTGTTCTTGAACCAGTTTAATTTTATTATTTCGTACCGCCCAGGTTCACGTAATGGGAAAGCTGACGCATTATCCCGAATCCATACCGTGGATTCCGTGCCTGGGACCCCGTCTAAGACCATCTTGTCGGAGGCCAATTTCGTTGGAGTGCTCCGGAACCGGGACTTGTGGCAGGAGATCAAGCTGGCCTATGACGGTGACGTATTTCTTGCAGCTCCACCTGACAATGTGAATCTTGTCCTTCAGAATGGTGTGTGGCTTAGAGATCGATGTATTTATGTCCCAGAGGCTGTAAGACTTCGAGTTCTCAAATTGGTCCACGACTCTAAATTGGCTGGTCATAGGGGGGTACAGAAGACGCAGGAATTGTTAACTCGTTTTTTTTGGTGGCCTACCTGCTTGAAGGATGTGAATGACTATGTCCGCTCTTGTGAAGTTTGTGCCCGGTACAAGGTTCCTCGCGTTTCACCTACTGGTCTTCTTAAACCGCTACCTGTACCGTCTCGCCCTTGGGGGTCTATTTCGATGGACTTATTGTGGAGTTACCCACCTCTGGTGGTAAAAATACTATTTTGGTGGTAGTAGATCGTTTAACGAAAGCTGCTCATTTCATTCCGTGTGCTGGTCTTCCCTCAGCTACAGAGACAGTAGATCTAGTTATCCAGAACATTTTCCGGCTGCATGGGGTACCAGATGACATCATTTCTGACCGGGGAATACAATTTACCTCTAGATTTTGGAAAGTATTTTGTTCTGCGCTCCACATTAATGTTTGCTTGTCTTCTGCATACCATCCTCAGACCAACGGGCAGACCGAACGGACAAATCAAACCTTGGAGCAATATCTACGCTGTTACGTCAGTCATTTGCAGGACGATTGGCTGAAGCTACTTCCTTTAGCGGAATTTTCATACAACAACTCCCAAAGCAGTTCCACGAAGGTAACGCCTTTTTTTGCCAACCTGGGTTATCATCCAAGTATTTTGCCTAGGTCTCCGTACGATTCGTACCAGCGGTTGAAGACAGAGTGACGGCGTTGCAACGTAATCTTGAAGTTTTGAAGGACTCCCTGACCACAGCACAGGAGCGTTACAAGAAGTCGGCCGATAGATTCCGGAAACCAGCACCTATGTATAAGGTAGGAGACTCGGTTTGGTTGTCCACCAAGAATCTAAAATTGGGTGTTCCTTCGCAGAAACTGGGACAGAAATTCATCGGTCCATTCAAGATCACTGGGATTGTGAGCTCTGTTGTCTGTCGGTTGAAGCTACCACGGACTTTAAAGGTACACCCAGTATTTCATGTTTCCTTATTAAAACCAGTCTCTCCTAACACGTTTCAGGGACGTATCGTACCTCCCCCTCCACCAGTGTTGGTTGATGGCGAAGAACAATTCGTGGTACAGGATATTGTTAATTCGAGACTTCATAGAAACCGGCTTCAGTATCTAGTTAGATGGCAAGGTTACTCTCCTGAAAATGATTCTTGGGAACCAGTAAGTAATATCAATGTGCCTCTGAAAATTGCTCAGTTTCATCGGAGATACCCGGACAGGCCTGGTCCAGGACTGTCCGGAGGCCGTCTTTAGGGGGGGAGTAATGTCAGTATTCCGGGTTTTTCTAGGTAACTTTGTCAATGATTTTGCCCTTTGTTAAAATGGAGTTTGCTGTTTTGTGTGCCCTACTTCCTGTTCGTTTGTTTAAAACCCGCTCAGGTGCTGGCTTCCCTGCTGGAGTATTCTGCTTCCGTTTCCCTGCAACCCAGCTGCTTTGTTCCTCACAGATCTTTTGTGTATTTACCAGGAAAGTGCATAACCTTATCTTCAGGTGTTTCTCAGCCACAGCAGTTTCTACCCATGGCTCTGGACTTTCTCTGCATATGTAAGTTGCACTACTGTGTTATCACTAACCTGTTGATTTGGGAATTTAACCCTTGGTTCACTCCATCTGATAAGAACTGTGTTTCTGAACTGTTGCTGTTTAACCCTTCGTGCACTACCTCTGGTGAGAGCTGTTGGAACTGTTACTGGAATCTTACTGACATATGAACTTGTTGTTGGACTTCACTGAATTAAGCCACAACTGAGATTAACTTGTTCCTGGACCTCCCTGTGTTTTCTGCATACCTGGATCTGACTCTTCACACACCAGCAGTGTGTAAATCCAGCCACGTTACCTGTGCATCAGACTTACCTTGTGGTCACATTTGTGTGAGGACTCCGTCGTAAGAACTTTACCGCCCTCGCTATAGAGGTTCAAGGACTTATATATCCGGCTTCATATAACTGGACTTGTGTATATATATGGACTCGTTTCATTGCATGTCACTACGGGTTGTTTGAATATTGTTTTTGGGTGTTTTGCTGTTTCACAAATACATTATTTGCATTCAAAGAAACCCGTCTCTGATTGTTCATTGCCCCACGCTATCAGAATCCTCGAGTTCCTACAATAGTATTACAGTGGTCTAACTGAAACACGAAACCCAATGCAAGTCAATGGGGAAGCAAAGTCGACAGGGAGTGGAGGACGGTAAACACTTACAGTGCCCATTTTCAGAGCCGGCGGGCGGCTCAGCCAAAGAGCGGTGCCGGCGCGGGATTCAAATCCCCCGCCAAAGCCGCATCGGCACCGCTCATTGGCTGAGCCGCCCTCCGGCTCAGCCAATGAGCGGTGCAGGATTCAAATCCCCCGCCTGTCATGTATAGTGTACAGTTCCTATAGCGTCTTGTGCTTGGGTGCGAGGAAAACACAGGAGACATAGGTTGAAATGAAATGACTTGTATTACTTCATACAAGCATGCTGAAAAGTTCACACAGTTTGCAGGAACAGCGACAGGAGACACAGCAGGCCAGAGTAACTTCAAGCACTACAATAAATCTCCAAAGCAGGTTTAGGATCTCTTCTCTGTACCGTAATTCCTCTGCAAACATGGATTCACCAAACAGCAGGTTTCCAGAGTCCAAAAGTGTTCCAAGGTTCCTCAGTAGGGAATAGCTGGAGTACAAGTCCAAGGCTTCCAGGAGTCAGGTCACAGACTGACTGAGGCTTGATTCAGGAGCACTGATTGTTCAGCTGAGGCTGCTTAAGAAGCAAGAGGGAAGAATCAGGGCGGGAACATGAAAACTGGAAACTCCATATTAACTGAGGGCAAGAGCTGCAGAAAGACAGAAAGCAAAATGGCCGACGGAAAACTGAGTTTCAAGGAACATGTCAACAGAGACAAAGAACCTTACATTACTCCCCCCTTAGGGACAACCTCCGGATGACCTCAGACCAGGCTTGTCAGGGTACCTCTGATGAAACTGGCGGAGCAGGCGAGGAGCATTTACATTATTGACTGGTTCCCATGAGTTGTCCTCCACTGGGTAGCCCTGCCATTTAATCAAATATTGCAACTGATTTCTGTACAACCTGGAATCTAGAATCCTTTCCACCATAAATTCTTCCTGACCATCGACCAGCACTGGGTCAGGGCAAGGAGAAGAACGTCCAGGAAACGTATTGGGTGTTGCAGCCTTTAGTAGGGATACATGAAAGACAGGGTGGATTCTCATAGTTCTGGGCAGTTGAAGACGACAAGCAACTGCACTTATAATCTTATTGATCTTATAAGGTCCAATGTACTTATGTCCCAATTTAGACGATGGAATCTTTAATTTAAGATTTCTGGTTGACAGCCAGACCAAATCTCCTACCTTGAAAGCTGGTGCAGGTTTACGAAATTTATCTGCTGCTTTCTTGTACCTTTCCTGAGCCAATTCTAGATTTTCCTTTAGAAGATCCATATTCTTTTGTAAAGAAGTGATTCTTTCAGCCACTGCCGGCAACTGCGTATCTATGGGAAATCGAGGAAGAATGTTAGGATGATAACCTAGATTGGAGTAAAAAGGAGACTGCTTAGTGGAGGCGCTCAGAGTTGTTATAAGAGAACTCAGCCAGTGGAAGTAGATCCACCCAATCATCCTGTAGGTGGCAGATAAAACAGCGGAGATACTGCTCCAGGGTCTGATTGGTTCGTTCTGTCTGTCCATTAGTCTGGGGATGAAAAGCAGAAGAAAGGTTTACTTTAATGTCCAATGCTGCACAGAAATTTTGCCAAAACCTTGAAGTGAATTGCACCCCTCGATCCGAAATGACCTCATCCGGTACTCCATGTAAGCGAAACACATTCTTAATCATCAAGTCTGATGTCTGTTTTGCAGTGGGTAAGCCGACACAAGGGAATAAAATGAGCTGCCTTTGTTAGACGGTCAACCACCACTAGAATGGTGTTCTTCCCTTGAGAGGTTGGTAACTCCACAATGAAGTCCATAGAAATGGATCCCCACGGGCGGGACGGGGTGGGAAGAGGTTGCAACAGACCAGTTGGTGAGGAGCGAGGTGTTTTGCATCTTGCACAGACTTCACATGAAGTGACATAGTTTAAGACATCTTTCCTGTAAGTGGGCCACCAAAGAAACGAGAAAGAAATTCTTGTGTCTTTAGAATTCCCCTATGCCCGGCTATCTTGGAATCGTGGATGAGTTGCAATACTCTCAATCTGACTGTTTCAGGTATATACAGACGTTGTCCCTGAATCCACACACCATTCTTAAAGACAAGACTTACGTCCCTTGGGGGTTGAGCCAACAAAGAATCCGCATGGTATGCTTCCTTGATGTCCTTAAGTAGGTCTTGATTATGAATCACTCCCAGGAATCTAGAGTCAGGAAGAATAGTCTTAGGAGGAGTAAGTGGACGTGTCTCTGCTGAATGAATCCTAGAGAGTGCATCAGCCTTTCCATTGCGCGATCCTGGTCTATAAGAAATTACAAAATTAAATTGGTTTAGGAAAAGATTCCAGCGAGCCTGGCGAGGAGTCAGGCACTTAGCCGACCTGATAAATTCAAGGTTACGATGGTCTGTCAGGACGACTATTTGCTGTGCAGCTCCCTGAAGAAGGTGTCTCCATTCCTTGAAGGCGGCAATAATGGCCAACAATTCTCTATTGCCCACATCGTAGTTCCTCTCAGCCGAAGACAACTGCTGGGAAAAGAAGGCACAGGGATGCAAGACATTCTTCTCACCTGTTCTCTGAGAGAGTATAGCTCCAACGGCACAGTCTGAAGCATCCACCTCTATTATGAAGGCAAGCTCGGGGTTGGGATGTACTAAGATAGGTGCGGTGGTAAATTTATCCTTTAAACAGGAAAATGCTTCCTGAGCTTGCGGGGTCCAGGAGAACCTAGACTGTTTCCGGGTAAGTTGGGTGATAGGTGACACTACCTCAGAAAAATTCTTAATGAAACGTCTATAGAAGTTGGCAAACCCGATGAAACGCTGCACCTCCTTCACATTTCTAGGAATTGGCCAATCCTTGATTGCTTGGGTCTTGCTTCCATCCATACTAATCCCTTGCGTAGATAGTACATACCCCAGAAATTGAATTTCGGTCCTATGGAATTCACATTTTTCAAGTTTGATGTAGAGATGGTTTTGTCTTAGGCGTTCTAAGACCATTCTCACATGTCCATGATGTTCCTCTGTGGAGTTAGAAAAAATTAGAATATCATCCAGATAAATCACCACAAATGTATCTAGGAGATCCCTGAAGATATCATTCACGAAGTGTTGGAAAGTGGCTGGGGCGGTACTCAGACCAAAAGGCATAACTAGATATTCAAAGTGTCCATAGCGTGACCTGAAAGCAGTCTTCCATTCATCCCCAGGTCTAATATGGACCAAGTTATAGGCCCCACGGAGATCCAGTTTAGAGAAAATTTTCGCATGCCGCACTCTCTCCAACAATTCAGGGATTAAAGGCAATGGATAACGGTTTCTAATAGTAACCTTATTGAGTTCCCTATAGTCTATGCAGGGTCTCAGAGATCCATCTTTCTTCTTCACAAAGAAGATGGGTGCACCTGCGGGAGATGAAGAGGGGCGTATGAAGCCCTTGGCTAAATTTTCGTCTATATAATCCTTCAAAGCTTTTAGCTCGGGCCCCGCTAGGGGGTAGATCTTACCAAAAGGTATCTCGGCTCCAGGCAATAATTCAATTGGACAATCATATGGACGGTGAGGAGGAAGCTGATCAGCGTTCTTCTTGTCACATAAATCCACATAGTCCTGGTATACAGCTGGTAGTTCAGGGACTGACATGGTTCCTTTAGGAACAGAGCAAGCTGAAACTCCTTGACTCATCTGTTTCTCCGGAAAGTGTAATTCCTTGGTCTCCCAGTTAATCGTAGGATTCTGCGCCTGCAGCCATGGTAGCCCTAGAATAATGGGAAAGTGGGGAGAAGAGATAAGCATAAAAGACATTTTCTCCTGATGATCTTTACCCATAAGGACCCTCAAAGGCTCTGTTTCTCGATCCACTGGTCCAGAAGTCAGTAGAGAGCCATCCACAGTCTCCATCTGTACTGGAGTAGCCTTCTTCACTGAACGTATCCCCTGTTTCAGAGCAAAGGAGATATCCATAAAATTTCCACTTGCTCCTGAGTCGATCATAGCAGAGCTAGACACCCAGACTGAGTCAACCCAGAGTTTGATGGAAAGGAAGCAATGAGAATTGTTTCTTTTACAACTCAGCTGGGACACCGCTGAGGAAACTTGAAAAATTGCAGCGTTTATACCGTCATCGTCCCCAGAACTAACAGAGTTTAAGTCCGAGAAATCAAGATCTCTTGCAGCAGATCTCTCTGGAGCCTGAGGCTCGGACATGACAGTGCTCCTCTCGCAACACTCACAGTGAATGACTGCTGCAGTAGTCTTACGAGAACGGCTGGGGCAGTTTATAATGAAGTGCCCTGACTTACCACAGTAGAAACATAGATTTTCCTTTATACGATGTTCTTTGCGTGCATCACTAACCCGTCTTTGTAAAGAGTCCACCTGCATGGGTTCAGGTTCTGGTTCCCTTGTGATCCTACTCAAAGGTTCCTTAGCTGAGGAGGGAGGTAGTAAAAGGTTAGTGCGATTATTTTCGAACCATCTCTCTTGTCTGCGTTCAGTCAGACGAGCATCAATACGGATACAATAGTTAATAAAGTCACCTAACGCAGTGGGAGGGTCGGCACGAGCAAGTTCATCCTTAATCAGTGGAGACAACCCTTTCCGAAAAATAGATTTTTTAGCGGAAGTGTCCCAAGTGGTATCAAGAGCCCATCTCCTGAAATCCAGGGCATATTCGGTTACTGAACGCTTACCTTGGCGCAAAGTTAACATGGCTGCTTCAGCTGTTGCACCTCGATTGGGGTCATCAAACACCTGCCCCATGGCTGAAATAAAAGCATCAAGGTGATTCAAACAATCATCCTCAGTCTCAATCAGAGGGTTTGCCCACATCAAAGCCTTATTGGTAAGCAACATGATTATAGTAAGCACTTTGGATCGTTCAGTGGGAAATTGTGAAGCATGTGCAGAGAAAAATAAATTGCATTGATTAATAAATCCCCTGAATTTCTCACGTTCACCGACAAAACGAAAAGGAGGTAATTTGGGGATCCCAGAACTTGGGGTTATGGCAGGAGCCTGGGCTCGTTCCTCTAGAGCCTCAATCCTGGCTCGCAATTCCTGGGTAGTCTGTCCAAACACTTGCAAATTATGATTAGTGAGGTCCTGTAGGCTTGCAAAACGGGTTTTTAAAGTCTGTACATCTGAAAGGATTGTATCATTCACTCCGCAAAGTTCCTTTATGCGGGCCTCCATCTTCCAGATCTTTTAAGGCAGAAGTGCTGGAAGGAGAAGAGGAAAGGAAAAAAAAAAAAAACAATAGTGTTTACCTGTGGTAACAATCCAGAGTAAAATTTTAAGGGAATGCGCTCACCTGGAATGGTTGTGAGAAGTCACAACCACTGTCATCACATAAGGTATTAAACGGACATCTGATATCCACAGTCACAGCAGACACGGCTTTCCCAGACCCAGCAGACACTAAACATTGGCTCCTGAATCTTGTCATGTATAGTGTACAGTTCCTATAGCGTCTTGTGCTTGGGTGCGAGGAAAACACAGGAGACATAGGTTGAAATGAAATGACTTGTATTACTTCATACAAGCATGCTGAAAAGTTCACACAGTTTGCAGGAACAGCGACAGGAGACACAGCAGGCCAGAGTAACTTCAAGCACTACAATAAATCTCCAAAGCAGGTTTAGGATCTCTTCTCTGTACCGTAATTCCTCTGCAAACATGGATTCACCAAACAGCAGGTTTCCAGAGTCCAAAAGTGTTCCAAGGTTCCTCAGTAGGGAATAGCTGGAGTACAAGTCCAAGGCTTCCAGGAGTCAGGTCACAGACTGACTGAGGCTTGATTCAGGAGCACTGATTGTTCAGCTGAGGCTGCTTAAGAAGCAAGAGGGAAGAATCAGGGCGGGAACATGAAAACTGGAAACTCCATATTAACTGAGGGCAAGAGCTGCAGAAAGACAGAAAGCAAAATGGCCGACGGAAAACTGAGTTTCAAGGAACATGTCAACAGAGACAAAGAACCTTACACCGCCATTGGCTGAGCTGTGCCGCCTGGCTTTGCTGTGTGTGTGTATGCAGGCATCGTCCGATGGGATCCGGCTATGCCTGCTACACTGTCAGTGAGTGACACATTAGCCAATGATGGGACAGTAGTAGTCCCATCATCTGGCTAATGTGTTGAATGTAAAAAAAACCCATACAGAACATACAGGGGTTGGACAAAATAATGGAAACATCAACAAAAGTTTAATATGGTGTAGGTCCACCTTTTGCGGCGATTACAGCCTCAATTCTCCGAGGTATGGATTCATACAAGGTGTGAATTGTTTCCAAAGGAATTTTAGCCCATTCTTCAATGAAAACACCCTCCAGTTCTTTGAGCGACGATGGCGGCGGAAATCGACGTCTAACTTGAATCTCTAAAATCGACCATAAATGCTCAATAATGTTGAGGTCTGGGGATTGTGGGGGCAGATGAGATGCTCAACTTCATTAGACTGTTCCTCGTGCCATGCTTTAACAATTCTAGCTGTATGAATTTGTGCATTATCATCCTGAAAGATGGCGTTCCCCTCCAGGAACAGTGCTTGAACCATAGGATGCACTTGGTCGCCCAAAATGCCTAAATAATCGTGGCTGTTAAGTCTTCCATGAAGGGATATCATTGGCCCGGCGGATCTCCACGAAATAGCACCCCAGATCATCACAGAACCTCCGCCATGTTTTACGGTTGAGAGAAGGCAGTCTGGATGGAATGCTTCTTTCGGCTGTCTCCAAACGTACACAAGGCAGGAGGTCAGAAATAGGGTAAACGATGATTCGTCTGAGAATATCACATGTTTCCGCTGCTCGAGTGACCAATTCTGGAGGGTTCTACACCACTAAACGCTTGGAAACAATTGTCATTGAGAGCAGCGGTTTTCGAATTGCAGCTCTTCCGTGGAATCCAGATTTGTTCAGCTCCCGACGAACAGTTTTCGTGGAAACTGGTTCTATAGGTGTTCATTGAGCTCAGCAGTGATTTTCAGAGCCGTTGTCTTGCAATCCTCTCTCACAATTCGCTTTAGAGTCCGAAGGTCTCTCTCAGTCGACTTTGGGCCGGCCCTGTGTTTTGCTGCGGACGTTTTTCCTTCTCTTTCAAACGCAGTCATTACTTTGGAGACAGTACCTCTTGACACGCCAAGCATTCGGGAATTTTCCGTTACACTAGCACCTGCCATACGAGCACCAACAATTTGGCCTCTTTGAAAATCTGAGAGGTCTGCCATTGGTATCAGGTTCTCATCAATGTTCTTACAATTCTGCAAAACAAACAGTGAATTTACATACACATATCACATAACACAAATAATCCACTACAAAACATTACCATATGTCACGGTTTGCATGTTTATAATATGTTCGAAGATTGTGATGCCAAAACGTTAGGTGTTTCCATTATTTTGTCCAACCCCTGTACATACAACACATAACATACAGAACATACATATAACATACAACACATAACATACATTTAACACATAACATACAGTACATACATATAACATACAACACGTAACATATAACATACAACACATAACATACAGAACATACATATAACAACATACAGAGCATACATATAACATAACATACATATAACATATAATACATATAACATACAGTACATACATATAACATACAACACATAACATAGAGTACATACTCACCTATTTCCCGATGCAATCGTCTGCTGTAATAAAAATAAAATAAAGCAACCTATACATCACCTGTCCGCCATAGTCCAGATAATAACGAGTGTCCCACGACGATATCCGGTATAGAACGCTGACATCAGGTGATGTCAGCGCTCTACACCGCCCCTGCGATGCACTGACAGCAGAGGTAATCCTCCGCTGTGTGTATCGCTCAGACGCCGGGAGAGAATGACGTCACTTCCGATCATTCTCTCACTGGCAATGCTGGGTGAGAAAATTCCCACGCAGCATTGCCATAAAGTGAGAGAATGAACTCAGTGATGCACTGCAGGAGCCATTGTCTCCTGTCAGTGCATCACTGGGAGGCCCTACAGAGCAGTGGCATCACCTGATGTCACTGTTCTATAGGGGAGACCGTCGTGGGAATTTCGTTATTAATTGGACTGCGTCGGACGGAGTATACGGTTGTTTTATTTTTTTTATGTTTTATTACAGGAGATCTAGGGCGTCGCTTGGATCTGAGCTTATAATAAAGATATGAAAACCGTGTTGTTTTATTTCATTAAAATACGTTATTATGCGTGTGTTGTTTTTTTAACCCTTTATTAATATAAGATTAATAATTGATAGGCGTCTTATTGACGCCCCTCTATTATTAACCGGGCTTAATGTCACCTTACAATAGCAAGGTGATATTAACCCCTTATTACCCCATATCCCACCGCTACAGGGAGTGGGAAGAGAGGGGCTAAGTGCCGGAATTGGCGCATCTTATAGATGCGCCAATTCTGGGGCGGCTGGGTGCTGATATATTTAGCCAAGGGGGTGCGCCAATATCCATGGCCCCTTCATAGGCTATGAATATCAGCCCGCAGCTGTCTGCGTAGCCTTTCTGGCTATAAAATACTGGGGGACCCCACGTCATTTTTCTTTTGGAGTCTCCCTATTTTAATAGCCGGTAAAGGCTAGCTGTGGGCTGATATTCATAGCCTGGGAAGCTCCATGGGTATTAACCTCTTCCCAGGCTAGAAATATTGGCCCTAGCCGTCTGCTTTCATCCTCTTGCGCAGAACGTTGTGCGGGAACCCACTCCATTTTTTTCTCCCATTTTTTGTAAAAATTAACGCTATTGCGTGAAGATTTTGTGTGTGTGCGTGTGTCTTTAACTATTTATGTACCATTCTATCTATTTTCTATCATCTATCTGTCATCTATCTATCTGTCTATCTATTTATTATCTATCTTTTTATCTAGCTATCTGTCTATTATCTACAGGGGTTGGACAAAATAATGGAAACAAAGTTTTGGCATCATAATCTTCGAACATGTTATAAACATGCAAACCGTGATATATGGTAATGTTTTGTAGTTGATTATATGTGATATGTGTATGTAAATTAACTGTTTGTTTTGCATAATTGTAAGAACATTGATGAGAACCTAATACCAATGGCAGACCTCTCGGATTTTCAAAGAGGCCAAATTGTTGGTGCTGGTATGGCAGGCGCTAGTGTAACCGAAAGTGCCCGAATGCTTGGCGTGTCAAGAGGTACTGTCTCCAAAGTAATGACTGCGTTTGATAGAGAAGAAAAAACGTCCGCAGCAAAGCACAGGTCCGGCTGAAAGTCAAAGTTGACTGAGCGAGACCGTCGGACTCTAAAGCGAATTGTGAGAGAGGATCGCAAGACCACGGCTCCGAAAATCATGCTGAGCTCAATGAACACCTACAGAACCCAGTTTCCACGAAAACTGTTCGTTGGGAGCTGAACAAATCTGGATTCCACGGAAGAGCTGCAATTCGAAAACCGCTGCTCTCAATGACAATTGTTTCCAAGCGTTTAGAGTGGTGAAGAACCCTCCAGAATTGGTCCCTCGAGCAGTGGAAACATGTGATATTCTCAGACGAATCATCGTTTACCCTATTTCCGACCTCCGGCCGAGTGTACGTTTGGAGACAGCCGAAAGAAGCATTCCATCCAGACTGCCTTCTCCCAACCGTAAAACATGGCGGAGGTTCTATGATGCTCTGGGGTGCTGTTTCGTGGAGATCCGCCGGGCCAATGATATCCCTTCATGGAAGAAATAACAGCCGCAATTATTTAGGCATTTTGGGCGACCAAGTGCATCCTATGGTTCAAGCACTGTTCCCAGAGGGGAACGCCATCTTTCAGGATGATAATGCACCAATTCATACAGCTAGAATCGTTAAAGCATGGCACGAGGAACATTCTAATGAAGTTGCGCATCTCTTCTGGCCCCCACAATCCCCAGACCTCAACATTTTTGAGCATTTATGGTCGATTTTAGAGATTCAAGTCAGACGTCGATTTCCGCCGCCATCGTCGCTCAAAGAACTGGAGAGTGTTTTAACTGAAGAATGGGCCAAAATTCCTTTGGAAACAATTCACACCTTGTATGAATCCATACCTCGGAAAATTGAGGCTGTAATCGCCGCAAAAGGTGGACCTACACCATATTAAACTAACTTTTGTTGATGTCTCCAGGTGTTTCCATTATTTTGTCCAACCCCTGTATCTCTATCTATGGCCGGAGTCGCACACACCATATAAAAATCGGACCGTATTATACGGCCGTAATACGCAGAAAAGTCCCCTGAACAGTGATCTGTATGGCATCCGTGTGCAATGCGAGGATGCGATTTCCTCACATCAAAATATCCGTGTGTCATCCGTACGGTAAGATTTTCTCGCCGGCTTGCAAAACCGACATATAATGGATCCAAATGACAGTTTTAAAATCACAAAAGAAAGGATAGATATATACACATAGAATACATTATATATATATATATATATATACATGTCATTGTGACACATATATAGGGTACATACCCATTTGCGAGGGAAAAAAATGGTCTGTTTTCTGGATGGAAAAAGCGGTCCGATTGTATGCAATTGTCATGCAATTTGTATTTTTAATCGCACCATCAATTTTCCATCGGAATGCAATGCAATTTTAATATGAGGTTTTACATTGAGCAGTTCTCTCTATGTAAAAATTCATGTTAAAATAACATTAAAAAAAATGTACACATCATTTTAAAAAGCAAATAATCCTATATATATATATACATACAGTACAGACCAAAAGTTTGGACACACCTCATTCAAAGATTTTTCTGTATTTTCATGGCTATGAAAATTGTAGAATCACACTGAAGGCATCAAAACTATGAATTAACACATGTGGAATTATACATTACACTTAACAAAAAAGTGTGAAACAACTGAAAATATGTCTTATATTCTAGGTTCTTCAAAGCAGCCACCTTTTGCTTTGATTACTGCTTTGCATGCAGAAAAGGTGAACGGATGGAATCTACATGCCTAGTTCCCACCGTGAAGCATGGAGGAGATGGTGTGGGGGTGCTTTGCTGGTGACACTGTTGGGGATTTATTCAAAATTGAAGGCATAGTGAACCAGCATGGCTACCACAGCATCTTGCAGCAGCATGATATTCCATCCGGTTTGCGTTTAGTTGTACCATCATTTATTTTTCAACAGGACAATGACCCCAAGCACACCTCCAGGCTGTGTAAGGGCTATTTGACCAAGAAGGAGAGTGTTGGGGTACTACGCCAGATGACCTGGCCTCCACAGTCACCAGACCTGAACCCAATCGAGATGGTTTGGTGTGAGCTGGACCGCTCACCGCTTCAATTTTGAATAAATCCCCAACAGTGTCACCAGCAAAGCACACCATCACACCACCTCCTCCATGCTTCACGGTGGGAACAAGGCATGTAGATTCCAGCCGTTCACCTTTTCTGCGTGCAAAGCAGTAATCAAAGCAAAAGGTGGCTACCTTGAAGAACCTAGATTATAAGACATATTTTCAGTTGTTTCACACTTTTTTGTAAAGTGTAATGTTTAATTCCACATGTGTTAATTCATAGTTTTGATACCTTCAGTGTGATTCTACAATTTTCATAGTCATGAAAATACAGAAAAATCTTTGAATGAGAAGGTGTGTCCAAACTTTTGGTCTGTACTGTGTATATATATATATATATATAGTGTATATATACAGTACAGACCAAAAGTTTGGACACACCTTCTCATTCAAAGATTTTTCTGTATTTTCATGACTATGAAAATTGTAGAATCACACTGAAGGAATCAAAACTATGAATTAACACATGTGGAATTATGCATTACACTTTACAAAAAAGTGTGAAACAACTGAAAATATGTCTTATATTCTAGGTTCTTCAAAGTAGCCACCTTTTGCTTTGATTACTGCTTTGCACGCAGAAAAGGTGAACGGATGGACTCTACATGCCTGGTTCCCACCGTTAAGCATGGAGGAGGTGGTGTGGGGGTGCTTTGCTGGGGACACTGTTGGGAATTTATTCAAAATTGAAGCGGTGAGCGGTCCAGCTCACCCCAAACCATCTCGATTGGGTTCAGGTCTGGTGACTGTGGAAGCCAGGTCATCTGGCGTAGCACCCCAATACTCTCCTTCTTCGTCAAATAGCCCTTACGCAGCCTGAAGTTGTGTTTGGGGTCATTGTCCTGTTGAAAAATAAATGATGGTCCAACTAAATGCAAACCAGATGGAATAGCATGCTGCAGCAAGATGCTGTGGTGGCCATGCTGGTTCAGTATGCCTTCAATTTTGAATAAATCCCCAACAGTGTCACCAGCAAAGCACCCCCACACCATCACACCACCTCCTCCATGCTTCACGGTGGGAACCAGGCATGTAGAGTCCATCCGTTCGCCTTTTCTGCGTGCAAAGCAGTTATCAAAGCAAAAGGTGGCTACTTTGAAGAACCTAGAATATAAGACATATTTTCAGTTGTTTCACACTTTTTTGTAAAGTGTATTGTCTAATTCCACATGTGTTACTTCATAGTTTTGATGCCTTCAGTGTGATTCTACAATTTTCATAGTCATGAAAATACGGAAAAATCTTTGAATGAGAAGGTGTGTCCAAACTTTTGGTCTGTACTGTATATATTGTGAGACAGTGAAGGAATATGTGTTGAATGGGGTGTACATTTCACCAAGGTACTGTGCTGTATGGTATAAGGGAAATGTGTGGCTTTGTAAACCTAGTGGTAGAGAAAGGTCACTACACCTTACATTCAGCACACACTTGCAGCTCAGGCCTGAAACCATTCAGCTGTTAATTAGGAGACCAGAAGTAGGTGTCTGCAAACACAGTCAGAGAGCTCGCTTAGTCTGGACAAGGAGTCCCGGCACAAGAAGCAGTCTCCAGGAGTGTGAGCTATCTCAGTCTGGGTGCTCGATGTACCCCGGACACAGGAGTAGTCTCAGTGAGAATCCGTGCGAATAGCGGCTGAATAGGAGGGGAGCTCTCTCAAGTCTGGACGTTGAAGGTGCCTTCAGACACAAGGAGGAGACTCTGTGAACCTCAATGCTGGTAAATGCTGGTAAATGCTGAACATATGTGTTGTTTTGGCCCCGGCTGGTAGAGTCGGGACCCGGATAGATAGGGAAATCTATCTAAGTGTAATTAGTGGCTAGACAAGCCTAGGTCTTCTGTTTATGATTTTGTTTTATATCTGTTTGCTGTGGACTTTAATAAAGCTGGTTGCGGCCAGTTTTCACCAGAACTGCTGTCTGAATGAACTGTTTCCGTGCCACTCTGTCTACCCAGACGGCGATCTCAGAGCTATATCCCCTGGAAATGTTACAATTGGCGGAGAATGCTGGGGCAGCACAGTGGCTGATACAATTGGTGCTGGAATGTGCGTGCGGCACAGTGGCGAGAGACAGCGATAGAGGTGAGGTCTGTTGAAGCAGCAGCAGAGAAAAAAAAAAAAAAAGTGTGTCAGCAAAAACGTCTGATTGGAGCAGTCTTAAAGAGACAGTAGCCCTAATAGAGTTTGCAAAAGAAAAAAAAAAAAGTGTGTCTGCACAGCAAAGCTGAACTTGTTGTTGAAAAGACTGTGGAGTGTGCAGCAGCAAAGAGAAACGTCTATTGGAGCAGTCTTAAGGAGACAGTGGCCCTAATAGAGTTTGCAGAGAAAAAAAAAAAAAAGTGTCTGCACAGCAAAGCTGAATTTTCTGTGGAAAAGACTGTGGAGTGTGTATGTCTTGAGTGAAGACTGCCGTTGTTGAGACAGAGAAGTCTGACAGCATGGATGACAGCATGGAGGCGCTGTTTGAACAAATGGCGCAAGTTAATGTGCAACATAAGACTGCCGTGGTTGAGACAGATAAGTCCGGCAGTATGGAGGAGCTCATTGAGTACCTGGTCCAGGCCCAGCGAAGCATGCAGCAGAGCATGGAGCAGCAGCGCCTGCAGCACCAGCAGCGCATGCAGCAGGCCCAGCAGCAATTCCTGCAGCAGCAGCAGGAGAATGACCAGTTGTTTTTTGAGCAGGTTGCAGCACTGCAGGGGACTTGCGGCGCATCGTCCCAAAGTGGTGTTGCAAAGTCACCTGCATTGTCCGCTGTAAAGAAGGCGGTAAGACGGTCCCTGAAAAAGATGACACCTCGTGATGATGTGGAGGTATATCTCACTAGGTTTGAGGGACTGGCAGAGAAGGAGAATCTGCCCCTATCTGAATGGGCCATGATGGTCGCACCCTATCTGATTGGAGAACCCAAAGGGCCTATGCTGACCTGAGCGAGCAGGACAGCCAAGACTATGCCAAGCTGAAAGCGGAGATTTTTACCCGGCTGGGTGTTACGGTGACAGCCCGTGCCAGGGGAGTTCATGACTGGAGATGCAGTTGGGAGTCTGCAGTAAGCAAACCTGATTATGGAGTTGAAAAGGTGATAGTGAACCGCTACACCCGAGCATGTCTTCATAAGGTACAGCCAGAGGTCGGACAAGGAGACCACCAGGACGCCAATCGTCTGGTCAGCCTGATGGAGAAGGCCTTCGCCAGCAAAGACTGTCTCCGTGACCAGCCGTCTGAGAGGTCGTCACTTCAGAGTTCCCGGACGCTGAACTCTCGCGGTAAGAGCGTTCCAGCTGTTGGGGACATGGGGTATGCTGATAAGCGGGTTCGGGCCCGAGGGGACATATGGGTGGGAGAGTGTGATGGACAGTGTTGGAGATGTCGTGAAATTGCAGCCAACTGTCCAATAGAGGGGGAGCCTATGTGTTGTGATGTTGGCGGATCCCTCTCTCCCTGCGCAGAGCCTGTGTGTGTGTCCACCTCAGCCGAAGAGACTGGACCACAGGGGTCCCCGGTGGTTGTAAATGACTGCCCAGCACAGGCCCTCTTGGACTCAGAGAGTCCAGTGACTTCCGTATGTGACAGCCTGATTGATAGGGACTTCATCCCTGATAAGCACCTGAGTATGGTGTGCATCCATGGAGACACCAAAGTCTACCCAGAGACTGCCGTGGACTTGGTCCCCAAACTCGGGGAGGTTTCATATGAAGTGGGGGTAGTGAAGAACCTGGTGCACCCCGTCATATTGGGTAATGACTTTCCCCGGTCTAAGGATCTCTGGGGGAGAAATGTTTCTGATGGACAGTGTGATGAAGCTCCTACTGAGGGTGCGCAGTCCCGAGGGGCGGAACACAATGCTAGTGGGCCGTTAAACTTGTGTGATAATGATGATAATGATAATGATGATGATGATCATGATAATGATGATGACCATGATAATGATGCTGATGCTGATAATGATAATGATGATGATCATGATAGTGATGATGATACTGATCATAGTCATGATAATGATGTTGATAATAATGATGACTGTGATGGTGATGAGGTTCCTTTGCAGGTGATGTTGGGAGACGAGGATGGTGGTTCTCGGGAACCGAGTGTCCCTGACTTACCTGTGTCCTGTGACGGTTTTGAGAGTGAGCAGTGGCGAGACCCCACTCTAGGACGGCACAGGAAAATATGATTGTTCTAAATGAGGTTTCCCAGGAGCCTGGCTCTGAGGAGAGGTTTCCTCATGCTGCCATGGACAATAGCCTATTGTATAGGGACACTGAAGTCCAGGGAGAGGTCGTGAGTCAGCTCCTAGTACCTGAGCTATATAGAAGTATAGTGCTGGGGTTGTCACATAGTCACATACTTGAGGGACCAGATGGTGAAGTTAATGTTGTGGATGACATGTTAACTAAGGTTCCAGATCAGGATGTGAATGAAAATGAATTGTATAACCCTGACAGTGAGCAGGATATGAATGAAAATGAATTGTATAACCCTGACAGTGAGCAGGATGTGAATGAAAATGAATTGTATAACCCTGACAGTGAGCAGGATGTGAATGAAAATGAAGTGTATAGCCCTGACAGTGAGCCAGATGTGGCTGAGAAAAAGGGGTCAGACAGGGATAGTGATAGTGATAGTGAATCATCTGATGACAATAAAGCAACCAGTGCAAATGAGGAAGGCATGGTAGCAGAGGAGGTTGAGAGTCCTGAGAGGAAGGCTGATGCTGACCTTGCAGCCAGACAGAAGATGGCATCTGAAGATGTTTTTCAGTTGGCCGGTTCCCTGGCGAAGACTAAGGTGAAAGGAGGAGAGTTGAGCTTTAAAGGCAGGACTCTGAACCTGAACACAGCACAAGTGGATGCTGTTGAAGATGAGAAGTTGTCGGTGTGTGGTGTGGATCTGCATCATGCCAAGGACTCTGAAGGTGATGCTGCAGAGGTGGAAAAAGCCATAGAAGTGGTAGACACCAAACCAGATGCCTCATCAGTAGCTGCAACTCGTGAAGCTCAGGCTGGAAGTTCGGCGCCCGGAGCCCCAGCAGTGTTCCCGAGTGATACCAAGGATCTGGATAAGTCACAAGATGAGTTTTGAGACATCGGGCTGGCGTTGGTGAGCTCAAGCGCACTTTCAGGGAGGCTACATCGGAGCCACGTCCCAACAAATGGGAAAAGCGATGTGTCACTCCGTTGCCGCTACAGACACACGGGAGCCCAGATGGGATGCAGAACGTGGTGGAAGAGAAGAATCCGGCGGGTTCTGAGTATACAGATGCCTGTTATGTTTCGGTAGCTGAGGAGAGCAGGCAAAAAGGCAATACACCAGAGCAGTTGGAATCTATGAGATTGCAGTACCCTGACTAACCACCACAACTAGAGGCAGCCGTGGAGCGTTCCTACGTTGGTCCTAGACGCCTCGTCACAGCCTGAGAAACTAACTACACCTAAAGACAGAAACAGGAAAGCTATCTGCCCCGGAGCAGAACCCCAAAGATAATAGAAAGCCCCCAAACATGTAATGGAGGTTAGACAAGATGAAATACTGACACAGAAAGAAAATAGTATGAGCAAACGCTGGGGCCCAAACTATCTAAATAGAAAAGGATAGGAAGGGTACTTACTGCAATCCCAGAAAACCCTGAAAAGCACCAACTCTACTAATTTCAAAATCACCTGAGATCACACGACCTCTACCACCTAAATTAGTTCTCTGGTGTAACAAAATCAAAACAGCAGCCACTGAAAAAACTGGAAAAAGCAAAAGAACAAAACTCAGTGGCTGAACTAAACTGAGAGGGCAGAAGCCCCCGGAGGGGACCCTGAAGGCCCCCAAAGAAGTGCAGTACAAAATGCAAAAATATAGCACAAACACAAAAGAAGCAAAAGTCTTATCTGTAAGCAGGAGATGCAGACACGACACAGCAGGCTACAAGGGAAACTGGAATAAAGGATTCAGACCAGAACAATTGATCACCGGCAACCCTGATGGGAAAATGACTCCCTTATATAAGACCAGTCAGTAACACCTGATTCCCAGTCCTCACAATCTTCACTAGCACCGCTTGTAACCACCAGAGGGAGCCTCTGCTCAGAACTCATCTCAAACCCATTCACAACAGTACCCCCCCTTGAGGAGGGGTCACCGAACCCTCATTTGAGCAACCAGGTCGGTCAGGATGAGTTCTATGATACGCACGGATAAGTCTCCTAGCATGGATGTCCGAAGCAAACACCCAAGAATTGTCTTCCTGACCATAACCTCTCCATTTAACCAAATACTGGAGTTTCCGTCTAGAAAAACGAGAATCCAATATTTTCTCAACCACATACTCCAGATTGCCCTCAACCAAAACAGGGTCAGGAGGCACAGCAGCAGGAACCACTGGCTCAACAAACCTCTTCAACAAGGACTTGTGGAACACGTTATGGATCTTAAATGTCCCTGGAAGAAGCAAACGAAAAGAAACAGGATTAATAATCTCCATGATCTTATAAGGTCCAATGAACCTAGGCTTAAATTTAGGAGATGCTACTCTCATAGGAATATTCTTTGAGGACAACCAGACCAAGTCCCCCACTTTAAACCGAGGACCATCAGTCCTATGCCGGTTAGCAAACCGCTGGGCCTTCTCCTGAGAGAGGGACAACCTCTCCACTACCTGGTCCCAAATCTGTTGCATACGCTCCACAACAGAGTCAACACCTGGACAGACAGAAGCCCTCGTCTGTCCTGAAGAAAATCGAGGGTGAAACCCAGAATTACAGAAAAACGGAGACATCAAAGTGGCAGAGCTAGCCCTATTATTAAGAGCAAACTCAGCCAAAGGCAAAAAAGAGACCCAGTCATCCTGATCAGCAGACACAAAGCATCTTAGATAAGTCTCCAATGTCTGGTTTGTTCTCTCAGTTTGACCATTGGTCTGAGGATGAAATGCCGAGGAGAAAGACAATTGAACACCCAGTTTAGAACAAAAAGTCCTCCAAAATCTGGAAACAAACTGGACTCCTCTGTCAGACACAATGTTCTCAGGAATGCCGTGTAAACGAACCACGTGCTGAAGGAACAACGGCACCAATTCAGAGGAGGAAGGCAACTTAGGTAATGGCACAAGATGTATCATTTTGGAAAACCTATCACAAATTACCCAGATGGTGGTCATTCTCTGAGAAACAGGAAGATCGGAAATGAAATCCATAGAGATATGGGTCCATGGTCTCTTGGGCACAGGCAATGGCATCAACAAACCACTAGAGCGAGAGCAAGGCTTGGAGCGAGAGCAAGTCCCGCAGGACTGCACAAACTCCCTGACATCACGAGACAAGGTAGGCCACCAAAAGGACCGACTAACCAAGTCTCTGGTACCAAAAATTCCGGGATGCCCAGCCAATGCGGAACAATGAATCTCAGACATCACACTCTTTTTCCATTGGTCCGGGACAAACAATTTTCCAACAGGGCAGCGCTCGGGCCTATCCTCCTGACACCCCTCCAGAGCAAGTCTCAAATTGGGCGAGATGGCGGAAAGAACTACACCCTCTTTCAAAATAACAGAAGGATCAGATAACTCAGGAGAGTCCGCAAGGAAACTCCTCGAGAGGGCATCCGCCTTAACATTCTTAGTGCCAGGAAGAAAGGAAACCACAAAATTAAAACGTGTGAAAAACAAGGCCCACCTGGCCTGTCTAGGATTGAGTCGCTTGGCAGATTCCAGATAGACCAGATTCTTATGGTCCGTAAGGACCACCACCTGATGTTTGGCTCCCTCCAGCCAATGTCTCCACTCTTCAAAAGCCCACTTCATGGCCAACAACTCCCGATTACCCACGTCATAATTACGTTCAGTAGGAGAAAATTTTCGAGAGAAAAAGGCACAAGGGTTACTTTTAGAGGTCTCTGGATCTTTTTGGGACAAAACGGCACCTGCCCCAATTTCAGAGGCATCAACCTCCACCGAAATGGCAGAGAAACATCAGGCTGCCGTAGAACAGGAGCAGAAGTGAATCTCTGCTTAAGTTCCTGAAATGCAGAGACTGCCTCAGGAGGCCAATTCACCACATCAGAACCCTTTCTGGTCAAATCAGTTAATGGTTTAACAATAACCGAGAAATTACCAATACATTTACGATAAAAATTGGCAAAACCCAAAAATCTCTGAAGAGCCTTTAATGAAGTAGGTTGGACCCAATCACAGATGGCCTGAACCTTGACCGGGTCCATTTCAATAACAGATGGGGACAAAATGAATCCCAGAAATGAGATCCTCTGTACGCCAAAAAGACACTTTGATCCCTTCACATACAGAGCATTCTCTCTCAAAATCTGGAATACAGTTCGAACATGTTTCACATGAGAGTCCCAGTCATTAGAAAAAATCAAGATATCATCCAAATAAACAATCAGAAATTTATCCACAAAATCCCTGAAAATGTCATTCATGAAGGACTGGAAGACGGAAGGAGCATTAGTGAGCCCAAAGGGCATCACTAGGTACTCAAAATGCCCTTCAGGGGTATTGAATGCCGTCTTCCATTCATCCCCGTGCTTAATGCGAATAAGGTTATACGCCCCCCTGAGGTCAAGCTTGGTAAACCAAGTAGCGTTTTTCACCCTGGAAAACAGGTCAGAAATCAAGGGTAACGGGTATTGATATTTCACAGTAATATTGTTCAAGAGACGATAATCAATACACGGCCTTAATGAACCATCTTTTTTGGCCACAAAGAAAAAACCGGCACCTAAGGGTGAAGAGGATGGTCTGATATAACCCTTCTCCAATGATTCCTTGATATAAGACCGCATAGTATCATGTTCAGGTACAGACAAGTTAAAAAGGCGACCTTTAGGGAATTTACTACCCGGCACTAATTCAATAGCGCAGTCATAGCTCCTATGGGGAGGCAAGGATGCAGATTTACTTTCGCTAAACACATCAGAAAAATCAAACAAAAAGTCAGGAACATCCTGAGCCTGGGGGGAGGCAGAAAAAACAGGAGTGTTGGTATTAACACATTGGCAGCCCCAACTGGTTACAGACACAGATTTCCAATCCAAAACAGGATTATGAGACTGTAACCAAGGGAAACCCAGCACGATAATGTCATGCAGATTATATAGAACCAAAAATTTGCAGCACTCCTGGTGATCAGGTTCAACCCTCATTATCACCTGAGTAGAAAACTGGGGTTTATTCTCAGCCAAAGGGGTAGAATCGATCCCCAGTAGGGGAATAGACTTCTGTAGGGGTATCAAGGGAAACCCACAACGTTTAGCAAAATCATAATCCATCAGGTTAATAGCTGCTCCAGAATCAACGAAAGCCTGAGCAGAAAATGAGGACAGAGAGCATATCAGAGTGACAGTTAATAAAAACTTAGTCTGAACACTACCCAAGACAACTGAGCGTGCAAAACGTCTTCCCTGCTTAGGGCAGACTGAAATAGCATGAGAGGCATCACCACAGTAGAAACATAACCCATTGCGCTTTCGAAACTCATGACGCTGTGCCCCAGACACCACTCTATCACACTGCATGGGTTCAGAAGCTGGTTCACAAGGCAACACCATTGCACGCATACTTCTCCGCTCACGCAAACGTCTGTCAATTTGAATCGCTAATGACATAGAATCATTGAGACCAGAGGGGACAGGGAATCCCACCATAACATCCTTTACATTATCTGACAGACCCTTCCAGAAAAGGGCCGCCAAAGCGTCGTCATTCCATTTGGTCAGGACTGCCCACCTACGGAATCTCTGACAGTATAACTCAGCGTCATCAAGCCCCTGATTTAATGCCAACAAGGTTTTTTCAGCTTGATCAGTGACATTAGGCTCATCGTACAATAACCCCAAAGCCTGAAAAAACGCATCAACATCACTCAAAACAGGATCCCCAGGTATCAGGGAAAAAGCCCAATCCTGAGGATCGCCGCGCAGGAGAGAGATGATAATTTGAACCTGCTGCGCTGCGTTTCCTGAGGACTTAGATTTTAAGGCAAAAAACAATTTACAATTATTTTTGAAATTCTGAAACTTAGCTCGATCCCCCAAAAACAAATCTGGCATGTGAATCCTAGGTTCCACAACAGGCAACCTAGCAAGATATGCAGCAATACTCTGAACCTCAGTGGCAAGCTGATCCACACGGCCAGACAACCGTGCAAACTCCATTGGGAGAAAAGATCCTCCCCAGCACCCAGAGATACAGAGGGAAAAAAAAAAAAAAAAAATGCAACAAACAGAAAAATATCTCTGACAACTCTGACAACCTTTTTTCTTTCACAATATTTTTCCCTTCTGTGAGTACCATACAATTTTCAATTTTTTAGGCCGGTGATACTGTTATGTTTCGGTAGCTGAGGAGAGCAGGCAAAAAGGCAATACACCAGAGCAGTTGGAATCTATGAGATTGCAGTACCCTGACTAACCACCACAACTAGAGGCAGCCGTGGAGCGTTCCTACGTTGGTCCTAGACGCCTCGTCACAGCCTGAGAAACTAACTACACCTAAAGACAGAAACAGGAAAGCTATCTGCCCCGGAGCAGAACCCCAAAGATAATAGAAAGCCCCCAAACATGTAATGGCGGTTAGACAAGATGAAATACTGACACAGAAAGAAAATAGTATGAGCAAACGCTGGGGCCCAAACTATCTAAATAGAAAAGGATAGGAAGGGTACTTACTGCAATCCCAGAAAACCCTGAAAAGCACCAACTCTACTAATTTCAAAATCACCTGAGATCACACGACCTCTACCACCTAAATTAGTTCTCTGGTGTAACAAAATCAAAACAGCAGCCACTGAAAAAACTGGAAAAAGCAAAAGAACAAAACTCAGTGGCTGATCTAAACTGAGAGGGCAGAAGCCCCCGGAGGGGACCCTGAAGGCCCCCAAAGAAGTGCAGTACAAAATGCAAAAATATAGCACAAACACAAAAGAAGCAAAAGTCTTATCTGTAAGCAGGAGATGCAGACACGACACAGCAGGCTACAAGGGAAACTGGAATAAAGGATTCAGACCAGAACAATTGATCACCGGCAACCCTGATGGGAAAATGACTCCCTTATATAAGACCAGTCAGTAACACCTGATTCCCAGTCCTCACAATCTTCACTAGCACCGCTTGTAACCACCAGAGGGAGCCTCTGCTCAGAACTCATCTCAAACCCATTCACAACAGATGCCGCTATCAAGGAGAACTTGAAAGCTGGAATAAATGGAGATATTGGAGACCAAAATGATGTGACTGAAGAAGTAGAATGTAAGACTGACGGTAGGGCTTCTGAGCATGTCCTACCAGAAGAGCCTGAAGAAGGGGCTGAAGACATAAAGGACGTCCAACAGGTACAAGATGAAGTGATTACTTCTCAGAAAAAACTCCAAACTGTGATGAAGGAGCGTGATGAGAGCCATGAGCATCTTCTGGAGAAGCTCAATGAAGTAAAGAAGGTTCAAGGGGAACTGGAGAAAAGTGAAAAAACCCCTATACCTTCTGTGATAGTTGGTGACACATGGTCAGTGCACCAGGGACAGGAGGTACGTGAGTTTCTGAGAAAGAGTCAGCAGAAGTGTTCTGATGTGCCGGGTCGTACTTCTCTGGTCAGGCACTATATCGAAACTGAGCCCGGCCCTAAGGTCAAGATGAAACCGTGCAGGATACCCGAGGCCCGCAGAGAGCATAGGCCTGGGAGGGTACAGGGTAGTGCGGATGCTTCAGATGAAGAGAAAGCTGATGAAGGCCATGACTGGTCCAGAGTTCGCTGTCTCTTTTGGATTGTTGACCAGCCCTCCGGTCTGGATGACCAGCCCTCCGGTCTGGAGAAGAGGGAGGGGATATGTGAGACAGTGAAGGAATATGTGTTGAATGGGGTGTACATTTCACCTAGGTACTGTGCTGTATGGTATAAGGGAAATGTGTGGCTTTGTAAACCTAGTGGTAGAGAAAGGTCACTACACCTTACATTCAGCACACACTTGCAGCTCAGGCCTGAAACGATTCAGCTGTTAATTAGGAGACCAGAAGTAGGTGTCTGCAAACACAGAGAGCTCGCTTAGTCTGGACAAGGAGTCCCGGCACAAGAAGCAGTCTCCAGGAGTGTGAGCTATCTCAGTCTGGGTGCTCGATGTACCCCGGACACAGGAGTAGTCTCAGTGAGAATCCGTGCGAATAGCGGCTGAATAGGAGGGGAGCTCTCTCAAGTCTGGACGTTGAAGGTGCCTTCAGACACAAGGAGGAGACTCTGTGAACCTCAATGCTGGTAAATGCTGGTAAATGCTGAACATATGTGTTGTTTTGGCCCCGGCTGGTAGAGTCGGGACCCGGATAGATAGGGAAATCTATCTAAGTGTAATTAGTGGCTAGACAAGCCTAGGTCTTCTGTTTATGATTTTGTTTTATATCTGTTTGCTGTGGACTTTAATAAAGCTGGTTGCGGCCAGTTTTCACCAGAACTGCTGTCTGAATGAACTGTTTCCGTGCCACTCTGTCTACCCAGACGGCGATCTCAGAGCTATATCCCCTGGAAATGTTACAATATATATGTATATATATATATATATATATATATATAGTTCATACACTTCTACATAGCAGAATAGCTGGTAATTCAATTGCCGGCTTCTGTAAAATCATTACAGAATCTGACATGAAATGACACATGGTTTACATACAGTAAACCATTTCTTTTCATGTAGTTTGATATATAGTTTTTATTAACAATTACATGAGTGCATGTGTGCAAAATTTCATACATGTACGTGTTAATTAAGGGTACATACCCATTTTTGAGAAAAAAAACGGTCCATTTTCTGGATGGAAAGAACGGTCAGATTCTATGCAATTGGCATGCGATTATCATGCGATTTGTATGCGATTTTTAATTGCACCATCCGTTTTCCATCTGTATGCAATGCGATTTTAACATGAGGTTTTACATAGAGCAGTTCTCTCTATGTAAAAACTCATGCTAAAATAACATTGTAAAAAAAAAACCTGTACACAAAAAGCAAATAATTATATATATATATATATATATATTATATATATATACAGTACAGTCCAAAAGTTTGGACACACCTCATTCCATGATTTTTCTGTATTTTCATGGCTATGAAAATTGTACATTCACACTGAAGGCATCAAAACTATGAATTAACACATGTGGAATTATACATTACACTTTACAAAAAAGTGTGAAACAACTGAAAATATGTCTTACATTCTAGGTTCTTCAAAGTAGCCACCTTTTGCTTTCATTACTGCTTTGCACGCAGAAAAGGTGAACGGATGGACTCTACATGCCTGGTTCCCACCGTGAAGCATGGAGGAGGTGGTGTGATGGTGTGGGGGTGCTTTGCTGGTGACACTGTTGGGGATTTATTCAAAATTGAAGGCATAGTGAACCAGCATGGCTACCACAACATCTTGCAGCAGCATGCTATTCCATCCGGTTTGCGTTTAGTTGGACCATCATTTATTTTTCAACAGGACAATGACCCCAAACACACCTCCAGGCTGTGTAAGGGCTATTTGACCAAGAAGGAGAGCGGTGGGTTGCTACGCCAGATGACCTGGCCTCCACAGTCACCAGACCTGAACCTAATCGAGATGATTTGGGGTGAGCTGGACAGCTCACCGCTTCAATTTTGAATAAATCCCCAACAGTGTCACCAGCAAAGCACCCCCCACACCATCACACCACCTCAATGCTTCACGGTGGGAACCAGGCATGTAGAGTCCATCCGTTCACCTTTTCTGCGTTCAAAGCAGTAATCAAAGAAAAAGGTGGCTACTTTGAAGAACCTAGAATATAAGACATATTTTCAGTTGTTTCACACTTTTTTGTAAAGTATAATGTATAATTCCACGTGTGTTCATAGTTTTGATGCCTTCAGTGTGATTCTACAATTTTCATAGTCATGAAAATACAGAAAAATCTTTGAATGAGAAGGTGTGTCCAAACTTTTGGTCTGTACTGTATATATATATATATATATATATATATATATATATATATATATATATATATATATAGGTCATACAATTCTACATAGCAGAATAGCCGCTAATTCAATTGCCGGCTTTCATTACAGAACCCGACATGAAATGACACATGGTTTACATACAGTAAACCATTTCATTTCAAGTAGTTTGACATATGGTTTTAATTAACAATTACATGTGTGCAACATTTCATACATGTAGGTGGTAATTAAATGTGTAAATTCGTTGAAAAAAAAATGCGTGGGCTCCAGCAGTATTTTCGCCACCAGACAGGGAAAGCCAGTGAGTGGAGGCAGATAATAATAGCCTAGGGAGGGTGCATTTTTTTGTTCCCCCGTGACTACTAACATCTGCCCCCAGCCACCCCAGAAAAGGCACATCTATTATTAGATGCGCCTTTTCTGGCACTTAGCCTGTCGGTTCCCATTGCCCTGAAGCGGTGGCTAATGGGTTAATAATGGATTAATGCCACCTTGCTATTGAAAGGTGACAATAAGCCAGGTTAATAATGTAGAGTTGTCAATTAGACAACTATGCATTATTAATCCTATAGTATTAAAGGGTTAAAAAAACACACACATTAATTAAAAAAGATTTTAATGAAATAAGTACACAGTTTTTGACCATATTTTATTTTACTGGTAATCCTTCCGCATCCCTTGTTCTCCTGTAATAAAAATAACATAATAAAGCAACCATATTCTTACCTCTCCGACGTTCAGTCAGGTCCCACGCTGTGTGCCCACAGGACTGGGAGAGCAGAGCTAAACTATGGACATTCAGGTCTTGTCTGCATGATGTAAAGAATGTTTAACCTTGTGTTGCTAAAATGATGGTTTATGAAGACAATAAAGCAAAGGGATGTTGAATGTTGAAGAGAACGTGCCTCCTGTCTCCTCCTACGCCGCCAAGTGAGTACGATCCTTACAATATATATATGTATATGTATAGGATTATTTGCTTTTTAAAATGATGTGTACAGGTTTTTTTTTTACAATGTTATTTTACCATGAATTTTTACATAGAGAAAACTGCTCTTTGTAAAACCTCATATTAAAATCGCATTGCATACGGATGGAAAACGGATGGTGCGATTAAAAGTCACATACAAATCGCATGATAATCGCATGCCAATTTCATAGAATCGGACCGTTTTTTCCATGCAGAAAATGGACCGTTTTTTTTTCTCAAAAATGGGTATGTACCCTTAATTAACACGGACATGTATGAAATTTTGCACACATGCACTCATGTAATTGTAAATTAAAACCATATATCAAACTACATGAAATGAAATGGTTACCTGTATGTAAACCATGTGTCATTTCATGTCGGATTCTGTAATGATTTTACAGAAGCGGCAATTGAATTAGCGGCTATTCTGCTACAGTACAGACCAAAAGTTTGGACACACCTTCTCATTCAAAGATTTTTCTGTATTTTCATGACTATGAAAATTGTAGAATCACACTGAAGGCATCAAAACTATGAATTAACACATGCAATGCGATTTTTGATTTCTAGAGATTCTCTATGTAATGAATTTACAATGTAAAAAACGTAGCAAATATGAATTATCGTATATATTCTACAGTACAGTCCAAAAGTTTGGACACACCTTTATTCATGATTTTTCTGTATTTTCATGGCTATGAAAATTGTACATCACACTGAAGGCATCAAAACTATGAATTAACACATGTGGAATTATACATTACACTTTACAAAAAAGTGTGAAACAACTGGAAATATGTCTTATATTCTAGGTTCTTCAAAGTAGCCATCTTTTGCTTTGATTACTGCTCTGCACGCAGAAAAGGTGAATGGCTGGACTTTACATGCCTGGTTCCCACCGTGAAGCATGGGGGAGGTGGTGTGATGGTGTGGGGGTGCTTTGCTGGTGACACTGTTGGGGATTTATTCAAAATTGAAGCGGTGAGCGGTCTAGCTCACACCAAACCATCTCGATCGGGTTCAGGTCTGGTGACTGTGGAGGCCAGGTCATCTGGCGTAGCACCCCAACACTCTCCTTCTTGGTCAAATAGCCCTTACACAGTCTGGAGGTGTGTTTGGGGTCATTGTCCTGTTGAAAAATAAATGATGGTCCAACTAAACGCAAACCGGATGGAATAGCATGCTGCTGCAAGATGCTGTGGTAGCCATGCTGGTTCAGTATGCCTTCAATTTTGAATAAATCTCCAACAGTGTCACCAGCAAAGCACCCCCCCACCATCACACCTCCTCCTCCATGCTTCACGGTGGGAACCAGGCATGTAGAGTCCATCCGTTCACCTTTTCTGCGTGCAAAGCAGTAATCAAAGCAAAAGGTGGCTACTTTGAAGAACCTAGAATATAAGACATATTTTCAGTTGTTTCACACTTTTTTGTAAAGTGTAATGTATAATTCCACATGTGTTAATCCATAGTTTTGATGCCTTCAGTGTGATTCTACAATTTTCATAGTCATGAAAATACAGAAAAATCTTTGAATGAGAAGGTGTGTCCAAACTTTTGGTCTATACTGTATATAGAAGTGTATGAACTATATTATATATTACATATATATATATATATATATATATACAGTGCAGACCAAAAGTTTGGACACACCTTCTCATTTAAAGATTTTTCTGTATTTTCATGACTATGAAAATTGTAAATTCACACTGAAGGCATCAAAACTATGAATTAACACTTGTGGAATTATATACTTAAAAAAAATATGAAACAACTGAAATTATGTCTTATATTCTAGGTTCTTCAAAGTAGCCACCTTTTGCTTTGATGACTGCTTTGCACACTCTTGGCATTCTCTTGATGAGCTTCAAGAGGTAGTCACCGGGAATGTTTTTCACTTCACAGGTGTGCCCTGTCAGGTTTAATAAGTGGGATTTCTGGCCTTATAAATGGGGTTGGGACCATCAGTTGTTGTTATGATCTGCTACAAGCACTAAGGAAAGATGGGAATTCTGTCCCTACAATAGAACTAAGCTGGATCCCTACGATGTAACGGGGAACCTGATTGTAAGGTTCTATGTATATATTCCTGAAACTCAGTTTGTTCGTCAGCCATTTTACTTTCTGTCTTGCTGCAGCTATCTTGCCCTCAGTCAAAATGGAGTTTCCAGCTTGCATGTTCCCGCCCTGATTCTCTCCTTTGCTTCTTAAGCAGCCACAGCTGAGCAATCAGTGCTTCAGAATCTAGCCTGCAGTGAACCTGTGACTTGACTCCTGTAAGCCTTGGACCTTGTACTCCAGCTATTCCTACTGAGGAACTCTGAAGCACTTGTGGACTCTGAACCCTGCTCTTTGAAAGACCCACGTTTGCATGGACTTACGGTAACAGAGAAGAAGATCCTGAATCTGTATTGGAGAGTGATTGCTGAGCTTGGATTACTCTGGCCTGCTGTGTCTCCTGTTTCTGTGTCTGCAAACTGTGTGACTATTTCTGCCAACTTGTATGAAGTAATACAGGACTTTTCTATATCAAACCTGTGACTCCTGTGTTTTCATCGCACCCAAGCACAAGACGCTATATGAACTGTACTACATACATTACAAGATTCTGAAGCCTAAACGTTAGTATCTGCTGGGTCTGGAAGGCTGTGTCTGCTGTACTGTGGATATCAGACGTCGGTTGTACTTTCTGTGATGACAGTGGTTGTGACTTCTCACAACCATTCCAGGTGAGCAATTCCCTTAAGTTTTTTCTTTTTGCAGTGTTACCACAGGTAAACACTATTGTTTTTTTTTTTTTTTTCCTTTCTTTTCTCTTTTTTGTCTGCTGTAACTCTGGATATCAGATGTCTGGTTGAAACTTTCTGTGATGATAGTGGTTGTGACTTCTCACAACCATTCCAGGTGAGCAGTTCCCTTAATTTTTTTTTCTCTCTGCAGTGTTGCCACAGGTGAACACTATTGTTTTTTTTCTCTCCTCTTCTTCAGTAATCCTGTCTTAAAAGATCTGGAAAATGGAGGCCGATAAGGAACTTTGCGGAGTGACTGATAATATCCTTGCAGATTTGCAGATATAAAGACCGTTTTACAAATCTACAGGACCTCAATAATCACAATTGCAAGTGGTTGGACAGACTACCCAGGATTTGCGAGCCGATTGAGGTTCTAGAGGGGCGAGTCCAGGCTCCTGCGTTGCCCTCGAGTGTGGGATTCCCAAGTTGCCCCTTTTCGTTTGGCGGTGAACGTGAGAAATTCAGGGATTTATTATCATGCATTTTTTTTTTTCTGCAATGCTTCACAATTTCCCACTGAACGATCTAAGTGCTTACTATAATTATGTGTTACCAACAAGGCTTTAATGTGGGCAAACCCTCTGATTGAGACTGAGGATGATTGTTTGAATCACCTTGATGATTTTATTTCAGCCATGGGGCAGGTGTTTGATGACCCCAATCGAGGTGCAACAGCTGAAGCAGCCATGTTAGCTTTGCGCCAAGGTAAGCACTCGGTAGCTGAATATGCCTTGGATTTCAGGAGATGGGCCCTTGATACCACCTGGGACAGTTCCGCCAAAAAATCTATTTTTCGAAAGGGGTTATCTCCACTGATTAAGGATGAACTTGCTCGTGCCGACCCTCCCACTGCGTTAGGTGACTTTATTAACTACTGCATCCGTATTGATACTCGTCTGACTGAACGCAGGCAAGAGAGATGGTTCGAAAGCAATCGTACTAACCTTTTCCTACCTTCCTCTCCAGCTAAGGAACCTTTGAGTAGGATTACACGGGAACCTGAACCTGAACCCATGCAGGTAGACTCTTTACAACGACGGGTTAGTGATGCACGCAAGGAACATCGTTTTAAGGAGAATCTATGTTTCTATTGTGGTAAGTCAGGGCACTTCATTATAAACTGCCCCAGCCGTTCTCGTAAGACTACTGCAGCACTCATTCATTGTGAGTGTTGCGAGAGGGGATCTGTCAGGTCCGAGCCTCAGGCTCCAGAGAGATCTGCAGCAACAGATCTTGATTTCTCGGACTTAAACTCCGTTACCTCTGAGGACGTTGACTGTGTAAACGCTGCCATTTTTCAAGTTTCCTCAGCGGTGTCCCAGCTGAGTTGTAAGAAAAACAATTCTCATTGCTTTCTTTCCATCAAACTCTGGGTTGACTCAGCTTGGGTGTCTAGCTCTGCTATGATCGACTCAGGGGCAAGTGGAAATTTTATGGATGTCTCCTTTGCTCTGAAACAGGGAATACGTTCAGTGAAGAAGGCTACTCCAGTACAGATGGAAACTGTGGATGGCTCCCTGCTGACCTCTGGACCAGTGGATCAGGAAACAGAGCCTTTGAGGGTTCTTATGGGTAAAGATCATCAAGAGAAACTGTCCTTTATGCTTATCTCTTCTCCCCACTTTCCCATTATTCTAGGGCTACCATGGCTGCAGGCTCAGAATCCTACCATTAACTGGGAGACCAAGGAATTACACTTTCCAGAGAAACAGATGAGTCCAAAAGTTTCAGCTTGCTCTGTTCCTAAAGGAATCATGTCAGTCCCTGAACTACCAGCTGTATACCAGGACTATGTGGATTTATGTGACAAGAAGAACGCTGACCAGCTTCCTCCTCACCGTCCATATGATTGTCCAATTAAATTATTGCCTGGAGCAGAGATACCTTTTGGTAAGATCTACCCCCTGGCGGGGCCCGAGCTAAAGGCTTTAAAGGATTACATAGATGAAAATCTAGCCAAGGGCTTCATACGCCCCTCTTCATCTCCTGCAGGTGCACCCATCTTCTTTGTAAAGAAGAAAGATGGATCTCTGAGACCATGCGTAGACTATAGGGAACTCAATAAGGTTACTATTAGAAACCGTTATCCATTGCCTTTAATCCCTGAGTTATTGGAGAGAGTGCGACATGCCAAAATTTTTTCTAAACTAGATCTTCGTGGGGCCTATAACTTAGTCCGTATTAGACCTGGGGATGAATGGAAGACTACATTCAGGTCACGCTATGGACACTTTGAATATCTAGTTATGCCTTTTGGTCTGAGTACCGCCCCAGCCACTTTCCAACACTTGGTGAATGACATTTTCAGGGATCTCCTAGATACATTCGTGGTAATTTATTTGGATGATATTCTAATTTTTTCTAACTCCACAGAGGAACATCATGGACATGTGAGAATGGTCTTGGAACGTCTAAGACAAAATCATCTTTACATCAAACTTGAAAAGTGTGAATTCCATAGGACCGAAATTCAATTTCTGGGGTATGTACTGTCTACACAAGGAATTAGTATGGATGGAAGCAAAACCCAAGCCATCAAGGATTGGCCAAGTCCTAGAAATGTGAAGGAGGTACAGCGCTTCATCGGGTTTGCCAACTTCTATAGACGTTTCATTAGAAATTTCTCTGAGGTAGTGTCACCTATCACTCAACTTACCCGGAAAGAGTCTAGGTTTTCCTGGACTCCCCAAGCCCAGGAAGCATTTTCCCGTCTAAAAGATAAATTTACCACTGCACCTATCCTAGTACATCCCAACCCCGAGCTTGCCTTCATAATAGAGGTGGATGCTTCAGACTGTGCCGTTGGAGCTATACTCTCTCAGAGAACAGGTGAGAAGAATGTCTTGCATCCCTGTACCTTCTTTTCCCAGCAGTTGTCTTCGGCTGAGAGGAACTACGATGTGGGCAATAGAGAGTTGTTGGCCATTATTGCCGCCTTCAAAGAATGGAGACACCTTCTTCAGGGAGCTGCACAGCAAATAGTCGTCCTGACAGACCATCGTAACCTTGAGTTTATCAGGTCGGCTAAGTGCCTGACTCCTCGCCAGGCTCGCTGGAATCTTTTCTTAAACCAATTTAATTTTATCATCTCTTATAGACCAGGATCGCGCAATGGAAAGGCTGATGCACTCTCTAGGATTTACTCAGCAGAGACACGTCCAATTACTCCTCCTAAGACTATTCTTCCTGACTCTAGATTCCTAGGAGTAATTCATAATCAAGACATACTTAAGGACATCAAGGAAGCATACCATGCGGATTCCTTTTTGGCACAACCCCCAAGGGACGTAAGTCTTGTCTTTAAGAATGGTGTGTGGATTCAGGGACAACGTCTGTATATTCCTGAAACAGTCAGATTAAGAGTATTGCAACTCATTCACGATTCCAAGATAGCTGGGCATAGAGGAATTCTAAAGACACAGGAATTTCTTTCTGTTTCTTTTGGTGGCCCACTTGCAGGAAGGATGTTTTGAATTATGTCACTTCATGTGAGGTCTGTGCAAGATGCAAAACACCTCGCTCCTCACCAACTGGTCTGTTACAGCCTCTTCCCATCCCGTCCCGCCCGTGGGGATCCATTTCTATGGACTTCATTGTGGAGTTACCAACCTCTCAGGGGAAGAACACCATTCTAGTGGTGGTTGACCGTCTAACAAAGGCAGCTCATTTTATCCCTTGTGTCGGCTTACCCACTGCAAAACAGACATCAGATTTGATGATTAAAGATGTGTTTCGCTTACATGGAGTACCGGATGAGGTTATTTCGGATCGAGGGGTGCAATTCACTTCTAGGTTTTGGCAAAATTTCTGTGCAGCATTGGACATTAAAGTAAACCTTTCTTCTGCTTTTCATCCCCAGACTAATGGACAGACCGAACGAACCAATCAAACCCTGGAGCAGTATCTCCGCTGCTTTATCTGCCACCTACAGGATGATTGGGTGGATCTACTTCCATTAGCTGAGTTCTCGTATAACAACTCTCAGAGTGCCTCCACTAAACAGTCTCCTTTTTACTCTAATCTAGGTTATCATCCTAACATTCTACCACGATTTCCCATAGAAACGCCTTTACCAGCAGTGGCTGAAAGAATCACGTCTTTACAGAAGAATATGGATCTTCTAAAGGAAAATCTGGATCGGCTCAAGAAAGGTACAAGAAAGCAGCAGATAAATTTCGTAAACCTGCACCAGCTTTCAAGGTAGGAGACTTGGTCTGGCTGTCAACCAGAAATCTTAAGTTAAGGATTCCATCGTCTAAGTTGGGACATAAGTACATTGGACCCTATAAAATCAGTAAAATTATAAGTGCCGTTGCTTGTCGTCTTCAACTGCCCAGAACTATGAGAATCCACCCTGTCTTTCATGTATCCCTACTAAAGGCTGCGACACCCAATACGTTTCCTGGACGTTCCTCTCCTTGCCCTGACCCAGTGCTAGTCGATGGTCAGGAAGAATTTGTGGTGGAAAGGATTTTAGATTCCAGGTTGTATAGAAATCAGTTACAATATCTGATTAAATGGCAGGGCTACCCAGTGGAGGACAACTCATGGGAACCGGTCAATAACGTTAATGCTCCTCGCTTGCTCCGTCAGTTTCATCAGAGGTACCCACACAAGCCTGGTCTGAGGTCATCCGGAGGTTGTCCTTAAGGGGGGAGTAATGTAAGGTTCTATGTATATATTCCTGAAACTCAGTTTGTTCGTCAGCCATTTTACTTTCTGTCTTGCTGCAGCTATCTTGCCCTCAGTCAAAATGGAGTTTCCAGCTTGCATGTTCCCGCCCTGATTCTCTCCTTTGCTTCTTAAGCAGCCACAGCTGAGCAATCAGTGCTTCAGAATCTAGCCTGCAGTGAACCTGTGACTTGACTCCTGTAAGCCTTGGACCTTGTACTCCAGCTATTCCTACTGAGGAACTCTGAAGCACTTGTGGACTCTGAACCCTGCTCTTTGAAAGACCCACGTTTGCATGGACTTACGGTAACAGAGAAGAAGATCCTGAATCTGTATTGGAGAGTGATTGCTGAGCTTGGATTACTCTGGCCTGCTGTGTCTCCTGTTTCTGTGTCTGCAAACTGTGTGACTATTTCTGCCAACTTGTATGAAGTAATACAGGACTTTTCTATATCAAACCTGTGACTCCTGTGTTTTCATCGCACCCAAGCACAAGACGCTATATGAACTGTACTACATACATTACACTGATCCTGCGACCAGACCCGCTAAAGTCCTCAGTCTGAACGAAGACCTATAGTTGCGAGGGAGGAATCCCTACAAGATCTAGGGACTAGGAAAAAGGTGGACACCTCCTAACAGAAATTGTAGCAGGGAAAAATAAAACAGAAAACAAATTACTTAGAGATCCTAAGATCAAGCAAAACTGACTGAGTAAGGCACCTAAGCACCCGGCTAGCTTAAGAGTAGATAGTACAATGAAGTCCAGCAAAGCCAGAAGGGCGGAGCCAGACTAAATAGGGAAAAAAGGTCATGTGACCAGCAAACTGAAACAAAACCTAACAAGAGGGTTCTAACAGTACCCTCCCTTCTAAGAGGATCCTCCGGATCCCCTAGGACTTAGGCTTATCCGGAAACCTCTTGTGAAACGCTCTGACAAGTCTAGATGCAGAAACATCATCCGCCCTCACCCATGAGTTATCCTCGGGTCCATAACCCTTCCAAGCGACGAGGTACTGTAAACTCCCTCTATACCGTCTAGAATTTAGGATGTGGGAAATCTCATATTGCCCGTCCTCCACCACCAGGGGAACAGTGGCCGAGACGTCTCCATCTGAGACCTCAGCTTTTTTCAAGAGAGAAACATGAAACACCGGATTAATCTTCCAGGAGGTGGGAAGCTCCAACTTAACAGCAGATTGGTTAATAACCTGAAGCACCTTAAAGGGCCCTACAAACTTGGGACCCAATTTCTTAGACGGAATCCTCAAGCGCAGATTCTTAGAGGACAACCAAACCATGTCACCAATAGCAAACAAAACCTCTTGTCGTTTTCTATCAAAATACACTTTGGATCTTTTATTAGCCTCCTGAAGATTACCACGCACATCAGTCCAAACTCTCTCCAAAACACCAGAAAAATTCTCCTCTTCAGGTACAGCCGATCCCAACTTGGAAAATGACCCAAACGACGGATGTCTCCCAGTACAACAAAAAAAAGGCGAACAACCAGCAGAAGCGGATGTATGGTTGTTAAGAGCAAACTCAGCAAGTGGCAGAAACTCAGACCACCCCTCTTGATTATCAGTCACAAAACAACGCAAGAACTGCTCAACATCCTGGTTTTTCCTTTCTGTCTGGCCATTAGACTCAGGATGATATCCGGATGAAAACGACAAATGAACTCCCAACCTGTCACAAAAGGCGCGCCAAAAACGAGCCACAAACTGAGGTCCCCTATCAGAAACAATGTCAGTAGGAACACCATGTAGTCTGACTATTTCCTTGACAAAGGCCTTAGCGAGAGTCTTAGCGCAGGGCAGTTTGATGAAAGGAACCAAGTGACACATCTTGCTAAAACGGTCCACGACCACCCAGATGACAGTGAAACCCTCAGAGGGGGAAGGTCAGTAATAAAGTCCATAGCCAAATGTGTCCAAGGTGCACTAGGGACCTCCAGAGGGCAAAGCAACCCCGCAGCAGGAGTATGAGAAGACTTAGATCTAGCACACACAGTGCATTGGCGCACCCACTTAATGACTTCCTTCTGCCATCCTGGCCACCAAAAACTGCGACCCACAAGTCTCTTGGTCTCAGAGATTCCAGGATGACCTGCCAACCGAGAGTCATGACATTCATCAAACAAATCTCTCCTCAGGGTACCAGGCACAAACAACCTCCCATGTGGCGTGTTAGATGGGGCATTCTCCTGTGCTTTAAGAATCTCATCTTCCAACACGGAGTCCAAAACAGCAATAACAACCCCCTCTTGCAAGATGTTTTCCCTCCTCAGTACCCACCATAGGAGAAAAGCTGCGAGACAAAGCATCAGCTTTAACATTTTTAGTACCTGGGATGTAAGTAACGGTAAAATTAAACCGTGAAAAAAACAGTGCCCACCTAGCCTGACGGGCATTCAAGCGTTTGGCAGCATCAAGGTAGATCAGATTTTTATGATCGGTGAAGACTGAACGGGAAATTCCGCTCCCTCCAAAAAATGACGCCAGTGTTCAAATGCGAGTTTAATTGCCAACAATTCCCGATTACCGATATCATAATTTAGTTCAGACTCAGAAAATTTCTTTGAAAAAAAAGCACAGGGATGTACTCCATCCGTCTTTGCCTGAGACAACACCGCGCCGACCCCCACAGAAGAAGCATCAACCTCAACCAAAAATGGTTTAGTCACATCATAGAATCATAGAATCATAGAATGGTAGAGTTGGAAGGGACCTCCTGGGTCATCTGGTCCAACCCCCTGCTCAAAGCAGGATTCTCTAAATCATCCCAGACAGATGTCTATCCAGCCTCTGTTTGAAGACTTCCATTGAAGGAGAAGTCACCACCTCTTGTGGCAGCCTGTTCCATTCATTGATCACCCTAACTGTCAAAAAGTTTTTTCTAATATCTAATCTGTGTCTCCTCCCATTCAGTTTCATCCCATTGCTTCTAGTCTTTCCTTGCGCAAATGAGAATAAAGATGATCCTTCTACAATGTGACAGCCCTTGAGATATTTGTAGACAGCTATTAAGTCTCCTCTCAGTCTTCTTTTTGCAAGCTAAACATTCCCAAATCCTGCAACCGTTCCTCATAGGACATGGTTTGCAGACCGGTCACCATTCTGGTGGCTCTTCTCTGAACTTGCTCCAGTTTGTTGATGTCTTTTTTAAAATGTGGTGCCAAAACTGGACACAGTATTCCAGATGAGGTCTGACCAAAAGGAGTAGAGGGCAATAATGACCTCACGTGATCTAGACTGTATGCTTCTGTTGATACATCCTAGAATTGCATTTGCCTTTTTTGCTGCTGCATCACACTGTTGACTCATGTTAAGTCTGTGATCAATTAGTATACCCAAGTCTTTTTCACATGTGCTGTTACTTAGCCCTATTCCTCCCATTTTGTATATGCTTTTTTCATTTTTATTGCCCAGATGTAGTACTTTGCATTTTTCCCTGTTAAAATCCATTCTGTTAGTTGCTGCCCACTGCTCCAGTTTATGTATATCTTTTTGAATCCTCTCTCTCTCTTCTCTAGTATTAGCTACCCCTCCTAGCTTTGTGTCATCAGCAAATTTGATCAGTTTACCCTCAATTCCTTCATCTAAATCATTGATAAAGATGTTGAACAATACAGGGCCCAAAACAGAGCCTTGTGGTACCCCACTTGAGACATTCTTCCAACTGGATGTGCAGCCATTTACAACCACTCTTTGGGTCCGATCACTAAGCCAGTTATGAATCCACCTAACAGTTGCCTTGTCCATTCCATACTTAGTCATTTTTTCAATAAGGATTGTGTGAGATACTTTGTCAAATGCTTTGCTGAAGTCAAGATATACTATATCTACAGCATTTCCCTGATCCACCCAGTCAGTGATTCTGTCATAGAAGGAAATTAAGTTAGTCTGACATGACTTATTAGTTACAAACCCATGCTGACTCTGTTTAATCACTTCATTCTTATCCAGGTACTTGCATACATGTTCTTTAATAATTTGTTCAAAGATCTTTCCTGGTATAGAAGTCAGACTCACCGGCCTGTAGTTCCCTGGGTCCACCTTCTTCCCCTTTTTGAAGATAGGAACAACATTTGCTCTTCTCCAGTCTTCTGGGACTTTTCCTGTTCTCCAAGAATTTTCAAAGATTATGGACAGTTGTTCAAGAATTTCTTCTGCTATCTCCATCAGTACCCTGGGGTGTAATTCATCTGGACCTGGAGACTTGAATTCATTTAGGTTAGCTAAGTGTTTCCTCACTGTCTTTCTGTTTATAGATATCCTGGATTCTTCTATTCCTTTAATAGGACAGTGAAGATCAGTTGATGTTACATTTCCTTTCTGAGAGAAAACAGATGCAAAATAGGAATTTAAAAGTTCAGCCTTCTCAACATCCTAGTAACATAGTTACATAGTAACATAGTAACATAGTAACATAGTTATTAAGGTTGAAGGAAGACTTTAAGTCCATCTAGTTCAACCCATATCCTATCCTAACCTGCCCTAACATGTTGATCCAGAGGAAGGCAAAAAAAAAAACCCAAGTGGCAAACAGTAAGCTTCACATTGGGGAAAAAAATTCCTTCCCGACTCCACATACGGCAATCAGACTAGCTCCCTGGATCAACGCTGTATCTAGGAAACTAGTGAATATAGCCTGTAATATTATACTTTTCAAGAAAGGCATCCAGTCCCCTCTTAAATTTTAGTAAGGAATCACTCATTACAACATTAGACGGCAGAGAGTTCCATAGTCTCACTGCTCTTACAGTAAAGAATCTGCATCTGTGATTATGGCTAAACCTTCTTTCCTCCAGACGTAGAGGATGCCCCCTCGTCCCCGTCACAGGTCTAAGAGTAAAAAGATCATTAGAAAGGTCTTTGTACTGTCCCCTCATATATTTGTACATTGTAATAAGATCACCCCTAAGCCTTCGTTTTTCCAAACTAAATAACCCCAAGTGTAATAACCTGTCTTGGTATTGCAGACCCCCCAGTTCTCTAATAACCTTGGTCGCTCTTCTCTGCACCCGCTCCAGTTCAGCTATGTCTTTCTTATACACCGGAGACCAGAACTGCACACAGTATTCTAAGTGTGGTCGCACCAGTGACTTGTATAGAGGTAAAATTATGTTCTCCTCATGAGCATCTATGCCTCGTCTAATGCATCCCATTATTTTATTTGCCTTGGCAGCAGCTGCCTGACATTGGCCACTAAATGTGAGTTTGTCGTCCACCCATACACCCAAGTCTTTTTCAGTGACAGTTTTGCCCAGTGTTTTACAATTAAGCACATAATTATACATCTTATTTGTTCTACCCAAGTGCATGACCTTACATTTATCCCCATTAAAGCTCATTTGCCATTTATCAGCCCAAGCTTCTAGTTTACATAAATCCTCCTGTAATATAAAATTATCCTCCTCTGTATTTATTACCCTGCAGAGTTTAGTGTCATCTGCAAATATTGAAATACTACTCTGTATGCCCCCTACAAGGTCATTAATAAATATGTTAAAGAGAAGCGGCCCCAATACTGACCCCTGTGGTACCCCACTGCTAACCGTGACCCAGTCCGAGTGTGCTCCATTAATAACCACCCTTTGTTTCCTATCCATGAGCCAGTTCTTAACCCACTTACACATATTTTCCCCTATCCCCATTGTTCTCATTTTATGTATCAACCTTTTGTGTGGCACTGTATCAAAAGCTTTTGAGAAGTCCATGAACACCACGTCCACTGCATTCCCTTGGTCCAGTCCTGAACTTACCCCTTCATAAAAGCTTATCAGATTAGTCTGACAAGAACGGTCCCTCGTAAACCCATGCTGATACTGTGTCATGAGGTTATTCAGCTTCAGATACTCCAATATAGTATCCCTTAAAAAACCCTCCAGGATTTTACCCACAGTAGATGTTAAGCTCACTGGCCTATAATTTCCAGGTTCAGTTTTTGCCCCCTTTTTGAATATTGGCACCACATTTGCTATACGCCAGTCCTGTGGTACAGACCCCGTTATTATGGAATCTTTAAAGATTAAAAATAAAGGTCTATCTATAACTGTACTTAATTCCTGCAGTACTCGGGGGTGTATCCCATCCGGGCCCGGGGATTTGTCAACTTTAGTGATTTTTAGACGCCGTCGTACTTCCTGCTGGGTTAAGCATGTGACATTTAATGGAGAATTTTTTTTATCTCTGATCATGTTATCTGTCATGGGATTTTCTTGTGTAAATACAGTTGAAAAAAAGTCATTTAGCATATTGGCTTTTTCCTCATCCTCATCCACCATTTCACCCAGACTATTTTTAAGGGGACCAACACTATCATTTTTTAGTTTCTTGCTATTTATGTAGTTAAAGAATATTTTGGGATTATTTTTACTTTCTCTGGCAATGAGTCTCTCTGCCTCAATCTTTGCTGTCTTGATTTGCTTTTTACAGAATTTATTCAGTCTTCTGTATTTATTTAATGCCTCTTCACTACCTACTTGCTTTAATTCCCTAAACGCTTTCTTTTTGTCCCTTATTGCGCCCCTTACAGCTCTATTTAGCCATAGTGGTTTCCTCCTAATTCTAGCATGTTTATTCCCATAGGGTATATACTGTGCACAGGTCCTATTCAGGATACTAATAAACGTCTCCCATTTTCTTTGTGTATTTTTATGTCTCAGGATATCGTCCCAGTTTATTGCACCAAGATCATCTCTCATCCGTTGGAAATTTGCCTTCCTGAAGTTTAGTGTCCTTGTAACCCCTCGACTACACATCTTATTAAAGGATACATGAAAGCTTATTATTTTGTGATCACTATTACCCAAGTGACCCCCAACCCTTATATTTGATATGCGGTCTGGCCTGTTGGATAATATTAGGTCTAGCAGTTCCCCCCCTTTTGTTGGGTCCTGAACTAGTTGTGAAAGGTAATTGTCTCTCATAGTTGCCAAAAACTTATTACCTTTGCTGGAACTGCAGGTTTCTGTTCCCCAATGTATTTCAGGGTAGTTGAAGTCCCCCATAATAATGACTTCTCCTTGAGTTGCTGCTTCATCTATTTGCTTTACAGGATATTCTCTGTTGCTTCCATTATTTTAGGAGACTTATAACAAACCCCTATCAATAATTTATTATTTTTCCCCCCTCCCCTAATCTCCACCCACAGAGACTCTACATCTTCATTAGATTCACAGATATCACGCAGGATGGGTTTTAAGGATGATTTTACATATAAACACACACCCCCCCTCGCTTATTTTTACGGTCATTTCTAAACAGACTATAGCCCTGTAAATTAACCACCCAGTCGTGGCTCTCATCCAGCCAAGTCTCAGATATCCCCACCATGTCATAATTATGTTCCAACAAAATTAATTCTAATTCCGCCATTTTGTTGGTGAGGCTTCTAGCATTAGTATACATGCACTTTATGTATTTCTCTGAACCTCTATTCTTTCTTAAATTATTAACTGTTCTAACCCCACCCCCCATGCCACCCCCACCCCCAATTTCATTATTTGTGCCCAGGTCTCTATCTGTACTGCCTTCCCCTCCTATAAAATGAATACCCTCCCCCCCAGTCCCTAGTTTAAAGACTCCTCCAACCTTCTAGCCATTTTCTCCCCCAGCACAGCTGCACCCTCCCCATTGAGGTGCAGCCCGTCCCTAGCATAGAACCTGTAGCCAACTGAGAAGTCGGCCCAGTTCTCCAGGAACCCAAACCCCTCCTTCCTACACCAATTCTTGAGCCACTTATTAACCTCCCTAATCTCCCGTTGCCTCTCTGGTGTGGCACGTGGTACCGGCAGTATTTCAGAAAATACCACGTTGGAGGTCCTTGCTTTAAGCTTGCAGCCTAATTCCCTGAAATCATCTTTAAGGACCTTCCACCTGCCTCTAACTTTGTCATTTGTGCCAATGTGCACCATGACCGCTGGGTCCTCACCATCCCCTCTCAGTAATCTGTCAACCCGATCAGCGATGTGTCGGACTCGAGCGCCAGGTAGGCAGCACACTGTTCGACGATCCCTGTCTTTGTGACAGATTGCCCTATCTGTTCCCCTAATAATTGAGTCCCCCACTACCAGCACCTGTCTGGCCTGCCCTGCTCTCCTAATTCCCCCCTTACTGGAGCAGACACTTCCCCGGCTTTCAGAGGACATGCCTGGCTGCAGCAGTGCTACCCCTGTACTGACAACCCCCTCATCTGCCAACTTTGCAAACTTATTGGGTGTGCCAGATCAGGACTAGCCTCCCTGGCGCTCTTCCCTCTACCCCGCTTTTTAACTGTCACCCAGCTTCCTACTTCAGTGTCCTGCAGCTCCACCCTAGCATCCCCCCCCTCATCTATCCCATTGAGCGTCTGCTCAGTGAGCAGAAGACTCCTTTCCATATTGTCTATGGATCTCAGTGTTGCCAGCTGCACATTTAGATCCAAGATTTGGGCTTCCAAATGCACAACGTGCTCACATCTCACATCTCACACAGCAGTATGTACCCTCGACCGGCTGTTCAAGGACTGCATACATGTGGCAAGATGTACACTGGATGGCATTGGCAATAGTGGAGCACATATCTAATGGGGATTTCACCAGACAGCAAAGATAAGTAAAAATAAATAAAAAGTATTAATAAAATATACAGTAACAGCAATTCAATAAATCCTCCCTTGGAAACTCCCTGAATCCAAAGTCACTGAATCTCAAGTCACACTTACCACCGTTCACACTTGCGCACCGGTCACACTCAGCTCGCTCACACTCGCTGAAGCAGAAGATTTAAAGAGAGATTTTTTTTTTTTTCTCCTTCAGCAGCAAATCACCCTGCTGCTCTAATGCACTTCCAAAAAGACTTGAGTCCCAACCAGCTGGCCCTTATAAACCCTTAATTATGAACCCCCACCCTTAATTAACCCCTTGTGAATATAGCTACACCAAGATTTAAATGCAATATAGTTAACCTTTAAACCTTTAAACACACAGATAGTAAAATAAGAGATTAATCCTTTAGAGAGAAAAAATAGGTTAAAAAAGCCCCCAAAAGATAGAATAGGTAGAAAGGCACTCAGCAATCCACAATTCAGCCACTCACACCAATTCACACAGGTATTTGATTAAAGGTTTTTAAAATACTTCTTCACTGAATCTCAAGTCACACTTACCACTGTTCACACTTGCGCACCGGTCACACTCAGCTCGCTCACACTCGCTGAAGCAGAAGATTTAAAGAGAGATTTTTTTTTTTTTTCTCCTTCAGCAGCAAATCACCCTGCTGCTCTAATGCACTTCCAAAAAGGAATCCTGACTTACCATTTAATCATTTTCATCCTGTAAAAATCCTATAGCATCTTTGACTTTTCTTTTACTTTTGACGTATCCCCAAAATCCTTTTTTGTTGCTTTTGACGTCACTTGCAAGCCTTAATTCATTGTCAGCTTTAGATAATCTGATTTGTGCCCTGCAGGTTATGCAGACGGCATTATATTCTTCTTTAGATATGCCTCCCTCTTTCCATTTGATAAACATTTCTTTCTTCCTTTTTAGCATGTGTTTAAGTTCTATGTTCATCCATCCTGGTTTCCTTAAATGCTTCCCATTCTTCCCTCTTTTCGGAATTGTTAACGATTGTGCTTTGAGAATCTCATTTTTCAAGATTTTCCATCCTTCCTGGACATTTTTGTCCTTAAGGATATCCAGCCATTGGATCCCTCCAATTCTCTTTCTGAGTTCCTTAAAATCTGCCTTTCTGAAATCTAACCTTGACGTCATCAGGCTGCGTAAGGATGGGAGCAGAGCTGAACCTCTCCTTTAGCAACACAAAAGCCTCAATGGCCTCAGTAGTCCACTGAACCGCATCAGCACCTTTCCTGGTGAGATCGGTCAGAGGTTTGGCAATCACAGAAAAATGTTTTATGAATTTTCTATAATAATTGGCGAACCCCAAAAACCTCTGTATTGATTTCACACCAATAGGCCTAGGCCATTCCTGCACAGCTTGCACTTTCACCGGGTCCATCTCAAAACCTTCACTGGAGACAATGTAGCCCAAAAAACTAAGTCTCTGTACAGCGAACTCACATTTTTCTAGTTTGGCAAAAAGTGAATTATCACTCAGTAACTGTAATACTTCACGCACACTCCTCCAATGAGACTCCAAATCCAGTGAATAAATCAAAATGTCATCCAAATACACAACCACACTTCTGCCGATCAAAGGTCTAAGGATGTCATTAATAAGATTCTGAAAAAATGCCGGAGCACTGGAAAGCCCAAAAGGCATGACCAGATTCTCAAAATGACCCAGTGGAGTGTTAAACGCAGTCTTCCATTCATCCCCCTCCTTCATGCGCAACAAATTGTATGCCCCTCGAAGATCAATTTTCGAGAACCACTTGGCCCCCACTAACTGATTAAACAAATCAGGATCAGGAATCAATGGCAGTGGGTAAGGATTGCGTACAGTAATCTTATTAATCTCACGAAAGTCTAGACAAGGCCGTAAACCGCCGTCCTTTTTTTTAACAAAAAAAAATCCAACCGCCACAGGAGATTTGGAAGGCCTAATGTGACCGGCGGCCAAGCTTGTCTGTATGTATTCCTCCAAAGCCTTTCTCTCAGGAATAGTCAAATTAAATAAACGACTTTTAGGAAGAGTCTCTCCAGGGACAAATTCAATTGCACAATCATAATCTCTATGAGGAGGCAATACCTGCGATTCCTTATCAGAAAAAACTTTCCAAAAATCCTGAATAGGTACAGGTAACTCCCCCTTAACTACAGCAGCAATACGCCCGTTACAACACTTGTCATAACAATTAGGACTCCAGGACTTAATTTCATTGGTAGACCAATCCAGTACCGGATTGTGCAATTTTAACCAGGGTAACCCCAAAATCACAGGTGAGGTCAAATTATTCAAAACTACCAAATCCAAATTCTCTTGATGAACACCATTAATAGTAAGAGGAAATTCACAGATATGGTGAGTAACATTTTTCAAGTGAGAACCATCCACAGACACCACATTAATTGGAGAAGATTTAAGTTTGGGTTTTAATTTTAGTTTTTCCAAAAATTTCCCATCAATCACATTGAGAGTTGAACCACAATCCACAAATACCCGAAACTCCATTAATTCCTCCTCACCAGCAGTGGTAGCAGAAAGAAAGACACCTTTATTGTTTAAACAAGCTATGCGGGCGAAACTGACCTCATTTTTTTTTTTTCCTTTATTTATTCGAAGAGCACAGTTCTTAATAAAATGCCCAGATTTGCCACAATAGAAACACAAGCCCTCCGCAAATCTACGGTCTTTTTCCCGAGAGTAAGGTGTCATGGCTCCAATTTCCATCGGCTCTGCAATGTCAGTACAGTCCCTTACCAAACTTGGAGTGACAAGGCAGATTTACTCTCATTAACCCTTGCACGCAGTCTCCTATCCACCCGTATGGCTTATTGCATAGCCTCTTGCAAGTTACCAGGTATAGGATAAGCAATCAGCAAATCTTTAACCCTTTCACTTAACCCTGCAAGAAATAAACTTTTCAAAGCTGAATCGTTCCATCCCACCTGAGTGGACCACCTTCGGAAGTGAGTACAATATTTTTCCACATTACCTGATCCCTGTCTCAAACGTCTCAATTCTGTCTCAGCTGATGAAACACGATCCGGATCGTCATACAATAACCCCAAAGCAGAAAAAAAACTATCCACTGATCTAAAGCATGGATCACTAGGCTGCAGAGAAAAGGCCCAGTCCTGAGGTTCTTTGCGCAAAAGTGACATTATGAACCCTATGCGCTGTGATTCATCACCAGAGGATCTGGGTCTCAAATGGAAATACAACAAGCAAGCATTTTTAAAAGAAAAAAAAATCTTGTTGTTCACCAAAAAATAAATCAGGCAAACGTACCTTTGGCTCCACGAAATGTGCTCCAGAACAACTACTCACGTGTTGCTGGATTTCAGCCACCTCCAGAGAAAGTCCCTGCAGGCGTTGAGCCAAATCCTGAACCGACACCATGATGGAAACAGAAAATCTTTCCTTAGAGATTTTTTTTTTTTTTTTTCTTGGGCTGGACTTACTGTTATGATCTGCTACAAGCACTAAGGAAAGATGGGAATTCTGTCCCTAAATAGAACTAAGCTGGATCCCTACGATGTAACGGGGAACCTGATCCTGCGACCAGACCCGCTAAAGTCCTCAGCCAGTCTGAACGAAGACCTATAGTTGCGAGGGAGGAATCCCTACAAGAACTAGGGACTGGGAGAAAAGGTGGACACCTCCTAACAGAAATTGTAGCAGGGAAAAATAAAATAGAAAACAAATTACTTAGAGATCCTAAGATCAAGCAAAACTGACTGAGTAGGGCACCTAAGCACCCGGCTAGCTTAAGAGTAGGTAATACAATGAAGTCCAGCAAAGCCAGAAGGGCGGAGCCAGACTAAATAGGGAAAAAAGGTCATGTGACCAGCAAGCTGAAACAAAACCTAACAAGAGGGTTCTAACAGTTGTGTTGTGCAGAAGTCTGGTGGATACACAGCTGATAGTCCTACTGAATAGACTGTTAGAATTTGTATTATGGCAAGAAAAAGCAGCTAAGTAAAGAAAAACGAGTGGCCATCATTACTTTAAGAAATGAAGGTCAGTCAGTCCAAAAAATTGGAAAACTTTGAAAGTGTCCCCAAGTGCAGTTGCAAAAACCATCAAGCGCTACAAAGAAACTGGTTCACATGAGGACCGCCCCAGGAAAGGAAGACCAAGAGTCACCTCAGCTTCTGAGGATGTTTATCCGAGTCACCAGCCCCAGAAATCACAGGTTTACAGCAGCTCAGATTAAAGACCAGGTCAATGCCACACAGAGTTCTAGCAGCAGAAACATCTCTTTGACATTCCCTTTGAGGAAGCGGTGCTGTGTAAGCATGCGAAACGTGCGTTCGGGGCTAGACGCTACCCGGCCTAGGCACCCCTCCAGCAAACTCTTTTTAGGGTAAGTTCCCCTTTATTCTTAGGCTCTGTTTAAGCCTGACACTGTTATTGGCATATTATTGTTACAGCGCCACCGTTGTGGAAAACTTGCCCTTTTCTAGGTATCTTCATATATGCACTGGCACTTTAGGGAGAATGTCTCTCCTTTATTACTGAGATATATTTGTGAGTTTGCCTTTATGGTGTGGTGTGCTTTGGCGTCTGGGTCTTCTTCCTGAATGTATCTGTCACAATGATGTTGTACTATATACCCTTTTTGTACTTTGACTATCAATAAAAATACAAGTTTTATTCATTAAACTTATGACCTGTTTGCTTCATTCTTCTCCTGGTGCTCACATCTCTAAAACAACTATTAAGAGGAGACTTTGTGCAGCAGGCCTTCATGGTAAAATAGCTGCTAGGAAACCACTGCTAAGGACAGGCAACAAGCAGAAGAGACTTGTTTGGGCTAAAGAACTCAAGGAATGGACATTAGACCAGTGGAAATCTGTGCTTTGGTCTGATGAGTCCAAATTTGAGATCTTTGGTTCCAACCACCGTGTCTTTGTGCGACGCAGAAAAGGTGAACGGATGGACTCTACATGCCTGGTTCCCACCGTGAAGCATGGAGGAGGTGGTGTGATGATGTGGGGGTGCTTTTCTGGTGACACTGTTGGGGATTTATTCAAAATTGAAGGCATACTGAACCAGCATGGCTACCACAGCATCTTGCAGCAGCATGCTATTCCATCCGGTTTGCGTTTAGTTGGACCATCATTTATTTTTCAACAGGACAATAACCCCAAACACACCACCAGGCTGTGTAAGGGCTATTTGACCAAGAAGGAGAGTGATGGGGTGCTATGCCAGATGACCTGGCCTCCACAGTCACCAGACCTGAACCCAATCGAGATGGTTTGGGGTGAGCTGGACCTCAGAGTGAAGGCAAAAGGGTCAACAAGTGCTAAGCATCTCTGGGAACTCCTTCAAGATTGTTGGAAGACCATTTCCGGTGACTACCTCTTGAAGCTCATCAAGAGAATGCCAAGAGTGTGCAAAGCAGTCATCAAAGCAAAAGGTGGCTACTTTGAAGAACCTAGAATATAAGACATATTTTCAGTGGTTTCACACTTTTTTGTTAAGTATATAATTCCACATGTGTTAATTCATAGTTTTGATGCCTTCAGTGTGAATGTACAATTTTCATAGTCATGAAAATACATAAAAATCTTTAAATGAGAAGGTGTGTCCAAACTTTTGGTCTGTACTGTGTGTATATATATATATATATATATATATATATATACAGTTATATGAAAAAGTTTGGGCACCCCTATTAATCTTAAGCTTAATGTTTTATAAAAATTGGTGTTTTTGCAACAGCTATTTCAGTTTGATATATCTAATAACTATTGGACACAGTAATGTTTCTGCCTTGAAATGAGGTTTATTGTACTAGCAGAACATGTGCAATCTGCATTCAAACAAAATTTGACAGGTGCATAAGTATGGGCACCCTTATCATTTTCTTGTTTTAAATACTCCTACCTACTTTTTACTGCCTTACTAAAGCACTTTTTTTGGTTTTGTAACCTCATTGAGCTTTGAACTTCATAGCCAGATGTATGCAATCATGAGAAAAGCTATTTAAAGTGGCCACTTGCAAGTTGTTCTCCTGTTTGAATCTCCTCTGAAGAGTGGCATCATGGGCTCCTCAAAACTACTGTCAAATGATCTGAAAACAAAGATTATTCAACATAGTTGTTCAGGGGAAGGATACAAAAAGCTGTCTCAGAGATTTAACCTGTCAGTTTCCACTGTGAGGAACATAGTAAGGAAATGGAAGAACACAGGGACAGTTCTTGGCAGGCCAAGAAAAACATCAGAAAGGCAGAGAAGAAGAATGTGAGATCAGTCAAGGACAATCCTCAGACTACCTCCAGAGAGCTGCAGCATCAACTTGCTGCAGATGGTGTCACTGTTCATCGGTCAACTATACAACGCACTTTGTACAAGGAGAAGCTGTATGGGAGAGTGATGCGAAAGAAGCCGTTTCTGCAAGCACGCCACAAACAGAGTAGGCTGAGGTATGCAAAAGCACATTTGGAGAAGCCAATTTCTTTTTGGAGGAAGGTCCTGTGGACTGATGAAACCAAGATTGAGTTGTTTGGTCATACAAAAAGGCGTTATGCATGGCGTCAAAAAACACAGCATTCAAAGAAAAACACTTGCTACCCACAGTAAAATTTGGTGGAGGTTCCATCATGCTTTGGGGCTGTGTGGCCAATGCCGGCACCTGGAATCTTGTTAAAGTTGAGGGACGCATGGATTCCACTCAGTATCAGCAGATTCTTGACAATAATGTTCAAGAATCAGTGACAAAGTTGAAGTTACGCAGGGGATGGATCTTTCAGCAAGACAATGATCCAAAACACCGCTCCAAATCTACTCAGGCATTCATGCAGAGGAACAATTACAATGTTCTGGAATGGCCATCCCAGTCCCCAGACCTGAATATCATTGAACATCTGTGGGATCATTTGAAGAGGGCTGTCCATGCTCGGCGACCATCAAACTTAACTGAACTGGAATTGTTTTGTAAAGAGGAATGGTCAAAAATCCAGGAACTCATTAAAAGCTACAGGAAGGAATAGAAGCTGTTATTTTTGCAAAAGGAGGATCTACTAAATATTAATGTCACTTTTCTGGTGAGGTGCCCATACTTATGCACCTGTCAAATTTTGTTTGGATGCAGATTGCACATTTTCTGTTAGCACAATAAACCTCATTTCAAGGCAGAAACATTACTGTGTCCAACAGTTATTAGATATATCAAACTGAAATAGCTGTTGCAAAAACACCAATTTTTATCAAACATTAAGCTTAAGATTAATAGGGGTGGCAAAACTTTTTCATATAACTGTATATAGGATTATTTGCTTTTTAAAATGATGTGTACAGTTTTTTTTTACAGTTATTTTAACATGAATTTTTACATAGAGAGAACTGCTCTAAGTAAAACCTCATGTTAAAATCGCATTGCATACGGATGTAAAACTGATGGAAAACGGATGGAGCGATTAAAAATGGATACAAATCGCATGACAATCGCATGCCAATTGCATAGAATCGGACCGTTTTTTCCATCCAGAAAACGGACCGTTTTTTTTTCTGGCAAATGGGTATGTACCCTATATATGTGTCACAATGACATGTGTATATATATATATATATATATATATATATATATATGTGTGTGTATTCTATGTGTATATATCCATTCTTTCTTTTGTGATTTTAAAACTGTCATTTGGATCTATTATATGTCGGTTTTGCAAGCCGGCGAGAAAATCTCGCCGTACCGATGCCATACAGATGACAAACGGATATTTTGATGCAAGGAAATCGCATCCTCGCATTGCACACGGATGCCATACGGATCACTGTTCAGGGGACTTTTCTGCGTTTTACGGCCGTATAATACGGTCCGATTTTTATACGGTGTGTGTGACTCCGGCCATAGATAGATAATAGATAGATAAACAGATAGCTAAATAATAGATAGATAGATAGATAGATAGATAGATAGATAGATAGATAGATAGGTAGATAAGAGATAGGTAGATAGATAGATAATAGATAATATATAGACAGATAGATAGAAGATAGCTAGATAGATATATAAATAGAAAATAGATAGATAATAGATATTACATAGATAATAGATAAAATGGTACATAAATAGTTAAAGACCCACACACACACACAAAATCTTCACGCAATAGCGTTAATTAAAAAAAAAAATGGTGTGGGCTCTCGCAATATTCTGCGCCAGAGGGGAAAGCCGACGGCTCAGGCCAATATTTCTAGCTTGGGAAGGAGCTTCCCAGGCTATGAATATCAGCCCGCAGCTAGCCTTTACTGACTATTAAAATAGGGGGACCCCAAAAAAAAATGACGTGGGGTCCCCCAGTAATTTATAGCCAGAAAGGCTACGCAGACAGCTGCGGGCTGATATTCATAGCCTAGGAAGGGGCCATGGATATTGGCGCACCCCCCTGGCTAAAAATACCATCACCCAGCCGCCCCAGAATTGGCGCATCTGTACGATGCGCCAATTCCGGCACTTAGCCCCTCTCTTCCCACTCCCCTGTAGCGGTGGGATATGGAGTAATAAGGGGTTAATATCACCTTGCTATTGTAAAGTGACATTAAGCCTGGTTAATAATAGAGAGGTGTCAATAAGACGCCTATCCATTATTAATCTTATATTAATAAAGGGTTAATAAAGCAACACACGCATAAGAATAAAGTATTTTAATGAAATAAAACAACACGGTTTTCATATCTTTATTATATGCTCAGATCCAAGCGACGCCCTCTCCTGTAATAAAATGTAAAAATATAAAACAACCGTATACTCCCTGGCCGACGCAGTCCAATTAATAATGAATGTCCCACAATGGTCTCCCCTATAGAACAGTGACATCAGGTGATGCCACTGCTCTGTAGGGCCTCCCAGTAATGCACTGACAGGAGACAATGGCTCCTGCAGTGCATCACTGAGTTCATTCTTTCACTTTATGGCAATGCTGCGTGGGAATTTTCTCACCCAGCATTGCCAGTGAGAGTACGAACGGAAGTGACGTCATTCTCTCCCGGCGTCTGAGCTATACACACAGCGGAGGATTACCTCCGCTGTCAGTGCATCGCAGGGTCGGTGTAGAGCGCTGACATCACCCGATGTCAGCGTTCTATACCGGAGATCGTCGTGGGACACTCGTTATTATCTGGACTATGGCGAACAGGTGATGTATAGGTTGCTTTATTATTTTATTTTTATTACAGGAGACAATGGCATCGGGGAATAGGTGATTGGTGAGTATGTACTTTATGTTATGTGTTGTATGTTATGTGTATGTTCTGTATGTACATGTTATGTGTTGTATGTTCTGTATGTTATGTGTTGTATGTTATGTGTATGTTCTCTATGTTGTGTTATATGTACCGTATTTTTCGGACTATAAGATGCACCGGACCATAAGACGCACCCCAAATTTTGGGGTGAAAATAGCAGAAAAAACGATTTTTACAATATGGGGGTCCATCTTATTGTCCGAATTTTAAGGTACCTGTGGGCCGGCGGTGGTACAGCAGGGGTTGCGGCAGTGGTGTGGCAGAGGTGCGGTGATGCTGATACTGTACTCACCTTCCTCAGGTGAGGTGACGCTGCGGCACGGAGAGCAGAGCCGGGTTTGTGGCAGGTGTGGCGGTGGCAGATGTGCGGCGGTGGCAGAGATGCGGCGGTGGCAGAGATGCGGCGATGGCATAGGCGCGATGGGCGGCGTGCACCTGAGCAGGGTCCCTTCCTCAGGTGTGGTGACGCTGCGGCACAGAGAGCAGAGCCGGGTTTGTGGCAGGTGTGGCGGTGGCAGATGTGCGGCGGTGGCAGAGATGCGGCGGTGGCAGAGATGCGGCGGTGGCAGAGATGCGGCGGTGGCATAGGCGCGATGGGCGGCGTGCACCTGAGCAGGGTCCCTTCCTCAGGTGTGGTGACGCCGCTGCACGGAGAGCAGAGCTGGGTTTGTGGCAGGTGTGGCGGTGGCAGATGTGCGGCGGTGGCAGAGATGCGGCGGTGGCATAGGCGCGATGGGCGGCGTGCACCTGAGCAGGGTCCCTTCCTCAGGTGGTGAGCTGACGCCACGGCACGGAGAGCAGACAGGACAGCAGAGCCGGGTTTGTCGGTGGTGGCGGCCATCTTTCTGAGGCGGCGCGTGCGCAGAGTACTCTGCTTCCTGGGGCTTCAGAAAAATGGCCGCCGCGATCGCTATCTGCGCATGCGCGGCCTGCCACGGCCATTTTCCTGAAGCCACAGGAAGAAGAGTACTGTATCTGCGCACGCGCCGCCTCAGGAAGATGGCCGCCACCACCAGCAATCCCGGCTCTGCTGTCCTGTCTGCTCTCGGTGCCGCGGCGTCACCTCACCATCTGAGGAAGGGAACCTGCTCAGGTGCACGCCGCCCACCGCGCCTCTGCAACGCCGCATCTCTGCCACCGCCACACCGCTGCCGCAACCCCCCGGTAAGCTGCGTTCGGGCTATAAGACGCACCCCCCATTTTCCTCACAATTTTTTTGGGGAAAAAGTGCGTCTTATAGCCCGAAAAATACGGTATGTTCTGTATGTTATGTGATATATGTATGTTCTGTATGTTATGTGTTGTATGTTATATGTATGTACTGTATGTTATGTGTTATATGTATGCTCTGTATGTTATGTGTTATATGTATGTTCTGTATGTTATGTGTTGTATGCCAGGGTTCGACAAACCCAGGTCGCCAGTGGCACCTAGAAAATCATGCCTGGCGCCCGGGGAATTAAAGAGGCGGCCCTGAGCAGGCGGGGGGGCCCACTCGCCGTCGGGCACCCCGGCGTCCATTAGCGGTGTCAGCGCCGCCACTGGGCCCCCCCGCTTGCTCAGGGCCCCGTGCCTCCGCTGCTGCAGCTCCGAGCTCCAGGGGGCGCCTGTGCCGGCGCTTCCTCTCACAGCAGCGCCGCTGAATGACGTCATCATTCAGCTGCCGGCTGTGGCAGAGAGCGCGCGGACGCCGGACAGGTGAGGCGTGTGTGTGTGTGTGCCTGCGTGTGTGTATGTGTGATGGTGGTGGGGGGGGGCAGTGATGGTGATGGGGAGACAATGATGATGATGGGGAGGCAATGATAATGGGAAGGCAATGATGATGATGATATTAATGGGGAGGCAATGATGATGATGGGGAGGCAATGATAATGGGAAGGCAATGATGATGATGATATTAATGGGGAGGCAATGATAATGGGAAGGCAATGATGATGATATTAATGGGGAGGCAATGATAATGATGATGATGGGAGGCAATGATAATGGGAAGGCAATGATGATGATGATATTAATGGGGAGGCAATGATAATGATGATGATGGGGAGGCAATGATAATGGGAAGGCAATGATGATGATATTAATGGGGAGCCAATGATAATGATGATGATGGGGAGGCAATGAAAATGGGAAGGCAATGATGATGATATTAATGGGGAGGCAATGATGATGATGGGGAGGCAATGATAATGGGAAGGCAATGATGATGATGATATTAATGGGGAGGCAATGATAATGATGGGGAGGCAATGATAATGATATTAATGGGGAGGCAATGATAATGATGATGATGGGGAGGCAATGATAATGGGAAGGCAATGATAATGATGACATTAATGGGGAGGCAATGATGATATTGGGGAGGCAATGATGATGATGATGGGCAGGCACTTGCCCGGGTGTGCCGGGTGCTGACGCCGGCCCTGGTTGTATGTTATATGTATGTACTGTGTTATGTGTTGTATGTATGTACTGTGTTATGTGTTATATGTATGTTCTGTATGTTGTGTTGTATGTTATATGTATGTACTGTGTTATGTGTTATATGTATGCTCTGTATGTTATGTGTTATATGTATGCTCTGTATGTTATGTGTTATATGTATAGAACGTATGTTATGTGTTGTATGTTATATGTATGTACTGTATGTTATGTGTTGTATGTTATATGTATGTTATGTTTTGTATGTTATATGTATGTTACGTGTTGTATGTTATATGTATGTACTGTATGTTATGTGTTATATGTATGTTATGTGTTGTATGTTATATGTATGTACTGCATGTTATGTGTTATATGTATGTTATGTGTTGTATGTTATATGTATGTTCTGTATTATATGTATGTTATGTGTTGTGTGTTATGTGTATGTACTGTATGTTATGTGTTATATGTATGTACTGTATGTTATGTGTTATATGTATGTTATGTGTTGTATGTTATATGTATGTTCTGTATGTTATGTATTATATGTATGTTATGTGTTATATGTTGTATGTTCTGTATGTTGTGTATGTAATGTATGTTTTTTTTTACATTTAACACATTAGCCGGATGATGTGACTACTACTGTCCCATCATTGGCTAATGTGTCACTCACTGACAGTGTAGCAGGCATAGCCGGATGGGACTTGTAGTCCCATTGGACGATGCCTGCATATACACACACACAAAGCCAGACGGCAACGCTCAGCCAATGGTGGGGGATTTGAATCCCGCGCTGCTCATTGGCTGAGCCGCCCGCCGGCTCTGCCAATGAGCTGCGCGGCTTTGGCGGGGGATTTGGATCCCGCGCCGCTCTAAGCCGCGCGGCACTGCTGCACATGTCATCTCGTTGCCCACAGTGTACGTCCTTGCTCATTGGTGAAAAAAAGGCGCCTGCAAGCGGCGAAACCCAACTTTGGCGCTCGGGTTGCCGAACGCTTGGCCGACTGAACGCTGTGGTTGGGTTTCGCTCTGCGAAACCCGACTTTGGTGAAAGTCGGTCTTTTTTGAATCTGACCGACATGTTTCGCAAAATAAACTATGGGGTTAAGGTCAGGCGAGTTTGCTGCTAATCAAGCACAGTGATACTGTTGTTTGTAAACCAGGTATTGGTACTTTTGGCAGTGTGGACAGGTGCCAAGTCCTGCTGGAGAATGACATTTCCATCTCCGAAAAGCTTGTCGGCAGAGGGAAGCATGAAGTGCTCTAAAATTTCCTGGTAGACGACTGTGCTGACTTTGGTCTTGATAAAACACAGTGGACGTACACAAGCAGATGACATGGCCCCCCAAACCATCACTGATTGTGGAAACTTCACTCTAGACCTCAAGCAGCTTGGATTGTGGCCTCTCTACTCTTCCTCCAGACTCTGGGACTTTGATTTCCAAATTAAATGCAAAATTTACTTTCATCTGAAAGCAACACCTTGGACCATTGAGCAACAGTCCAGTTCTTTTTCTCCTTGGCTCAGATAAGACGCTTTTGGTGTTGTCTACTGGTCATGAGTGGCTTGACACAAGGAATTGTAGCCTATGTCCTGGATACATCTGTGTGTGGCGGCTCTTGAAGCAATGACTCCACCAGCAGTCCACTCCTTGTGACTCTCCCCCAAATTTTTGAATGGCCTTTTCTTAACAATCCTTTCAAGGCTGCGGTTATCCCAGTTGCTTGTGCACCTTTTTCTACCACACTTATTCCTTCCACTCAACTTTCCATTAATATGCTTGGATACAGCACTCTTTGAACAGCCAGCTTCTTTAGCAATGACCTTTTGTGGCTTACCCTCCTTGTGGAGTGTCAGTGACTGCCTTCTGGGCATCTGTCAAGTCAGCAGTCTTCCCCATGATTGTGGAGCCTACTGAAACAGACTAAGGGACCTTTTGTAAACGCTTAAGAAGCCTTTGCAGGTGTTTTTGTTAATTATTCTAATTTACTGAGATAATGACTTTTTGGTTTTCATTGGCTGAAAGCCATAATTATCAACATTAACAGAAGTAAACACATGAAATAGATCACTCTGTAATGACTCTATATAATATATGAGTTTCACTTTTTGTATTGAAGAACTGAAATAAATTAATTTTTGATGATATTCTAATTTTGTGCAAAGCACCTGTAGAGCTCAAATAATACTGATTTATACAGTCAGGGCCAGAAGTATTTGGACAGTGGCACAATTTTCGCGAGTTGGGCTCTGCATGCCACCACATTGGATTTGAAATGAAACCTCTACAACAGAATTCAAGTGCAGATTGTAACGTTTAATTTGAAGGGTTGAACAAAAATATGTGTTAGAAAATGTAGGAATTGTACACATTTCTTTACAAACACTCCACATTTTAGGAGGTCAAAAGTAATTGGACAAATAAACATAACCCAAACAAAATATTTTTATTTTCAATATTTTGTGGCGAATCCTTTGGAGGCAATCACTGCCTTAAGTCTGGAACCCATGGACATCACCAAACGCTGGGTTTCCTCCTTCTTAATGCTTTGCCAGGCCTTTAGAGCCGCAGCCTTCAGGTCTTGCTTGTTTGTGGGTCTTTCCCTCTTAAGTCTGGATTTGAGCAAGTGAAATGCATGCTCAATTGGGTTAAGATCTGGTGATTGACTTGGCCATTGAAGAATGTTCCACTTTTTTGCACTCATGAACTCCTGTGTAGCTTTGGCTGTATGCTTGGGGTCATTATCCATCTGTACTATGAAGCGCCGTCCAATCAAGTTTGCAGCATTTGGCTGAATCTGGGCTGAAAGTATATCCCGGTACACTTCAGAATTCATCCGGCTACTCTTGTCTGCTGTTATGTCATCAATAAACACAAGTGACCCAGTGCCATTGAAAGCCATGCATGCCCATGCCATCACGTTGCCTCCACCATGTTTTACAGAGGATGTGGTGTGCCTTGGATCATGTGCCGTTCCCTTTCTTCTCCAAACTTTTGGCTTCCCATCATTCTGGTACAGATTGATCTTTGTCTCATCTGTCCATAGAATACTTTTCCAGAACTGAGCTGGCTTCTGGAGGTGTTTTTCAGCAAATTTAACTCTGGCCTGTCTATTTTTGGAATTGATGAATGGTTTGCATCTAGATGTGAACCCTTTGTATTTACTTTCATGGAGTCTTCTCTTTACTGTTGACTTAGAGACAGATACACCTACTTCACTGAGAGTGTTCTGGACTTCAGTTGATGTTGTGAACGGGTTCTTCTTCACCAAAGACAGTATGCGGCGATCATCCACCACTGTTGTCTTCCGTGGGCTCCCAGGTCTTTTTGGATTGATGAGTTCACCAGTGCTTTCTTTCTTTCTCAGGATGTACCAAATTGTAGATTTTGCCACTTCTAATGTTGTAGCAATTTCTTGGATGGGTTTTTTTCTGTTCTTGCAGCTTAAGGATGGCTTGTTTCACCTGCATGGAGAGCTCCTGTGACCGCATGTTTCCTTCACAGCAAAACCTTCCAAATGCAAACACCACACCTCAAATCAACTCCGGCCCTTTCATCTGCTTAATTGAGAATGACATAACAAAGGGGTTGCCCACACCTGTCCATGAAATAGCCTTGGAGTCATTTGTCCAATTACTTTTGGTCCCTTTAAAAACGGTGGCACATGTTAAGGAGCTGAAACTCCTAAACCCTTCATCCAATTTTAATGTGGATACCCTCAAATGAAAGCTGAAAGTCTGGACTTCAACTGCATCTGAATTGTTTTGTTTAAAATTCATTGTGGTAATGTCTAGAACCAAAATTAGATAAATGTTGTCTCTGTCCAAATATATATGGACCTAACTGTATAACCCACATAATACTGTCATATACAGCAATACATCTTAATACCACTATGCGGATCCCAAATATCATCATATGATGCTAGCGCCAACTCAATTGATATAATTTTACCAGATGTCCTTTGTATGAATTAATGTAAATAAAGAAAAATATTCAGAATTGAGAGTCCTCAGTGGTTGATACCTTTTAAATGGCTAACTGAAAAGATGGTAACAAACTGCAAGCTTTCAAGACTACTCGCCTCTTAATCAGGCATAGACTAATACAAAATCTGATGAATCACATATTTCTACACAACACAGCACAGAAATAATGCAATAGATAAGACAAGTGACGTGAAGCAGAACTATCAATATGGGAGAGAGATGGCCATAAATATTGAAACATTTCATAGATAAGAAGTGAATGTTTTACCTATCCTCTGATTGGGGTCTGGTATTGTGTTTTGATGCCCCCACAAGGTCTTAGGAACAAATTCCTTAATTGATGTAAAAAGACATAAATCCATGCGACACATTCATGCCTGCAATGAGTGTGTCAAAGGTCAACATAAGTTTATACTCCCAGACCCTCCTGTCTCTCTGAGATTTGAAGTTCCTTTTCAATACAAGTAATTTCATATGTATGGTGCTGTGATCAGGGATACAAAAATGTTTGGCCACAGGTAGATCCATTCTTTTTTCTCTTATTGTGTGGCGATGCAAATTCATCCTTGTTCTCAGTTTTTGCCCGGTCTCCCCCACATACAGACCTCCAGTTGGACATTTAGTACAAATAATTAGGTACACCACATTAGATGTGATGCAGCTGAAAGCACCTGGGATCTTGTAGTCCTGATGTGAATTGGGGATCTTTATCTTGTCCATGGTCATTATAAATGGACAGGTTTTACATTTTTTTCTGGTTGCAAGTAAAGGACTACTGTGTTTTAGGCAGCCCCCAAATCTCAGAAGCATGATTGTCAGAAGCTCCCTGTCCTCTCCAACAGCTTCTATCTACTGAATTGTTAATGCCTTGTATGGGATTACCATGTGAATGTATTAATAATAAATCAATAATTTGCAACATAATGTTGTAGGGATTACAGATACTTTCAACCGATGCTCTATTCGCATATCTATTCTAAAAGATAAAACATGAAAATAAAATAAGGATTAAAGGTTAAATACATTGTTAAAAGTACGAACTATGTAAATAACAAATCTACATAAATAAAGCTCAGATTCTCATGATGGGTTTAATATTAATTTCTTTAAAAATTGATAGTATCTGCTTTTATCTTTACTCTAAAAGGTATTTGGTGTTATTTTACATACATTTTCGATAAATTTTGAATAATTATTTGTTGGTTTGTTTATTCAAAAGTATGAAAAATAAATACAAATTAAATAATTTAATGATTTTGTTTATATCATAATACTATATGTGTTGGCACATTAATTAGCTGTATGGTTTTTCCTGAGGAAGAAGTGTATTATACTTTGAAACGCGTCTAATAAAACAGCATATCAATTAATTTTAGAAAATCGGCGTCTTCCATAATCAGCAGTGCAGACAAGCTCACAAATCCCCCCTGGTTTCTATTTAAAATTGAATTGTCAGGTTTCTCCTTCCTTGTCCACTTGGATAAGATGGTCATGCATTCGCCATCTCCATCCTCCGTAGGGTGGTCTATTGTCCTTACTTCCACCCTTCGCCCCCTTAAGCAGTTGAAAGGTGCATACATAAGTGGATACTCTGCACACCTTTTTAAATGCCAGATTTTTGTAATGTAAAAAATCTGACTCTAGAAAAATCACTTCAGAATTCTTAACACCCTTTACCCTTTAGTGACCTAGACAATTTTTTAAATTCTGACCACTGTCCCTTTATGTGGTAATAACTCTGGAACACTTCAACGGATTTCACTGAGTCAGCGAGACATTTTTTTCATGACATTTTATACTTCATGATAGTGGTAAAATTTCTTTGATATTACTTGCATTTATTTATGAAAAAAACAGAAATTTGGCAAAAATATTGACATTTTCAAACTTTTAATTTTTGTGCCCTTAAAACAGAGCGTTCTGTCACACAAAATAGGTCATAAATAACTTTTCCCACATATCTACTTTACATCAGTACAATTTTAGAAACACAATTTTTATTTTGTTAGGACGTTATAAGGGTTGAAAGTTGACCAGCGATTTCTCATTTTTCCAGCAAAATTTACAAAAACATTTTTTTTTTTACAAAGCCACATTACATGTGAAGAGACTTTGAGGGGTCTATATGACAGAAAATACCCAAAAGTGACACCATTATAAAATCTGCACCCCAAGGTGCTCAAAACCACATTCAAGAAGTTTATTAACCCTTCAGTGGCTTCATGAGAACTGAAGAAATGTGTAAGAAAAAAATTAACATTTAAATTTTTTCACAAAAAATTTACTTTAGACCCAAACTCTTTTTATTTTCACAAACATAACAGGAAAAAATGGACCACAAAATTTGTTGTGCAATTTGTCCTGAGTACGCCGATATTGCATATGTGTGGGAAATCCACTGTTTGGGCGCACGACAGAGCTCGGAAGGAAGGAGCGCTGTTTGACTTTTTGAACGCAAAATTGGATGGAATCGTAAGCGGGCACCATGTCACATGTGGAGAGGCCCTGATATGCCTAAGCAGTAAAAAAAAAAACATGAGGAAAGAATCTCCAGCACGGAAGTCGCTAAAAATTCAGTATTTATTAGAAAATATTAAAAACCATCCTGAATAGAAAAAACACACAGAATTGCAGGTGGGGTTCCTGGTGGTCCGAAACGAACGCGTTTTGCAGTATAGGTCATGATACAAACCATAAATAAGACCCGCTAGGTCGAAACGTGTTGGTTTCAGACCACCAGGGACCCCATCTGTAATTCTGTGTGCTTTTTCTATTCAAGATGGTTTTTAATATTTTCTAATAAATACTGACTTTTTATCGATTTCCGCGCTGGAGATTCTTTCCTCATGTTTTTGCCTCTGATCAAGGTTGCTCCGTTCGTGTGAAGATTGTGGACTGCTACAGAGACTGGCGAGCTGACCTTATCCCCTTTTTTTTCTTTCCCTTTACCTATATGTAAAAAAAAAACAACCCACAAGTGACCCCATTTTGGAAACCACACCCTAAAGGATTTTATCCAGGTGTATAGTGAGCATTTAGAACCCACAGGTACCACACAGAATTTGATAACATTAGATTGTGTGAGACAGTGAAGGGGTGCGTACTGGACGGGGTGTATATCTCCCCCAGGTTTCTTAGCTGGGGCGCATAAAAAGTAGGTTGTCAGTGCGGTGTTCACTCCATTCCCATCTGGGACAGGTTTGCAGTTCAGCCCAGAGTGAACACAGCTGCTTAATTAGACAGCCATAAGTACCTGCTTGGAAGTTCAGAGGAGGCTCTCTCTCAGTCTGGATCTGACTTCAGACGCCATTGGAGCCCCATGTGAGCTGCACGCTGGTAACTACTGAACATATGTGTTGTTTTGGGCACAGACTATTAGAGTCGGTACCCGGATAGAAAGGGAAATCTATCTAAGTGTAATTAGTGGCTGGACAAGCCCAGGCTTTATGTTTATTATTTGGTTTTAATTTATGTTCTGTTTGCTGTGGACTTTAATAAAACTGGTTGCGGCCAGTTTTTAACAGAACCACTGTCTGTGAATGGTCTCTTTATGCCACTCCGTCTCCCCAAGACGGCGATCCCAGAGCTATATCCCCTGAAAAGCTTACAATTGGTGCTTGAATGCTGGGGCAGCACAGTGGCTGAAGACTTTGAAAAAAAAAAAAAAAAAAAAAAGAAAAGGTGTCTGCACCGCAAAACTGAACTTATTGTGGAGAAGACTGTGGAGTGTATATGTCTTGGGTGAAGGCTGTCAGCCAGCCCAAGATGTCCGGCAGTATGGAGGAGCTCGTTAAGCAGCTGGCCCAGAACCAGCAGGCCATGCAGCAGCAACATCAGCAGGCCATGCAGCAACAACAGCAGAGCATGCAGCAGCAACAGCAGGCCATGCAGCAACAACACCTAGAGGCCCAGCGGAGCCAGCAGCAACAGCAGGAAACCAACCGGTTGTTACTGGAGCAGGTTGCAGCACTAAAAAAAAACTCCTAGCACCTCGTCCCCGAATGAAGACGCCGGGTTACCGGCATTATCCGCTGTAAAGAAGGCGGTAAAACAGACTCTGCAGAAGATGACGCCTCATGACGATGTGGAGGCATATCTGGCTATATTTGAGAGACTGGCAGAGAAGGAGAATCTGCCACAATCTGAATGGGCTATGGTGGTCGCGCCCTATCTGACTGGGGAACCCCAAAAAGCCTATTTTGACCTCAGCGAGCAGGACAGCAAAAACTATACTAAGTTGAAAGCGGAGATTCTTGCCCGCCTGGGTGTGACGAGGGCAGTCCGTGCCAGGAGAGTCCATAACTGGAGATACAGGCGAGACAAGCCTGCTCGCTCACAAATGTATGACTTGATTTCTTTGGTAAAGAAGTGGTTGGAACCTGACGTCAGCACCCCTGCCCAAATGGTTGAAAAGGTGGTGCTGGACCGGTACATCTGGGCCCTTCCCCCTGAGGTCCAGCTCTGGGTCGGACAGGGAGACCCCAAAGATGCCGATCAACTGGTCAGCCTGATAGAAAGGTATTTCGCCACCAAAGACTATCTACGTGACCAGCCGTCCGAGCGATCATCAGTTCGGAATACCCGGCCTCCGTCATCTCCCGGTAAGAGGGTTCCAGCTGTGGGGGCAAGGGGGGCTGTTGATAGTCCGGGTCAGCCCCGAGGGGACATGTATGAGCGAAAGGGTGATACTTACCTACCAGGAGACCCCAGGCCTAGGAAGGTCTCCCGTCTGAACACCCTGACCTGAGACAGTGTTGGAGATGCCGTGAACAAGGTCATATTTCAGCCAATTGTCCACTAGTGGGGGAACCTATGGACTGTGACGCTGGACGGTCTCTCTCGTTCCTCGCCGAGCCCGTGTGCGTGGCCACCCTAGTCGAGGAGACTGGCCCACAGCTGTGTCAAGTCGTGATAAATGGGTGCCCAGTACAGGCCCTACTCGACTCAGGAAGTCGAGTGACTCTGATACATGCTAGTCTGGCTGATAGGGACTTCGTCACAGGTAGGCACCTAAGCGTGGTGTGCATACATGGAGACATCAAAGTCTACCCAGTAACCTCCTCAGACTTCGTCACAAAACTTGGGGAGATCTCATATGAAGTGGGGGTAGTGAAGAACCTGATGCATCCCGCCATATTGGGTCGTGACTTTCCCCTGTTTTGGGGTCTTTGGAAAAAAAATGTTTCTGCTGGACAGTGTGATGAAGCTCCTACTGAGGGTGCGCAGTCCCGAGGGGCGGAACACAATGCTAGTGGGCCGTTAAACTTATGTGATAATAATGATAATGATAATAATGGTGATGATGATGATCATGATAGTGATGATGACCATGATAATGATGCTGATGCTGATCGTAATCACGATAATGATATTGATAATGATGATGACTGTAAAAAAAATGAATTTCCATTTCAGGTGATGTTGGGGGAGGGGGAGGATGTTTCTATAGAACAGAATGTCCCTGACCTACCGGTGTCCCGTGGCAATTTTGGGAGTGAGCAATTGCAAGACCCCACTCTTAAACATGCCAGGGAGAATATAACTGTTCTGAATGAGATCCCACAAGAGCCCGGCTCTGATGAAAAATTTCCCCATTTTGCCATGAACAATGACCTGCTATATAGGGTCACTAAAGTAAAGGGAGAGGCCGTGAGTCAGCTCCTAGTACCTAAGCCATATAGAAGTATGGTGTTAGGTTTGTCCCATAACCACGTGCTGGGTGGGCACCTGGGGATGGACAAAACCCAGGAAAGAATTCTTCAGAAGTTTTACTGGCCCGGGGTTTATCGAGATGTGGAGGATTATTGCAAAACCTGCCCCTCGTGTCAGATAAATGCTCCGGTGTCTCACTTCCGGAGTCCATTAGTCCCGCTGCCGGTTATAGAAATACCCTTTGAAAGGGTAGCAATGGACTTGGTAGGTCCTATTGTAAAATCAGCCAGGGGGCACCAATACATCTTAGTTGTACTTGATTATGCAACCCGGTACCCCGAGGCGGTCCCTTTAAGAAATATGGCATCTAAAAATATTGCACGGGAACTCTTTCATATGTTTTCCAGGACAGGAATTCCTAAAGAGATCCTCACGGACCAAGGCACACCTTTTATGTCCAAAGTGATGAAGGAACTGTGTAAGTTGCTTAAAATCTCGCACATTCGGACATCTGTGTATCACCCCCAGACGGATGGGTTGGTTGAACGTTTTAATAAAACATTAAAACATATGTTAAAGAAAGCAGTAGAGAAAGATGGGCGGGACTGGGACTACCTGTTACCCTACTTATTGTTTTCGGTCAGAGAGGTTCCCCAGGCCTCTACTGGATTTTCTCCCTTTGAGTTGGTGTATGGTCGGCATCCGCGGGACTTGCTGGACATAGCCAAGGAGGTTTGGGAAACCGAGACAACTCCATACAAGAGTGTTATAGAGCATATTGCCCAGATGCAAGAGAGGATGGCTAAAATTATGCCATTGGTGAAGAATCATCTGCAGAGAGCCCAAGAAGCTCAAAGCAGAGTTTATAATCGGTCAGCAAAAATTAGGTCTTTCAACCCCGGGGATCGAGTCCTAATTCTAATTCCCACGGTGGAAAGTAAGTTTTTGGCCAAGTGGCATGGTCCATACGAGATCGTACAAAAAGTGAGCGAGGTTACTTACAAAGTGTAACGGGTCTGGTGGGTGGAACTACTGACGAGACAGGTCAGGTTGGTGGAACCACAAAGCTTTATTATACAAGAGAGTTTACTTGTAAGAGAGCGGGGCCCTGGAAGGCAGGATTCCGGAGGAGATAAGGTAGTTTCGACAGGCAGGTTTGTCAGAAGTAAAGGAAGTTCTGGCAGGCAGGTTGTACGGTAAGTACCAGGAGTCTCTGGACAGGCAGGTTGTCACGGCAAGTGACCAAGGCAGTCTCTGGGACAGGCAGGTTGTCACGGCAAGTGACCAAGGCAGTCTCTGGGACAGGCAGGTTGTCACGGCAAGTGACCAAGGCAGTCTCGGGACAGGCAGTTGTCACGCAAGTGACCAGGCAGTCTCTGGGACAGGCAGGTTGTCACGGGCAAGTGACCAGGCAGTCTCTGGGACAGGCAGGTTGTCACGGCAAGTGACCAGGCAGTCTCTGGGACAGGCAGGTTGTCACGGCAAGTGACCAAGGCAGTCTCTGGGACAGGCAGGTTGTCACGGCAAGTGACCAGGCAGTCTCTGGGACAGGCAGGTTGTCACGGCAAGTGACCAGGCAGTCTCTGGACAGGCAGGTTGACATGGCAAGTGACCAGGCAGTCTCTGGAACAGGCAGGTTGTCACAGCAAGTGACCAGGCAGACTCTAGACAGGCAGGATGTCACAGCAAGTGACCAGGCAGACTCTAGACAGGCAGGTATATACGACCTGATATGGTGGAGCCTCCAGGTAGGCTGCAGTCGGATGGCAGATGATCGCTCCCAGGTGAGCAGGCAAGAGCCGGGGATCTCTGCAGATGATGTCCGAACTTCCGGATGGAGCTGCAGTCGGATGGCAGATGATCGCTCCCAGGTGAGCAGGCAAGAGCCGGGATCTCTGCAGATGATGTCCGAACTTCCGGATGGAGCTGCAGTCGGATGGCAGATGATCGCTCCTAGGTGAGCAGGCAAGAGCCGGGGATCTCTGCAGATGATGTCCGAACTTCCGGATGGAGCTGCAGTCGGATGGCAGATGATCGCTCCCAGGTGAGCAGGCAAGAGCCGGGGATCTCTGCAGATGATGTCCGAACTTCCGGATGGAGCTGCAGTCGGATGGCAGATGATCGCTCCTAGGTGAGCAGGCAAGAGCCGGGGATCTCTGCAGATGACGTCCGAACCTCTGGATGGAACTGCAGACGGATGGCAGACAGGCAAGCCGACAGGTAACAGGCAGGAAACTGGAATCAGGAGCTGATGGCTGAAACAGAGTTAGACTGCACAGGAACAACATTGCTCGGGCACCTACATTAAGGAGGAAGCCCTTAATATAGGGTGGAGTCCTCCAGCATTGGCTGGAGACTGATTTGGAAAATGCACGCGGCTCCTTTAAGAGCGGGGGAGGGGTGCGGGCGCGCGCCCTAAGGCCAGTAGCAGGGAAGGAGCGCGCGGGACCAGCAGGGCGGAAGGAGGGCGCCGAGGACAGGTGAGGAGAGCGACGTCCCTGTCTGGCAGCAGGCAGGGACGCGGGCGCTACAGTACCCCCCCCTCTAGGCCCCCCCCTCTTTAGGCCAGAAAGAAATTTAGCTAGGATAAGAGGGGCATGGATGTTCTCCCGAGGCTCCCAGGTTCTCTCCTCAGGACCAAACCCCTTCCAATCCACCAAAAAATAAGTCTTTCTTCCTACCCTTTTTGTGGCCAGAATGTTCTCTACCTCAAATTCATCATCAGCAGACACTGGAGCAGGAGGTGTGCCTGTAGACTTAAAAAAAGAGTTAAGAACCACAGGTTTGAGGAGAGATACATGAAAAGAATTAGAATTCTCAAATTGGCCGGGAGTTTCAATTTATAGGACACCGGATTGATCTGACTGATGATCTCAAAAGGACCGATGAACCGAGGACCTAACTTGTAGGACGGAATTTTGAGTCGAACATATCTGGACGAAAGCCAGACCTTGTCCCCAGGACGGAATTGAGGAGGATCCAGACGTCTTTTGTCAGCATGTCTCCTCATACGCTCGGAAGACTGAACGAGTGCGGACCGGGTACTCTCCCAGATGGAGGAGAATTCTCTAACTAGAGATTCCGCAGCTGGATTGTCCACAGAGATGGAAACAGGGACAGGGATCCGAGGGTGCTGACGAAGACCACAAAAAACGGAGACTTGGTGGAAGATTCGCTCTCATGATTATTGTAGGAGAATTCGGCCCAAGGCAGGAGCTCCACCCAGTCAGAATGGTGGGCATTAACGAAATGTCGAAGATAACTGGTCAAATTCTGATTTATTCGTTCAACTTGTCCATTGGACTGTGGGTGGTAAGCGGAGGAAAAATCCAGGGTGACGTCTAGCAACTTACAAGTGGCTCTCCAGAAACGTGAGGTGAACTGAACCCCACGATCCGACACAATGTGACGAGGCAGACCATGAAGACGGAAGATGTGGCGGATAAAGTCTTTAGCCAACTCGGGTGCAGACGGGAGACCTGGCAGAGGAATGAAGTGAGCCATCTTGGAAAAGCGGTCAGCGACCACCCAAATGACCATACAACCGGCAGAGACGGGCAGATCTGTTATGAAGTCCATGGCTATATGCTGCCAGGGGGCAGCGGGTACAGGAAGCGGAAGAAGACGGCCGGTAGGCAGGTGTCTCGGAACTTTGTTGCGGGCACAGGAAACACAGGCAGAAACAAAGTCTATTACGTCTTTGTGCAGGGTAGGCCACCAATAATGCCGGGTAATGAGTTGGAGGGTCTTTCTTTGACCAGCGTGGCCAGCAAGTTTAGACGAGTGACCCCAATGTAGGATTCTCTTCCGATCGGTTTCTGATACGAACGTCTTACCAGGAGGGAGACGATTTAGACTCACGGGAGCCACCTGCATCACTCTGGCGGGATCGATGATATGTTTAGGCTCATCTTCGAGATCCGACACCAGGAAAGACCGAGACAAGGCATCCGCCTTGACGTTTTTGTCAGCTGGGCGAAAATGCAAAAGAAAATCGAAAGCGGGCAAAAAACAAGGACCACCGGGCTTGACGAGGATTAAGTCTCTGTGCCTGCTGGAGGTATGCCAGATTTTTGTGGTCCGTGTAGATGATTACCGGATGAAGAGCCCCTTGAGTAGGTAACGCCACTCCTCCAATGCCAACTTAATGGCCAATAGCTCTCGATCTCCTATGGAGTAGTTGCGCTCGGAGGAGGAGAAGAGTTTGGAGAAGAAACCGCAGGATACCATCCTCCCGGATGGCGATTTTTGGGTAAGAACCGCTCCGGCTCCAGCAGAGGAAGCGTCCACCTCCAGGAAGAACTGCTTGTTGCCATCCGGGCGATGCAGCACTGGAGCGGAAGAGAAGGCCTGTTTCAGAGAAAGGAAGGCCTCCTCTGCTTCGGGCGTCCACTGTTTGGGGTTAGCATCCTTGCGAGTGAGCGCTGAGATTGGAGCAGTCCTGGAAGAGAAGTGCGGTATGAAGAGACGGTAATAGTTGGCAAATCCCAGGAACCGCTGAATGGCCTTCAACCCCTCCAGTCGGGGCCACTTCTCGATGGCAGACAATTTCTCCGGATCCATTCGTAGGCCTGTCTGAGAAATGATGTAGCCCAGAAACGGAAGCGATGTCTGCTCAAAGAGGCACTTCTCATATTTGGCGAAGAGGTGATTCTGCCTGAGCCTGAGCAGAACCTGACGAACATCCCTCCGGTGAGACTGAAGATCCGGAGAGAAGACCAAGATGTCGTCAAGGTACACCACAACGCAGGAATAGAGGAGGTCCCGGAAGATGTCGTTGACCAACTCCTGAAAGACTGCTGGAGCATTACAGAGACCAAAGGGCATCACCAAGTACTCGTAGTGGCCGTCCCGGGTGTTGAATGCCGTCTTCCATTCATCTCCTCGACGGATACGAACCAGGTTGTATGCTCCACGAAGATCTAGTTTGGTGAAGACTCTAGCCCCTCTAAGACGATCAAACAGTTCTGGAATGAGCGGAAGAGGGTACTTATTCTTCACCGTGATCGAATTTAGGCCTCTGTAGTCAATACAGGGACGGAGAGATCCGTCTTTCTTTTTAACGAAGAAGAAACCTGCTCCCGCTGGGGAGGTAGATTTCCGGATGAATCCCTTTGCTAAGTTCTCCTCGATATATTCGGACATCGACCTGGTCTCAGCAGCAGACAACGGGTAAATACGCCCACGGGGAGTCGTAGTACCGGGCAACAGGTCAATCGGGCAATCATATGGTCTATGCGGGGGTAATGTCTCTGCTTCCTTTTTATTGAAGACATCAGCAAATGACCAATATGGAATCGGGAGTCCAGGTAGATTAGCAGGTGTAGGAGAAGAATAGACAGGATGAACAGGCACCAGACATGTTTTATGACAGTCCTGTCCCCAGCGAAGAACCTCTCCATTCTGCCAGTCGAGCACAGGTGCAGTTTTTGGAGCCAAGGCAGACCTAGTAAGAGAGCATGAGAGAGTCCAGGTAAAACATGAAACGAGATGCTCTCAGAATGCAACATTCCCACCTGCAGGGTTATGACTTCGGTGATAAGTCGGATGGGACGAGGTAGGAGGCCCCCATCCACAGCAGCAACAGATACAGGTTCAACAAGAGGTTTGGTGGGAATGTGATACTTCTCTACTAGAGCCTGTGACACGAGATTCCCAGCTGCTCCAGAATCAAGTTGGGCCATTTCGAAGTGGCGGTTCTTACCGATCAGAATTGAAACCGACAGCAGCAGGGATGAAGAGGATTTATTTTTGTCTAGATTGACCTCTCCGAGCGAACCTAGACACAGGCGTTTTCCCGACTTCTCCGGACAGGTTTGGATCCAGTGCTCCTTACTGCCGCAGTAGAAGCAACTTTTCTCGGCACGGCGTGAGTCCTGACGGGCTTTGACCATCTTGGTCTGGTCGACCTGCATAGGCTCAGCAGGGTGCACCTGAGGAGAAACGGAAGAGGTTATAGATCTCTGACACGAGGGTGCAAGATGGGAAAACTCTTTTTTACGGGTGATCTCTTTGGCTCGTTCCTGGAACCGTAGATCAATTCGATTGGCAAGATTTATTAAATCATCAAGCGAGGTTGGAATGTCCCGACCGGCAAGTTCGTCTTTAATACGGCCGGACAGACCCTCCCAGAAGACCGAAATTAGAGCTTCATTGTCCCAAGCTAGTTCTGAGGCTAAAGTCCGGAACCGTATGGCATATTGACCAACGGTGAAATCTCCTGACGGAGACGCAGCAGAGATGATGCAGAGGAAGTCTTCCGTCCAGGTTCGTCGAATACCTTCCGGAAGGCCGAGAGAAACGCAGGCAGGTCAGACACCAGAGGATCCTCTCTCTCCCAGAGAGGGTTAAGCCAGGCCAGGGCCTCTCCAGTGAGATGGGACATGATGAAGGCAACTTTGGCCCGGTCAGAGTTAAACTGGTGTGCCAGGAGTTCAAAATGCAGGGTGCACAGATTAATGAAACCCCGAGCCAGAGCAGGATCGCCTCCAAACCTAGGAGGAGCTGACAGTCGGGGTCCGGGAATGGAAACCACGGAATTGGGAATCAGCGGGACTGACGGATTATGAGTCATGGCTCCAGCGATGGTTGCTATTGATGATTTCAGAGTGTCCAGACGGGATTTGACGTTCCGCAGGTGACCCAGGATGGCCTCCTGTTGAGACCTCTGGCGAGACAGCTCATGACACAGTTCCGGGAGTGAAGGGGTTTGGGTGCCACCGGGTTCCATGGCCCGAGCAAACTGTAACGGGTCTGGTGGGTGGAACTACTGACGAGACAGGTCAGGTTGGTGGAACCACAAAGCTTTATTATACAAGAGAGTTTACTTGTAAGAGAGCGGGTGGCACCTGGGAAAAGGGCAGGGATTCACGGCAGGAGATATAGGTAGTTTCTGGACAGGCAGGTTTGTCACAGCAAGTGACCAAGGAAGTCTCTGGGCAGGCAGGTTGTAACGGTAAGTAACCGAGGCAGTCTCTGGACAGGCAGGTTGTCACGGCAAGTGACCAAGGCAGTCTCTGGGACAGGCAGGTTGTCACGGCAAGTGACCAAGGCAGTTTCTGGGACAGGCAGGTTGTCACGGCAAGTGACCAAGGCAGTCTCTGGGACAGGCAGGTTGTCACGGCAAGTGACCAGGCAGTCTCTGGGACAGGCAGGTTGTCACGGCAAGTGACCAGGCAGTCTCTGGGACAGGCAGGTTGTCACGGCAAGTGACCAAGGCAGTCTCTGGGACAGGCAGGTTGTCACGGCAAGTGACCAGGCAGTCTCTGGGACAGGCAGGTTGTCACGGCAAGTGACCAGGCAGTCTCTGGACAGGCAGGTTGACATGGCAAGTGACCAGGCAGTCTCTGGAACAGGCAGGTTGTCACAGCAAGTGACCAGGCAGACTCTAGACAGGCAGGATGTCACAGCAAGTGACCAGGCAGACTCTAGACAGGCAGGTATATACGACCTGATATGGTGGAGCCTCCAGGTAGGCTGCAGTCGGATGGCAGATGATCGCTCCCAGGTGAGCAGGCAAGAGCCGGGGATCTCTGCAGATGATGTCCGAACTTCCGGATGGAGCTGCAGTCGGATGGCAGATGATCGCTCCCAGGTGAGCAGGCAAGAGCCGGGGATCTCTGCAGATGATGTCCGAACTTCCGGATGGAGCTGCAGTCGGATGGCAGATGATCGCTCCTAGGTGAGCAGGCAAGAGCCGGGGATCTCTGCAGATGATGTCCGAACTTCCGGATGGAGCTGCAGTCGGATGGCAGATGATCGCTCCCAGGTGAGCAGGCAAGAGCCGGGGATCTCTGCAGATGATGTCCGAACTTCCGGATGGAGCTGCAGTCGGATGGCAGATGATCGCTCCTAGGTGAGCAGGCAAGAGCCGGGGATCTCTGCAGATGACGTCCGAACCTCTGGATGGAACTGCAGACGGATGGCAGACAGGCAAGCCGACAGGTAACAGGCAGGAAACTGGAATCAGGAGCTGATGGCTGAAACAGAGTTAGACTGCACAGGAACAACATTGCTCGGGCACCTACATTAAGGAGGAAGCCCTTAATATAGGGTGGAGTCCTCCAGCATTGGCTGGAGACTGATTTGGAAAATGCGCGCGGCTCCTTTAAGAGCGGGGGAGGGTGCGGACGCGCGCCCTAAGGCCAGTAGCAGGGAAGGAGCGCGCGGGACCAGCAGGGCGGAAGGAGGGCGCCGAGGACAGGTGAGGAGAGCGACGTCCCTGTCTGGCAGCAGGCAGGGACGCGGGCGCTACACAAAGTACACCAACCCGGGAGACGGAAGCCCTACCAGGTGTATCATATCAATCTGATCAAGCCCTGGAGGGACAGAGAGGCATTGTTGGCCTCGGGTGAAGTAGAGAAAGGGGTAAAACCATCTCTACCTCCTGTGACCATTGGAGAGACGTTGTCCGTGCAGCAAAAACAGGAAGTGCGGGAGTTTCTGCAGAAAAATCAGAAAAGATTTTCTGACTTGCCCGGCCGGACTTCTCTAATAAAACACCATGTCGAGACCGAGCCTGGTACTAAGGTCAAGATAAAACCGTACAGAATTCCAGAAGCCCGCAGAAAGATAGTCTCTACTGAAATTAAACGCATGTTAGACCTCGGGTCATTGAGGAGGCCCAAAGCGAGTGGTGTAGCCCGATTGTACTCATCACAAAACCTAATGGAACCTGGAGGTTCTGTAATGATTTCAGAAGGTTGAACGAGGTGTCAAAGTTTGACGCATACCCAATGCCACGGGTAGACGAGCTAATTGAGAGGTTAGGGGGTGCCCGTTATATTACAACCCTCGATCTGACAAAAGGGTACTGGCAGATACCCCTGTCGGAGGAAGCGAAAGAAAAAACGGCCTTTGCAACCCGGAAGGTTTGTTTCAGTATCTGGTGATGCCCTTCGGGTTGCATGGAGCCCCAGCTACCTTTCAGCGGCTTATGGACCAGATACTGCGCCCGCATCGAGCCTATGCGGCTGCCTACCTGGATGATGTGGTAATTTTCAGTTCAGATTGGGAGAGCCACCTCGCTAGGGTGCAAGCCGTCGTAGACTCGATAGCCGGAGCTGGACTGAACATAAACCCAGAGAAATGTGCAATTGGCCTCGAAGAGGCCAAATATCTGGGCTATGTTATTGGCAGGGGGCTGATCAAGCCACAAATTGATAAGGTAGAAGCAATTCGGAACTGGCCTGTACCCCTCACAAAACGACAGGTCAAAGCATTTCTGGGCATCACTGGGTACTATCGCAGATTCGTACCAAATTATGCCTCCATTGCTGCCCCATTGACTGACCTGACAAAAGGGGGGAAGTCAAAAATGATAAATTGGAATCCGGAGGCAGAAAAAGCATTTCTGTCGTTAAAAACAGCTTTGTGTCAAAGACCAGTTCTGGTCACCCCTAATTTTAGAGAAGAGTTTTTGGTTCAAACTGATGCCTCTAATGTGGGGTTAGGGGCCGTGTTGTCACAGGTCGTGAAGGGTGAAGAACACCCAGTCCTGTATCTAAGTCGAAAAATGACACCGGCTGAACAAAATTATGCCATTGTGGAGCGAGAGTGCCTCGCAATCAAGTGGCGCTGGACTCCCTGGTTATTATCTCTTGGGTAGAAAATTTAAATTACAATCAGACCATGCTCCTCTGGCATGGATGAAGCAGAACAGGGAAAGGAATGCCAGGGTGACAAGGTGGTTCCTTTCACTTCAAGAGTTCAATTTCTCGGTGGAGCATAGACCTGGGAATTACAGGGTAATGCTGATGCCTTGTCCAGAGTTCACTGTCTCTTTGGAGTTTTGGACCACCCTCCGGTCTGGAGAAGAGGGGGGGATATGTGAGACAGTGAAGGGGTGCGTACTGGACGGGGTGTATATCTCCCCAGGTTTCTTAGCTGGGGCGAATAAAAAGTAGGTTGTCAGTGCGGTGTTCACTCCATTCCCATCTGGGACAGGTTTGCAGTTCAGCCCAGAGTGAACAGCTGCTTAATTAGACAGCCATAAGTACCTGCTTGGAAGTTCAGAGGAGGCTCTCTCTCAGTCTGGATTGACTTCAGACGCCATTGGAGCCCCATGTGAGCTGCACGCTGGTAACTACTGAACATATGTGTTGTTTTGGGCACAGACTATTAGAGTCGGTACCCGGATAGAAAGGGAAATCTATCTATGGTAATTAGTGGCTGGACAGCCCAGGCTTTATGTTTATTATTTGGTTTTAATTTATGTTCTGTTTGCTGTGGACTTTAATAAAACTGGTTGCGGCCAGTTTTTAACAGAACCACTGTCGTGAATGGTTCTTTATGCCACTCCGTCTCCCCAAGACGGCATCCCCAGAGCTATATCCCCTGAAAAAGCTTACAATTGTCATATTGAATATCTATCAATAGTGTTGAGTGCAAGTATCACTACAGTTTGCATCGGGTGCTCAAGTATGCACCAGTATCACGGTGATAGAGTGACATGCTCAGTCCTGCCCCGCATTTTCGAAGCTGTTAGACACCCCGAAAAAAACTCAGGGATTTGCGATACTCCATACATACCCGAGCACCAAATCGAGTAGGGAGCACTTGAGCCCACACTAGCCGTCATATCGTCATCATTTCTTTTTTGCTTTTGTAAAAACCCCAATTCTAACACCAGCACAACCCTAACCACAAAGAATGGAAAAAAATTTAAATTTTTTTATTTTAGATTTATTTTTAACTAAGTAGGTGGACAAAGGGGATTTGATTTACTATTTTTTTTTTTTTTATCCATGTGATAGGGTCTTTCACAGTGATCAAAAGGAACCAATAAAGGGAAAAAATTTCCAAATTTTTGCCGGGACCCCTGCCAGATTCAGCGGGCGCTCTGGCAGGGACCCACCATTTTTCTTTCCCCCTTCCAAAAAGATTCGCGGAGGGCTGGTCAAAGCGCCTGAGGATGGTGGAGGTAACGGAGAGGGTCGAGGATCCCATTTTCTTTTCCCCGAATGCTAGATCAATTCAAGGAGAAAAAAAATTTTAAATGGTTTTTTTTGTGATCGCCGTTATTCGGTCAATAACGGCAACACGTAAAAAAACTGCCTTTTATCTTTTTCCAGGGCTTTGTAAGGGTCTGGTAGGTGGAACCACTGACGGAAACGGGTCTGGTTGGTGGAACCACTAACTTTTTTACAAACAATTTACTTGTAAGAAGGGGTGGCATCCGGAATAGGAAGGGAATCACGGCAATTAGCCAGGCGTCTCGGACAGGCAGGTTTCAAAAATGACCAAGGAAGTTCTGGACAGAGGTTTCACGGCAAGTGACCTGGGCAGTCTTGGAAGGCAGGTTTAGGCAAAATGACCTGGGGTGCTCTGGAAGGCAGGTTGTCACGGCAAGTGACCGGGGAGTCCTGGACAGGAGGTTGTCACCAATGACCAGGGCAGTCTCTGGGCAGGCAGGTTTTTCACGGAAGTGACCAGGCATTCTCGGCAGGAGGTTTCCGGAATGACCAGGCAGTCTCTGAACAGGCAGGTTTTCACGGCAAGTGACCAGGGCGTCTTGGAAAGACAGGTTTCACGGCTAGTGACCAGGCATCTCTGGGGAGGCAGGTTTGTCACGGCAAGTGACCAGGGTATCTCTGGGCAGGCAGGTTTTCACGGCAAGTGACCGGTATCTTGGGAGACAGTTTCCGGCAAGTGACCAGGGCATCTCGGGGCAGGCAGGTTTTTTCACGGAAAAATGCCCAGGCAGCTTAGAAAACGGCATATACCCCTGGCTGGTGGGGCCTCCTGGTAGCTGCAGTGGTGGCAGATGATCGCTCCCGGTGAGCACAAGATTCGGAATGGGGGGGGTCTCTGTGTGATGCCGAACCTCTAGATGGGGTGCAGTCGGTGGCAGATGATCGCCCCCGGGGGAGCAGGAAGAGTCTTGCAATCCCGGGGATCCCGAAATATTCCGAACCCTGGATAGAGCGCGTGGATGCAGATGATCCCCCCCAGGTGAGCAGGCAACACCGGGGATCTCTGTAAGATGTCCAACCCCGGATAGAGCTGCAGTCAGATGGCCGACAGGCAAACAACGGACAGGCAGCAACTGGAAAGGGACTGATGGCTGAAGCGATTAGACTGACAGAAACAAAATTGCTCGGGACCTCCATTAAGGGGAAGCCTTAATAGGGGTGGAGCCACCAGCATTGGCGGGGAATGTTTGGGGAAAATGGGCCTCCTTTAAGAAGGGGGAGGGGGGGGGCGCCCCCCCCAAGGCCCCAGCAGAGGGAAGGAGGCGCGGCCAGCAGGGGGGAAGGGGGGCCGGGGGATCCAGGCGCAGAGGGGTGGGGCCTGAGACGGAGGCAGGTGGGAAAGGGGACCCCCCTGTCTGGCAGCAGGCGGGACGGGGGCTACAGTTTCACTTCGGGGTAGCTAAAACCCCGGGGGAAACTGATGGGGGCCTTTTTTTGGGCCCCCGTCACGTGATTGGTATCCAAAACAAAAAAAGAATTTCGATGTTGAGATTTTTAACCCCTTATTTTCACGCTTAAAAAAAGGGCGGGGGAGTAAATATGCTTAACTGCCGCCTTAAAAAGGGGCTTTTTGGCGGTGTTGGGGGTTAATGCCCCTAAATGTATAACCTTTTAAGGGAAATGATCATTTAAAAGGAGAAAATAAAATAACAAAAAATGTGAAAGCAAAATGTGAGCATCTCGGGGATGTTTTGGGGTTTAAAATTACCAAAATATATCAAACCATGTTAAAGTAGTCAGTGCAAGCCCCAAGTATTTTGGTCGGCCAACCCCCAATAAATTTTTGCTGTTTAGGAGGTTTCCCCTTCTTTTTCTTAGTTGATTTTACGCAATCCTGGTCCGTAAACAGCAGAAAACACGCAAGGTCTATTTGTGAATTTATCAGCAAAGAAAGTAAAAAAATTTTTCCAAGGTATTAATATACCAGAGCAGGGAAGAGGTCGCCATGAAGGGCTTTAATTTGGCCAATTTTTTATTCCTAGCATTATTATTATTTATTTAATCCCCCTTAATTCCTGGTGCTGTCATGAAAGGGGGTTTTACATAAAAACAATATCAAGAAACAAAACAACAATAAAAGAGGGTACAGAGGGAAGAGGCCCTGTGTTGTGAATGTTGGAGGCGTTGGGGAAGTGGGGCTCCCCGGTGGTCGTGGGTAACCCAAAATTGTTGAAAGGCTTTCGGGGGCTGAATGGCTGAAAAGTGCCGAACCCCACCCCTTTGCCGTAATCAATTGTTCTTCCAGGCTTCTTGGAGCTCAGTTTTGCATTTCCTTTTTTCATTCAGATAAGTGACTTGCTTTTTTTTTTTCCCGGTGGATTTTCCTTGCTGTTTGCTGCTTTTCAGTGGACTTCACCCCGGTCCCTTTTGGGGCCTGGCGCTTTGGGGCTCATTGGGGGTTTACTTTTGCTTGTTCCTTTCACTTTTTATTTGCTGAATTTGGGTGTTAACCGAGATCGATTTAGGTGGAGGATCGGGATCTCAGGTTTTTTTTTTAATCAAAAATTTTGGGATTTTTGTCAGGGTTTTTTGGGGGTTCATCAGAATTCTTTCCCCTACTTTTTATTAGACAGTTTTTGGGGCCCCCGTTTTCTCATTCATTTTCGTCTGTGTTGTTTTTTTTTTGTCTAACCGCCTTTTATGTTTGGGGGTTCCATTTTTTTTGGGGGGGCTGCTCGGGGCAGTTTTCTTTATTTTCTGTCTTTAGGGGGCTATTCTCCGGCTGTGAGAGGGGTCTAGGGGCACCCCCAGGTAGTCACAGCTTTTTAGTGTTGCGGTTTTTTGGGCCGAACCCAGTAGTTCCCACCCTTGGGATTTCTATTGGGTATTTTTGCAGTTTTCCCTTCCACTACCGAAAAAACAGTATTTCGGCCCACTGAAAATTAAGGGGGTCACAAAGGGGAAAAAAGTAAGAGAAAAGTTGTTAAATTTTTTTTTCCCCCCCTTTTTTTCTATTTTGCTATTTCTCCTCAGCTACCGAAAATACACCTCCCCCTTTTGGGGTTACTTTTTTAAAGGTTTTTGGGGGGGGGGACAAAAGGCGGGGGTTGCGGAGCCCAATGGTGTTGAGGGGCCCGTGGTCATTTCAGGTTAAGCTTTTTTTAAAAGGGGGTTTTTTGGTTTCCCTCAAGGATCCAAATGTGGTGGAAAACCGGGGGTTTGGGGGGACAAATTTCTAGGAGGGGGGGTATTGGGGGAAGTCTTGGGGGCGATTGGGGGGGGGGCGATAAGCGTAAGGAGAAAGGAGGTCTTGGGAGGACCGGAGATTACTTTTGGGAAAATTTAGAATTTTTGTGTTTTGGTAGCGAGGAGAATAAGCAAAAACGGCAATACACCGAGAGGTGGGGAACCCCTTTTTGGGGCAGTACCTGAACTACCCCACAAAAAGGTAGGTTTTGGGCTTTTCCTTGTCCTAGACGCCCGTCAAGCCTGAGGGAAACTACAAAAGGCGAAAGAAAAAGCTATCTGCCCCGGAGCATCCCAAAGAAAATAGGAACCCCCCAAATTAAGGGGGGTTAGAAAAAAAACCGGACACGACAGAAAATAGAATGAGCAAAGCTGGGCCCAAAACTGTCTAGACGAAAAAGTTCGGAAAAAGGGTACCATGCAAAAAAAAAAAAAACCCCAAAAAATCCCCCCTCATCTGATTGCAAAAAAAACCCGAGATCACCGATTACCACAAAAAACAGCTCGGTGTAACAAAACAAAACCCCAGTGTCATGTGTGCTTTTCCAGAAGATCGTCGGGGTTGCCATTTTGACTTTCACAGCTTGCTTTTTCTTTGTTTTGGGGAGCTGGGGGTTTAAATTTTCTGTGATGGTGCTGGGATGGGTGCATTTCCCCGGGGGCAATTGATTTTTGTTGTTGGTTTCCTTAAAACCCCGGGTTGTCTTTTGGGGGGTTTGCAGTAAAAATTCATGCCCCACAATGGGGAAAGAATCGATAGATTCTTGTGAGCCCTTAGTTGTTCAAGTAAAATTTGGGTTTGAGTTTTTTTCCCCCGACCATTTATGTCCTTTGGTGTTTGAGGTTATGCAAGCGAGTTTACCTGTCTTCTTATTTTAACTGGTATTTAGAAAGATCAGCCCATACCCTTTTGGTGGATCAGGATCCTTCTTAACTGTTACGGGGTTCGGGGTTAAGGACGGGGGTTGGTTGGGGACTTGGACCTCTGAACCTTTTTGTACCTCCAAGGGGGGGGGTTATTAGGCCCCCCTTTAGGGTGGGGGATTTTCCCGGTCCACCCTTTTTTTGTTTCAGCCATCAAGTCCTCAAGATCCCCCCGAGTTCAGCGATATCGTGTCAGGAAATCTATTCTATACTTAATGTGATGTTGCTATACTGTTTTTTATGGTGTTGTCTGATTAATGTTATGAATTGATCAATCATTAACGGTGATTTTTTCTCCCCCAAAAAAATTTTATCCCAGTTACCATGGCCCCAGTAGCAGGGGCTCTGAGTTCAGGGATTACCAGGGTGACGGACTTTAAGTCCAAATTTTGTCCCCCTGGAGCAAACCAGAGTTAACCCAAAAGGTTGCCCCCCGGGAGGGGTTACGGGGGCGGACAAATTTTTCACCTTCCCGGGAGGCATGTAAATTGTATTTGGCTTCCCTGATCATGGGGGAGGAGGAGCAAGAGGGGAATTTTATTCATTTCTGCAAGGGGACCTCAATCCTGGGTTTTTTCCCTTCCCCCGGGGGCCCCCGGGCTCTACTGTCTGTAGATCAATTTTTATCCCTGGTTGGGGTTTATGATCCCCCAGATGGGTCCTCTTGCTGAAAAAATTTAGAAATACAGGGGGGAGATCGTCCGGCGGGGGAATTTGTTCGGTTTTTCGTAGAGGGCCACAGATCTAGTGGAATCCCCCAGCTCTTAGGGGCCGTTTTGTCTGGGTTTTGATAAATTAAAAAACTTTTTTTGGTCAGTATGGTCTCCCCTTCTCTGGGGCTCTAGGGCCCCTTGCTTCCGTCTGATAGACGGTTGGAGAGGGGTGGGTAACCCATCCCGTTTTTTTCCCCCACCCAAAGCCCCCTTTGGGGGGTTCCCCTTTTTGTTGATAAACATGCAGTTGGGGGGACACATTTCGTAGGAGGGGATTGGCGTACGCCGCAGGACTAAAGAGTTTTTTCTGCGGGAAAAAGGGCATTTTGTTGGAGAATTCACCCTGCCTTGTTGACCAAAAAACGCCCCGGAAAAAAAGTTTAACCCGGTTTTTTGGTGGGGGCCAACCGGATATGTATTTCATGCCAGCTTTCAGTTCCTTTTTCCGGGGGGGGGTAGTTGGGGCAGAGTGGGGGAATGTTTTTCCTTGATAGTGGTTCCGGGGGGTCTGGTTGGGGGCTCTTTGCTCAGGCTCAAGGGGTGCCTGGTGATTGGTCAAACGATCCCTTTTTCCCATTGACCCAGGCCCCCGGCAAGGTGCTTTGTTCATGAGGTTAAACATTTCCTTTGGGGGGGGGGAAAATAGGGAAATTACTTGTTTGGTTGAGGGTCTACCACCCCATTGGGTTGGATTTTCCTTGGTTGGGGTTTAAAAAAACCCGGATTAATTGGCAGTCCCCAAAAATAAGCCATGGGGGAGTTTTTAAAAGAACTGCAGAAAACAGTCACAGTGCGGTCGTGCCCGTACATTGCCCCCCTTTTTTTGGGGGATTTTGGGGATGTTTTCTTGAGGAGGGGTGTCAGGATTGCCCCTCATCGCGGTTTTTGCTCTAAACTCCTTCCGTGCTAAGTTGCCAAACTAGGGTTAATCTTTTGGGGCCCGAAGGGGGGGATAAAGATTTAAAATTTTGAAAGTCTGGCCAAAGGGATATTTTAAAACCCTTATTTTTCCCCGTAGCCGCGGGGTTTTCTTTGTGAAGAAGAAAGGGAGGCCCCCTTCTTGGGTTTTTCCGGAATTAATCGGGGTTTTGTTCGAGATCCACCACCCCTTTATTCCTGACTCTTTTAAACAAAAGTTGGGGCCCAAAAAGGGTTTTTAAAATTTGGTCTCAGGGGGGGTTTAAAGATTTGGATAAAAGAGGGGGTGATGGAAAAAGGGGGTTTAAACGGGAGGGACATTATGAGAAAACCAGCTGCCCCTTTTGTCTGATACTGAACACAATTTCCAACATTTTGTTAATGCATTTTTTTTACCTTTGGGGTGTTTTTTGGGTTTTATATTTGGGGGAATTTTAATTTTTTGCCAATCTTGTGTTCATCAGGAGCATGTGAGAAGGGTTGCAGATTGCGGACAATAAATTTTTACGCCAAACAGAAAAGTGTGTATTTGCCGTACGAACTTCTTTTTGGGGGTTTTTTTGGGGTCAGCCTCCCCGGTTTCCTATGGACCCCCCAAAAGGGGGAGCAGTGCTTGAATGGGACAGCCGGGGATTTTAAATCTGCAGCGTTTTTTTTTTTTTTTTTTTTTGGGGGTTTCTAACTACTACCCGGGAAAATTTTTTGAATTTTCATCTGTCGTCAAACCCCCTTTCCCGAAATGACAAGAAAAGGGGGGGATTTTTCTAAATGGTCGGACAAGCTTGCCCCAACCTTTTCCCCCTTTAAAAATGTTTTGTTCGGACCCCTTTCATCCAAAAAGATCATCCCCCCGTCTTGTGGAGGGGGTGCGTCTGAGTGGGGTGGTGCTAATTTCCCAGGGTTTTCCGTCCCCCGGTAAATTGCATCCGTGCGCTTTTTTTTTTAAGAATTTTGGGTCCCCCGAAAGGAATTATATTCGGAATAGGGAACTTTTGGCCATTAATTAGTTTTGAAGAAGGTCACTTTTGGGGGGGGAGTCCCCCGGTTTTCCCTTTTACGTCCAAAACCTGTTTTTTTGGAACCCCAAGGTCTGAATTCCAGACAAGCCGATGGCTTTTTTTTTCCCGGTTTAATTTTGGTCACTTATCCCCCCGGGGAAGAAGGGAAAGGCTGACCCTTTCTCGTTTTTCCCCCGGGGCCCGGGGGAAAACGGACCCCCAGCCCAATCCTTGGGGGGGGGTGGTATGTCGCTGTTTTCTGAGTTTAGGGGGGGGTGTTAGAGGTCAGGGGGCCCCCCTGCAGGCCCCCCAAGGAGACTGTTTGCCCCAAAAAAACCGTTGGAAAAAAGGGGGATTGAGGCAACATAATTTTTCTAGCGGGGAAACCAAAGGGGAAAAAAGGGAAATTTGGATCTCCTTTTCCCCGGGTTTTTTTGGGCCAAATTTTCTAATAAATTTGTTAAATTTTTGGGTCGCTTTATGGGGGGGTGGCTCGCTCTAAAATCTCAACCCCCCGTCTGGGCCCTTTTACCCGAAACTTGGGGCCCCCGGCCATGGCCATTTATCTATGGCTTATTACGGCCCTTTCCTCCGTCTCGGGGAAATTTACTGTCTATGGTGGTTTTTGGACGGGGTTTAGTAAGAGGGAAACCTTTCGTTGCTCTTCCTGACCCCCCAAAGAAAAAATCGGCGCAGGTGTTATTAGGGGGATCGTTAGATTTTAGGGGCCCCCTTTGATGTGGTGTCAGATAGGGGGTCCGTTTGTGTCCCAAAATTTTGGGGGGCATTTTTTTTACGTGGGGGATGCAATTTTCATTTTCTCGGTTTTTAGCAGGGCCAAAGGGCGACAGGCGTTGAAAAAAAGCTTAGGGGACATACTCCCCGGGGGTTTTTTTTCAGAAACCAAGAGGATGGGCTTCTTTTTGCCCCCGGAGGGTTCGCTTTAACAAAGGCGGGGCGAAATCCACTGGTAAGCCCCCCTTTTTTGGGCAATTTGGTTTTTTTTTCCCCTTTTGTACTTTTAATGGGGGGGCCTTTGGGGGGTTCCCCCGGGGAGCGTTTCTCGTCCACTTTTTTCGTGTGGAGAGGGTATTGAAAAATTCTGGCCTATGGGGAACCGTTTTCAAAGGGGGTTTTGGGGGGGGGGGGGGAGTTTTGGTCCCGACTGAAGTAACGTCGGTTGGTTGGGTACCCCAAAAAAAAACTTAAAAAGGGGCCCCCCCGGAAAAATGGGGGCCCCCTTTAGGGCCGTACGGGCAGTTCCTAATTAACCCCCTTTGGGATTTCGGGACCCCCTCCTACGTTTTTAAAAAAATTAAAAATTTTGTTCCCAAGTCATTCTTTTAAAAATAGTGGCCCAAATAACCTCCCTTTGCCCCCTCCCCCTGTGTTTTGGGGGAAAGGGAACTTTTGGAAATTTTAAATTTTAAGTAAGACTACGTTTTGAATCGCCGGCCCTTTAGTACTGGGGCTTGGAAGGGGTATGGTCCAGGGGAGGACTGGGGCCCCGCGGGTTTTGGGTTTAAAAAAAACGTTTGGTTCGGACCTTCCCCCAAAAACTCACCCGGGGAGGCCTGGCCCCCCGGGGGGCCGGGGCCCCTGTAGAAGGGGGGGACTGTCATGTGTGCATTTTCCACGAAAATCGTCGCGTTGCAATTTTGATTCTCCGCGAGCTGCGTTTCTTTGTGTTTGGGCTGGGGGTTTAAAATTTTTTCTGTGCCGGGGGTGGGGTGGGTCAGTTTCCCCGGGTGAATTGATTATTTGGGGGGTTGGGGTTTTTTAAAATCCCCCTTTCTGCTTGGGGAGTTGCCGGAAACCTTAAGCAGGAAAAAATGGAATGAATCTGTATAGACTTCAGTTGGAGTCCCCCTTTTTTTTTAACTCAACTTGGGGAGAGTTTATTTCCCAGACCCTTTATGTTCCCTTTTGGTTTTTAGTGTGTATGCAACGAGTGTTTTTTTTTGTTTTATATTCTTTTTCTGTGTATTTAGTAAAATCAGCCCCCTATCCCCCTTTTGGGGGGAGTCAGGGGCCTTTTAGGACGATTAAAAAGGGGTTTGGGTTTAAAAGGAGACGGGTTAGGGGTTTGGGGACTTGGACCTCTGAACATTATCAGACCTCCCAAAAGGGGAGGGGTTGTTGGGCCCCCCCTTTTTGGGGAAGGGGTTTTTTCCGGTCCCCTCTTTTTCCCCCTTTAGCCATCAAGTCCCCCAAAAAACCCTGAGTTCAGCAATATGTGCGGGAAATCTATTCTTATTACATGGTGGGTTTCAAAAATAGTTTTTTAAAAGGTGTTGTTCTGTATTAATTTTTTTTCGCATTGTTAAAACAAGAAGCGGGGCACGCAGCCACTGAAAAAAAAGGAAAACAAATGAACAAAAAAACATTGGCTTCGATAAATGAGAGGAGCCAAAGCCAACGGAGGGGGCCCCCCTGACCCCCCCAGAGGAAGGGAAAAAAAGCAAAAGCAAGCACAAAAATAAAAGCAAAAATATCTTTTCTGATAGTAGAAAATCAGGAAGACCAGCAAACTTCCCCAAAAAACCCCGGAAAACCCCAAAATTTTTACAAGAACCCAAAGATCACCCCGGGGGAAAAGGGGGGGGGGGAAAAATCCTTATTTTCGGGCCCCCCAGTGATCCCAGATTGCCATTTTCCCCCCCCCGAAAGGGTTCAGTATGTCGTAAACCCAGGGGGCCCTGCTCGAAAAACCCTTTCTAAACCCCATTCATTTAAAAAAGATTAGTTCGGAAATATACAAGGGGAAAAAGTTATGAAGGTTTGAGGGCGTGTTAGTGGTTTTAAAAGGATACCTGGGAAATTTTGGGGGCCCCCGAAAAGGGGTTTTCAAAGAGGGGGGAAAAAAAGGGTGTACGGGAGAGAGAAATTGTCGGGCAGCAGAGGAGGGTGGACTGGAGGGGGGCGAGAGTGTTAGAAGGTATTTCCCGAGGGAATGTTGCAGTATCAGGGGGGAGTGTTAGGGGGAGCACAATTTGGTAAAGGGGGGTTTGGAAAGGACGATTCTGGAAATATTTTTGAACTGGAGGGGGAAGGGGGGGGGGAGAGCTTGGTTTTGCAGTTGAAAACGGGGGGGGTTTAAGGGTTACCAAGGGAGTGGATTAAGGGGGTTTGGGGG
>JARQOD010000001.1:969374918-969456659 GCA_033576555.1 Oophaga sylvatica | reverse complement strand
TTATATTCTTGTACATAGGGGCAGTATTATAGTAGTTATATTCTTGTATATAGGGGCAGTATTATAGTAGTTATATTCTTGTACATAGGGGCAGTATTATAGTAGTTATATTCTTGTACATAGGAGCAGTATTATAGTAGTTATGTTCTTGTACATAGGAGCAGTATTATAGTAGTTATATTCTTGTACGTAGGAGCAGTATTATAGTAGTTATATTCTTGTACATAGGGGGCAGTATTATAGTAGTTATATTCTTGTACATAGGAGCAGTATTATAGTAGTTATGTTCTTGTACATAGGAGCAGTATTATAGTAGTTATATTCTTGTACGTAGGAGCAGTATTATAGTAGTTATATTCTTGTACATAGGGGGCAGTATTATAGTAGTTATATTCTTGTACATAGGAGCAGTATTATAGTAGTTATATTCTTGTACATAGGGGGCAGTATTATAGTAGTTATATTCTTGTATATGGGGCAGTATTATAGTAGTTATATTCTTGTACATAAGGGCAGTATTATAGTAGTTATATTCTTGTATATAGGGGCAGTATTATAGTAGTTATATTCTTGTACATAGGGGCAGTATTATATAAGTTATATTCTTGTATATAGGAGCAGTATTATAGTAGTTATATTCTTGTACATAAGGGCAGTATTATAGTAGTTATATTCTTGTACATAGGAGCAGTATTATAGTAGTTATTTCTTGTACATAGGAGCAGTATTATAGTAGTTATATTCTTGTATATAGGAGCAGTATTATAGTAGTTATATTCTTGTACAAAGGGGCAGTATTATAGTTATATTCTTATACTAGCTAAAGAGCCCGGCGCTGCCCGGGCATAGTACCTAACTACGGTTAGTTATAACAAATTGTAATGATTATATCTATATACAAGTATTCAGCTTTCTCCCCATTATGTAGATAGGGCCAAAATAGTTTGGCGATTTGGAACGTGCGGGGGTTAAAATTTCCATTCAACACATAGCCTATGATGCTCCTGGGGTTGAGATGTGCGGGCATGCAAAATTTCATGCCCGTAAGTACAACGGTGCAGATTCCTATCCCGGGCCAAAATTATTTGCCGATTTGGAATGCGCGGGGTTAACATTTCGACTCAAAACCTAGCCTATGACGCTCCCGGGGTCGAGACGTGCGGGTGTGCAAAATTTCATGCCCGTAAATGCAGATTCCTATGCCGGACATACACACAAGCATTCAGCTTTCTCCCCATTATGTAGATAGGGCCAAAATTGTTTGGCGATTTGGAACGCGCGGGGTTAAAATTTCGATTCAAAACATAGCCTAGGACTCTTTCGGGGTCGAGACGTGCGGGCGTGCAAAATTTCATGCCCATAAGTGCGACGGTGCGGATTCCAATCCCGGACAAACATACCCAAATACATACACACATACATACATTCAGCTTTATATATTAGATATAGGAGCAGTATTATAGTAGTTATATTCCTGCACATAGGGGCAGTATTATAGTAGTTATATTCTTGTACAAAGGGGCAGTATTATAGTAGTTATATTCTTGTACATAGGAGGCAGTATTATAATAATTATATTCTTGTACATAGGGGGCAGTATTATAGTAGTTATATTCTTGTACATAGGGGGCAGTATTATATAAGTTATATTCTTGTACATAGGAGCAGTATTATAGTAGTTATATTCTTGCATATAGGAGCAGTATTATAGTAGCTATATTCTTGTACATAGGAGGCAGTATTATAGTAGTTATATTCTTGTACATAAGGGCAGTATTATAGTAGTTATATTCTTGTACATAGGGGCAGTATTATAGTAGTTATATTCTTGTACATAGAGGCAGTATTATAGTAGTTATATTCTTGTACATAGGAGCAGTATTATAGTAGTTATATTCTTGTACATAGGAGGCAGTATTATAGTAGTTATATTCTTGTACATAGGGGCAGTATTATAGTAGTTATATTCTTGTGTATAGGAGCGGTATTATAGTAGTTATATTCTTGTACATAGGGGCAGTATTATAGTAGTTATATTCTTGTACATAGGGAGCAGTATTATAGTAGATATATTCTTGTACATAGGGGCAGGATTATAGTAGTTATATTCTTGTACATAGGGGCAGTATTATAGTAGTTATATTCTTATATATAGCAGTATTATAGTAGTTATATTCTTGTACATACAGGACAATATTGAAGTAGTTACAGTATATTCTTTATTGTAGAGAGCAGGGATGCTGTTACAGTAAAGTTCATTCCTTCCTTCCAATATTTTGACAAATGCCTTCAAAATATATGTGCATGCTTCCTCATTCTTGAAATTCAGGATAGACTAGATTGAAACCTGACTTGAATGGAATGCAGTTTGGGCAGAAAGACAAAAATCCCTTACCTGTCCAAGTTCATACCCTTGCCCATGTGTATAAGTTTTATACAAGATATACAGTATTCATGCATAAAAGGAGGCAGCATAAATGTCTCTTTCACAAGTAAAGAAAATCAAACTTAAAAAAAGCAGAAGTTCATAGGTGCAGTGCTACAATAGTTCTGTTCTTGTACAAAGGAGGCAGCATTATAGTAGTTCTATTGTACATAGCAGGAAATAATAGTAAATTATTTTAATGAACCGCATAGTGAGACACGACAATGAATCAACAAACCGTATTCTACAGTGAGAAATCTGACAAATCATTCAGAAAAGTCTAAAGGTACTGCCACACTTAGCGATCTCGTTAGAGATCACGATAACGACGCAATCGTTGGTGTGATCTCTTTTAGGTCGCTAGTAGCTGCCAAACAGGAGATCTCATAAACGACACATCAGCGGTCAGCGATCTCTTTAACAACTTTGGCGGTCGTTAGGATGTCATTAGCATGTACTGAGCGCTTCTGATTCATAGGAATTTCCAGCATCGCTCCTGCTCTCTGTGTCCTGCTAGCCTGCTTTGCAACTTCTGCGATCCTCTCTGTGACGCAAAAGAGAACTTACAGATATTGCGATCCACTCCGTGACGCAAAACAGTCATATGCGTCACAAACGAGGTCGCTCGTCGTTCGCAAAAGGTGCCAAACACAGCGATTCAGGCTCACCAGCGGGACGCCAACGATCAAAAAACGGTCCAGAACTCTAGTGAACGATCAGCGACATCACAGCAGGGGCCACATCGTTGCTACATGCCACACACAACGAGGTCGCTAACGAGATCGCAAAATAGTGACGTTTTAGTGATCTCGTTAGCGATCTAGTTTGCGATCTCGTTTAGTGTGGCATACCCTTAAGAATACATAAGTGTTCTTTCTAAAACAATAAAGAAGAAAAAAAAGCTGAAAAATGAGTGAGTGAGAGAAAGAAGAAAATAGAAAAATAGGGAAAAAAATTAAGGGGTAAAGAAAGAGAAGTGTTGGTCCATCTGGAATTGATTTTTAGGTATCTAGCCAAGATAGGAATTCATTAGATTTCTTAAAGCGAAATTGCAGTGAATTTAATTTTTGTATTAATAATTATTGATTATATAATCAATTTTTTTTTATAGAAAATCAAATGCACTAGTTTAATATTTTTGTATTTATTATTTTTTTCTTCAGCCACTGAGGGCTTCCATTTTCATTTCCTGGTGTGCAAGTGCCTGAGCACAACACGACACCTCAAATACGGCCCCTTTGCTCTTCTCCAATCTTCTTGGACTTCTGTTCTCCAGGATTTTTAAAAGATTCTGGCTAGTTGTTCTGAAATTTTCTCTGCTCTTTCAGTACCCTAGGATGTAATTCATCTGGACCATAAGATTAAAATTCATTTAAAATTGGCTAAGTGTTCCTTCATCATCTCTGTTTATAGATAGTGTGGATTCTTTTAGTCCTCTATGGCACCGTGAAGATCAGTTGAAGTTACATTTGCTTTCTTAGAGAACACAGATGCAAAATAGGTATTTAAACCTTCCTTCTACTCATCATTTTTGACCACTTCACCCTTTTCATCCTGTAAAATCCTAGAGCATGTTTGACTTTTCTTTTGCTTTTGACAGACCCCCAAAATCCTTTTTTTTTTACTGTTTTTGGTCTCCCTTGCTAGCCTCACTTCATTACTGGCTTTAGCTCTTCTAACACTTGCCCTGCATTTACTGCATCAGCATTATATTCTTTTTTACCTATACCCCTTCTTTCCATTTAATTTACATTTCTTCTTTCCTTTTTATCAAGTGATTAAGGTCTGTGTTCAAAGGGATCGCCCGCCAGGGCAGTGGGATACTCTGTACCGGGCCGGTGTATTGAAGGGATGTCACAGCGGAGGTGATCCGGTCCATGGCCCTGGGCGTCCAATAAAAGGGGAATTATTTACAGGGGATGATAGAGTTTGTAGTAAGGTATTCGTGACGCCACTTGTGGTATCTGGTCAGAGATGACCAGCGCTGCAGTGCAGATCCTCTGAGACTGATGGTGTGATGCAGCAGAGTTGGAATAGTTAAGCTGATGGTCTCAGGGTAGATGTTGTAGTATTAGGGTAATATGGTGCTGAGAGATGTAGCTGAGTGTAGTAGTTGACGCAGGAAGAAACTGAGAAAATCAGCGAGTTGCAGTTTCCAAAGCTTTACTCACAGTTCTGGTGCTAGCAGTTTAGATGCCCGCTTGGTACCGTGTCCTCCAGGTGAGGGGCTCAGCAAACCCCCAGGTAGATTGGGATACACCTTTCCATGACTCCTTTCTATATTTATGTTCCTTTTACTGGCCGTCTCACTGTGCCAATTTTCCCACCTTCTATCCTTCCAGCACCTTCACAAACAGTGTCCCAGATCAGCGGCTGCGAATCCTGTCAGATAACGTCTTATTTCTGCATTCCTTTGATTCTATATAGCTACCTCTCCGGTGAAGATAATTGTGGTAATTGTCTGTGATCCCTAAAGTTATCACAGCAGTCGACTTGCTAGCTGAGTTATAAAATCCTCCTCTAGGCTAAGGGATCGAGTGCCCTCTGCGACCTGGTCGCTCTGCCAACAGAATGGGACCAACGGATGGTTCTTGCTCTCTCCGTATCCCTAAGACCCCTTCCTCTCTCTCCAGAAGCTTCTCTTCCTTTTTGCTTCTTTCTCTTCTACTCTCCGCTTCCAGGACCAAGCTCTTCCCAGTTTCTAGTCCCCTCTGAGTCTCTCTCTAGACTCCTTCCTTTTCCACTGCAGCCTCCCCTCACTGGGAGCTGCTTCAGTACACGTCCGTCTCCTTCCTCTTCCTCCTCACGACTCTCTAAACTCTGTTCTTGCTTCCTCAAGCTTCACTCCTCCTTGCTACTAACTCCACCCACCCTTACACTCTTTACTAACCAGCCTGGGATGAGACTATCCTCCAGAAGGGTACGTCCAGGGTGCCCAGCTGCACTAGTGTGTGTTGGGTGCAAGTGTTAGAGTCCTAGGTGGTGATCCCTCCTTACCTGAGAGTAAAGTATCACACCTCATGGTGAGATGCAATACCTCTGTGGCGACTGAACCCTCAGGGGTGCCACAGATACACCCTGGTCTCTTTAAATGCTTCCAATTCTTCCTTCTTTTCAGGATATTTTCTGATTGTGCAGGATTTCCTTTAGAAAAATCTCCCATCCTTCTTGGACACGTCTGTCCTTTAGAACATTCAGCCATTGCACCTTTCCTTCCCTCTGGAGCCCATTAAAATCTTCCTTTCTGAAATTCAACCGGGCACATAATGTCCTCTGGCGTACAGGGGAAGATGGACAGAGACCAGTGTGGATGGAAGGTAATGGAAAAAGGGTGCGCTGCTGAAGTGGACAGGAAATTCCCGAGGCTGATGGAATCAGTGGGATTAGGGATAGTCCAGAATGAATAATTGATAAGGTTGAAGATGGATTGTACTAATTAAGTAATAAATATAAATTGTTGTGTCCTATCCCACATGTTACAACCTGATCAACTTGCACAGACCAGTAAACGTTTGTTAGTTGTAATAAACTTTGTGTCCCCTGGATGGTGGGCGGTAGCTCCTGAGAATGGAGGCCCAGAAACAATGTGATGCACCCCACTGGGGATTGCAAACACTGTTTTCCTGTAAAGTGCCAGAGCATAACCGGACAGAAGCTCGATCATGATTTTTTTTTTTTAACACAGGGAAGCGGCTAATGCTGAGCGGAGGTCTTGGATGAGGAGAGTATCGGTGGTCAGTGAGCGGTGTTCAGCAGCCCCGAATTAGTAGTGCAATGTCAGGCTGCTTATCACCACTCACCGCCACCAGTGTTCAGAACACAGCTGTGTAATCATACTCCTGTGATCTGAACACTGACTCGGCTCGGCTATGTCAGTCAGGGCATTACTGCCTTACTGGCGTATGGGGCCCAATGAGCAGAGAGGGGTCCCGTAACCCCCCTCCCCAGATGGATGCAGAAAGAGGACGACGCTGGAACACGGCCATGTAAGGAGAACCTTTCTTACTTTTGTTATAAGGCCGCACTATGAGGGCTGAATGGAGAGACATGGGGACAGGATGGAGACATGTGGGGTCCAGAATGGTATACAGATGGCAACAGGATGTGGAACATTGTTACTATAGGGGATAATTAATGGATATTATTACTGCTGTGATGCATTTTATTTTTGCGGATACTGTTTTCAGTGGGAGGGTAGATCCTGTTACTGTCGCTTTTTTTTTTTTCATCTGGCATAGTGTAGAAGTTGGGGAAAAATTGTGGAATGTGCTCTAGATAACTTAAATTTCTGCTAAGACAAATCCTGGCTGGAAGAATGGTGATGTGCGCTGGATGAAGAAGAAAAGCAAATATGAAGGACTTCAACTAGAGATGGCACTGGTGAGTCAGGGTGTTACCTATACACACTATAATATATACAGAGCTCCTGTGTATAATGTCATTTGTTATCCCTGTATTACCTGTACACTGACACTACACACTGTATATCATGTGGAGCTCCTGTGTATAATAGCACTTATGGTAATTAGTATTTTTTTTTTAACGATCAGCACTGTAGAATTTGGCCATATGGTGGAAATATGTGATCTGGACAATAGGGGACCTGCAAGGTTTTCCAAATGGCATAGTATAAGTGAGCAAGCTGCTTGCATGAAGTAAAATGATGAAAGAAAAATGTGTACACAAAGTGAAATACTACGGAGATGTAAAAATAAATTTTGTAATTGATCAAATGACATAAATGAATCTAAAATCAGTTATAGCTGCAATAAATGCACAAAACAGGCAATGGGTATGGTTATAATAAACCCTGATCTTTTGCTTGCAAATCAATATATATAAAAAAAAAGGAATAATCTAGAGTTAATCAGTACTGCACAGCATGTGAAACCAGGGAAAGGAAAAACAACAAAAAACAAAACAAAAAAAAAACCAAACACTTCTCAGAGTAAGGCTCAGAATTGTAAAAATTGGCTTGGTCACTAAGGGGTTAAGTTTGTACTTCATGTTAGTGGTAAAATTTCTTCAATATAACTTGCGTTTATTTATGAAAAAAATGGAAATTTGGCAAAAATTTTGAAAATTTAGCAATTTTCAAACTTTTAATTTTTGTACCTTAAGTCAGAGAGAGTTATATCGCACAAAATAGTTATTAAATAACATTTCCCACATGTCAACTTTACATCAGCACAATTTTGGAAAAAAAATTATTTTTGTTAGGACGGTATAGGGGTTAAAAGTTGACCAGCGATTTCTCATTTTTCCAAATTTACAAAACCATTTTTTTTTCTAGGGACCACCTCACAATTGAAGTGAGTTTGGGGGGGGGGGGGGGAGGCAATATAACAGAAAATACCGAAAAGTGACACCATTCTAAAAACTGCACCGCTCAAGGTGCGCAAAACCACATTCAAGAGGAAGTTTATTAACCATTCAGGTGCTTCACAGGAACTGAAGCAATGTGGAAGGAGAAAATAAACATTTTACTTTTTTCCCAAAAAAATTTGGAACCAATATTTTTTTTTATTTTCACAAGGGTATCAGGAGAAAATGGACCACAAAATTTGTTGTGCAATTTCTCCTAAGTACGCTGATGCCCCATATGTGGGGGCAGGGGCGTAACTAGAAACGGCAGGGTCCCACAGCAAACTTCACAATGGTCCCCCCCCGCGCGCGTTGCCAATCCCGGTCTACCCAAGTTGTGTTAAGAAGGATACCTTTTGTAAGCTTTTCAGGGGATATAGCTCCAGGATCGCCGTCCTGGTAGACGGAATGGCATAAAACAGTTCATTCACAGACAGCAGTTCTGGTAAAAACTGGCCGCAAACAGTTTTATTAAAGTCCACAGCAAACAAAACATAAGCAAAACCAAATCATAAACATAAGCCCTGGGCTTGTCCAGCCACTTACTACACTTAGATAGATTTCCCTCTCTATCCGGGTCCAGACTCTAACAGCCTGTCCCCAAAACAACACATATGTTCAGTAGTTACCAGCATGGAGTTTCACAGAGTCTCCTCCTTGTGTCTGAAGGCATATCCAACGTCCAGACTTGAGAGAGCTCCCCTCCTATTCAGCAGCTATCCGCATGGATTCTCACAGAGACTACTCCTGTGTCCGGGGTACATCGAGCACCCAGACTGAGACAGCTCATACTCCTGGAGACTCCTTCTTGTGCCTGGACTCCTTGTCCAGACTAAGCGAGCTCTCTGTCTGTGTTCGCAGACACCTACTTCTGGTCTCCTAATTAACAGCTGAGTGGTTTCAGGCCTGAGCTGCAAAAGTGTGTACTGAATGTAAGGTGTAGTGACCTTTCTCTACCACTAGGTTTACAAAGCCATACATTTCCCTTATACCAGTCAGCAAAGTATCTAGGTGAAATGTACACCCCATTCAACACACATACTCTCACTGTCTCACATATCCCCCCCCTCTTCTCCAGACCGGAGGGCTGGTCATCCAGACCGGAGGGCTGGTCAACAATCCAAAAGAGACAGTGAACTCTGGACCAGTCATGGCCCTCATCAGCTTCATCTTCATCTGAAGCATCCGCACTACCCTGTACCCTCCCAAGCCTATGCTCTCTGCGGGCCTCGGGTATCCTGCACGGTTTCATCTTGACCTTAGAGCCGGGCTCAGTTTCGATATAGTGCCTGGCCAGAGAAGTACGACCCGGCACATCAGAACACTTCTGCTGACTCTTCCTCAGAAACTCACGTACCTCCTGTCCCTGGTGCACTGACCATGTGTCACCAACTATCACAGAAGGTATAGGGGGTTTTTCACTTTTCTCTAGTTCCCCTTGAACCCTCTTTAGCACATCTATTTTCTTGAATATCGGTTGACTCATAAAGTCTATTTCACAGACCTTAAGCTCCTCTGCCATGGTCTCTGACCATTTTAAGCTACACTGTTCAAATGATTGGGACTGTAGAAGGAGCTGATCGTTTTTCTTTTGCAGTACACATAATTCATCCGCTAAGTCTCCAGCTGAATTGTAATGTTCTACCGTAACAACAGCATTCTTATATAGAGCCTTAGACTTATTGAGCAGCATTTGCTCTTGCAACGAAGAGATTCCCTGTATCCTTCCTTTTACTTCATTGACCTTCTCACGAAGATGCTCATGGCTTTCATCACACTCCTTCATCACAGTTTGGAGTTTTTTCTGAGAAGTCATCAATTCATCTGGTACCTGTTGGACGTCTTTTATGTCTTCGGCCCCTTCTTCAGGCTCTTCTGGTAGAACATGCTCAGAAGCCCTACCGTCAGTCTTACATTCTACCTCTTCAGTCACATCATTATGGTCTCCAATATCTCCATTTATTCCAGCTTTCAAGTTCTCCTTGATAGCTGCATCTGTATACTCAGAACCCGCTGGATTCTTCTCTTCCACCACGTTCTGCATCCCATCTGAGTCCCGTGTGTCTGCAGCGGCAACGGAGTGACATCGCTTTTCCCATTTGTTGGGACGTGGCTCCGATGTAGACTCCATGAAAGTGCGCTTGAGCTCACCAACGCCAGCCTGATGTCTCAAAATCTCATCTTGTGACTTATCCAGATCCTTGGTGTCACTCGGGAACACCGCTGGGGCTCCGGGCGCCGAACTTCCAGCCTGAGCTTCACAAGTTGCAGCTACTGATCCGAACCGCAACCCGTCCACGCCGCTGTCTTCGGCAGAAACAGATTCCTGGACAGAGTCAGTCCCCATATCTTCAGTCTTGTTCCTCACAGCTTCACTTGAGACCTCAGCTTCTGATGAGGCATCTGGCTTGGTGACTACCACTTCTATGGCTTTTTCCACCTCTGCAGCATCTCCCTCAGAGTCCTTGGCACGATACAGATCCACACCATACCTTGGTAACTTCACATTTCCAACAGCATCTACTTGGGCTGTGTTCAGTTTCAGAGTCCTGCCTTTAAAACTGAGCTCTCCTCCTTTCACCTTAGTCTTCGCCAGGGAACCGGCCAACTGTAAAACATCTTCAGATGCCATCTTCTGTCCGACTGCAAGGTCAGCATCAGCCTTCCTCTCAGGACTCTCAACTTCCTCTGCTACCATGCCTTCCTCATTTGCACTGGTTGCTTGATTGTCATCAGATGATTCACTATCACTACCACTATCCCTGTCTGACCCCTTTTTCTCAGCCACATCTGGCTCACTTTCAGGGTTATACACTTCATTTTCATTCACATCCTGCTCACTGTCAGGGTTATACAATTCATTCTCATTCACATCCTGCTCACTTTCAGGGTTATACACTTCATTTTCATTCACATCCTGCTCACTGTCAGGGTTATACAATTCATTCTCATTCACATCTTGATCTGGAACCTTAGTTAACATGTCATCCACAACATTAACTTCACCATCTGGTCCCTGGTTTCCCTCAGGTGGTCCCTCAAGTATGTGACTATGTGACAACCCCAGCACTATACTTCCATATAGCTCAGGTACTAGGAGCTGGCTCACGACCTCTCCCTGGACTTCAGTGTCCCTATACAACAGGTGAGTGTTTATGGCAACATGAGGAAACCTCTCCTCAGAGCCAGGCTCTTGGGAAACCTCATTTAGAACATTTATATTTTCCTGGGCCGTTTTAAGAGAGGGGTCTCGCCACTGCTCACTCTCAAAATTGTCACAGGACACAGGTAAGTCAGGGACACTCGGTTCCCGAGAACCACGATCCTCGTCTCCCAACATCACCTGCAAAGGAATTTCATCACTATCACAGTCATCATTATTATCAATATCATTATCATGATTATGATCAGTATCATCATCACTATCATGATCATCATCATTATCATTATCAGCATCAGCATCATTATCATGGTCATCATCATTATCATGATCATCATCATCATTATCATTATCATCATCATCATTATCACATAAGTTTAACGGCCCACTAGCATTGTGTTCCGCCCCTCGGGACTGCGCACCCTCAATAGGAGCTTCATCACACTGTCCATCAGAAACATTTTTCCCCCAGAGATCCTTAGACCGGGGAAAGTCATTACCCAATATGACGGGGGCACCAGGTTCTTCACTACCCCCACTTCACATGAAACCTCCCCGCGTTTGGGGATCAAGTCCACGACAGTCTCTGGGTAGACTTTGGTGTCTCCATGGACGCACACCACACTCAGGTGTTTATCAGGGATAAAGTCCCTATCAATCAGGCTGTCCCATACGGAAGTCACTGGACTCTCTGAGTCCAAGAGGGCCTGTGCTGGGCAGTCATTTACAACCACCGGGGACCCCTGTGGTCCAGTCTCTTCGGCTGAGGTGGACACACACACAGGCTCTGCGCAGGGAGAGAGGGATCCGCCAACATCACAACACATAGGCTCCCCCTCTATTGGACAGTTGGCTGCAATTTCACGACATCTCCAACACTGTCCATCACACTCTCCCACCCACACGACCCCAACAGCTGGAACGCTCTTACCGGGAGAGTTCGGCGTCCAGGAACTCCGAAGTGACGACCTCTCAGACGGCTGGTCACGGAGGCAGTCCTTGGTGGCGAAGGCCCTCTCCATCAGGCTGACCAGACGATTGGCGTCCTGGTGGTCTCCTTGTCCGACCTCTGGCTGTACCTCAGGAGGACGTGCTTGGGTGTAGCGGTCCACTATCACCTTTTCAACTCCATAATCAGGTTTGCTGACTGCAGACTCCCAACTGCATCTCCAGTCATGAACTCCCCTGGCACGGGCTGTCACCGTAACACCCAGCCGGGTAAGAATCTCCGCTTTCAGCTTGGCATAGTCTTGGCTGTCCTGCTCGCTCAGGTCAGCATAGGCCCTTTGGGGTTCTCCAATCAGATAGGGTGCGACCATCATGGCCCATTCAGATAGGGGCAGATTCTCCTTCTCTGCCAGTCCCTCAAACCTAGTGAGATATACCTCCACATCGTCACGAGGTGTCATCTTTTTCAGGGACCGTCTTACCGCCTTCTTTACAGCGGACAATGCAGGTGACTTTGCAACATTACTTGGGACGATGCGCTGCAAGTCTTTTGTAGTGCTGCAACCTGCTCAAAAAACAACCGGTTATTCTCCTGCTGCTCCTGCAGGAATTGCTGCTGGGCCTGCTGCATGCGCTGCTGGTGCTGCAGGCGCTGCCGCTCCATGCTCTGCTGCATGCTTCGCTGGGCCTGGACCAGGTACTCAACGAGCTCCTCCATACTGCCGGACTTATCTGTCTCAACCACGGCAGTCTTATGTTGCACATTAACTTGCGCCACTTGTTCAAACAGCGCCTCCATGCTGTCATCCATGCTGTCAGACTTCTCTGTCTCAACAACGGCAGTCTTCACTCAAGACATACACACTCCACAGTCTTTTCCACAGAAAATTCAGCTTTGCTGTGCAGACACTTTTTTTTTTTTCTCTGCAAACTCTATTAGGGCCACTGTCTCTTTAAGACTGCTCCAACAGACTTTTCCTTTGCTGCTGCACACTCCACAGTCTTTTCCACAACAAGTTCAGCTTTGCTGTGCAGACACACTTTTTTTTTTTTCTTTTGCAAACTCTATTAGGGCTACTGTCTCTTTAAGACTGCTCCAACAGACGTTTCTTTTGCTGACACACTTTTTTTTCTCTGCTGCTGCTTCAACAGACTTCACCTTTTATTGCTGTCTCTCGCCACTGTGCTGCCCGCATTCTCCACCAATTGTAAGCTTTTCAGGGGATATAGCTCCGGGATCGCCGTCCTGGTAGACGGAATGGCATAAAACAGTTCATTCACAGACAGCAGTTCTGGTAAAAACTGGCCGCAAACAGTTTTATTAAAGTCCACAGCAAACAGAACATAAGCAAAACCAAATCATAAACATAAGCCCTGGGCTTGTCCAGCCACTTACTACACTTAGATAGATTTCCCTCTCTATCCGGGTCCAGACTCTAACAGCCTGTCCCCAAAACAACACATATGTTCAGTAGTTACCAGCATGGAGTTTCACAGAGTCTCCTCCTTGTGTCTGAAGGCATATCCAACGTCCAGACTTGAGAGAGCTCCCCTCCTATTCAGCAGCTATCCGCATGGATTCTCACAGAGACTACTCCTGTGTCCGGGGTACATCGAGCCCCAAACTGAGACAGCTCATACTCCTGGAGACTCCTTCTTGTGCCTGGACTCCTTGTCCAGACTAAGCGAGCTCTCTGTCTGTGTTCGCAGACACCTACTTCTGGTCTCCTAATTAACAGCTGAGTGGTTTCAGGCCTGAGCTGCAAGTGTGTACTGAATGTAAGGTGTAGTGACCTTTCTCTACCACTAGGTTTACAAAGCCATACATTTCCCTTATACCAGTCAGCAAAGTATCTAGGTGAAATGTACACCCCATTCAACACACATACTCTCACTGTCTCACACTTTATTATCCAAAATTAGAGGTTTTTGGAATAATGATAGTGAAATAACAGAAAAGAACCAACTCCCAGGAAGCAACTGAGGTAGTGACGAAGGTAGGCTTTCTCCAGAGTAAATGTGTGAAGAAACTTGTAATCCAGCCTGCAAATTGCTTTCAAAACAGATGATTTATTCAGTAGAACAACAGTCCGGTATACAGAATAATCTAAGATTGTTCTGTATACCGTACTTTTGTTCTACTGAATAAAGCATCCATTGTGAAAGCAATTTATGGGCTAGATTACAAACTTCTTCACAAGAATAATGCAACATAATTACCTTATTCAGCAGTTTCCTGGGGCCCTAGGCCCCTGATGGGCCTGCAGTTTCCTGGGGCCCAAGGCCCCTAATGGGGCCTGTAGTTTTCTTTGGACCTAGTCCCCTAATGGGGCCTGCTGCTTCCTTTGGACCTAGGCCCCTAATGGGGCCTGCTGTTTCCTAGGGCCCCATTAGGGGCCTGCTGCTTCCTGGGGCCTCTAATGTGGCCCGCTGTGTCCTGGGGCCTGAGGCCCCTGATACACTCACACCTCCCCCCTCCGCTCTCCCCCTTCTCCTCAAGTGCCGGGACGGGAAGCTGCGGCTGCCGCGTCCCTGTAATTGAGAGTCAGACTCAGCAAGCATACTTACCAATTTGCCAATCCTCAGGTGACTGCGTCCTCCAGCTCTTCTGCTCCGCGCGCCGCTCCGTCCTTCACGCTCCTACGTCCACCACGCCAGCCTTGCATGTGATGTGAGAGCGCGCGCACGCCCCCACGTCACATGATGCGGAAGTGCCGGACTGCTCGGGGCCCGTCCCACCTCCTCTCATAGCGGCGCCGGAGGTGGCGGCGGGCCCCATATCAGACTCACACCACCGCAGCTTGCATGGGCGTACCCAGGATCAAAACTAGGGGGGGGGCAAGCCAATGTCGCATTTTATACAGGTTACATCATATACACCGTACATTATACTGCATATTAGGTATGGAGCATTAGAACCAGGGCCGGCTCCAGGTTTTTATGTGCCCCGGGCGAAAGAGCCTCAGTGGGCCCCTTTAACACAGACCACGATTCATGATGCACAGATACTGCAGAGAAATATGGGTACAGTACAATGCCAAACACTTCACTTCTTCCATTACATGAGTGATATCTATTGTAAATTGTACAATAGCTCAAAAACCGCCAAATCCTCACAGCGCACAGAACAGACTGGGCAGTACAGTCCTCCATACAATATTATGGGCACCACAGTCTCCCCCTCATCACCCATATAATACCCCATGCAGGATGTCACCCCCCCATATAATGCTCCATACAGAATACTGGACCCAAAATAATGCTCCATACAGAATACTGGACCCAATATAATGCTCCATACAGGATACTGGTCCCCATATAATGCTCCATACAGGATACTGGTCCCCATATAATGCTCCATACAAAATATGGAGCTCTCCTCTGCGCTGTACTGCGTTCTGCACTGTTACGGCTCAGGAAAGGGCGCTGTGGAAAGACTCCCCATTATCATCATGATTTCCTCCTCATCATCATCATTGCCTCCTTATCATCATCATTGTCTCCCCATCATCATCATGGCCTCCCCATTATCATCAATGCCTGCCCATCATCATCATCATCTCCTCCCCATCATCATCAATGCCTGCCCATCATCATCATCTCCTCCCCATCATCAATGCCTGCAGTGCCCATTATCATCATGGCCTCCCCATCATCATCAATGCCTCCCCATTATCAGCAATGCCTGCCCATCATCACACACAGACAGCACACAAGCACTCTCTCACATACACACACACACACACACACACACAAAGCACCGCACTACATACACACACACACACACACACACACACACACACGTCTCACCCGTCCAGCGTCCGCGCTCTCTGCCACAGCCGGCCGCTGAATGATGACGTCATTCAGCGGCGCTGCTGTGAGAGGAAGCGCCGGCGCCCCCTGGAGCCCGGAGCTGCGGCAGCGGAGGCACGGGAGAGGTAAGTATTGTGCCAGCTGATGCCGGGGCCCTAAGCAAGCGGGTGTGCCGGGTGCTGACGCCGGCCCTGATTAGAACTGTTGTATATTGTATAATACAGCAGTGTATGCGACACTACGCTGTATATACCATATATTATACATGGCACACTAACCTCTATACAAAGAATAAGAGGCATTATAACCTGTAAATGAAAAGTATAATACAGCAGTGTATAGATGTGTAGCCCAGCTACGCAGGCACACACATAAAATCCGGGAGAATGCACAGGAAGGTAATCGCAAAAGCTTGCTATTCATGCACTTCAATCACACTTTCAGACACACCCACTAGGGGTATAGGAGGTGGTGACACGTAGCAGAGTCAGTCTGTTTCCTGTCTGAGAAGAGCTCAGTCAAGCTTCCTGTCTCAGGACAGTGCAGACCAGATAGTTTCCTGTCTTCAGACAGTGCAGTTCAGTGCCAGTTCAGTCTGGACTAGGAGAGAGGACTGAATCCTCGCAGAGCTAGCGTAGCTCACCTGACAAAGAAGTGGAGGCTAGTACGGGTGAAGTGCATCATCCTAGCCTAGTCAGAGCTACCCTTAATCAGTACCTCAGTAGAAGCGGAAGCAAGGAGGAAACTGAGAGCTGCTCAGCGAGCTCGGGAGAAAGCTGACTATTTCCATCGAAAGCTACAAGTGCTTATGCAAAGAGCAGAAGCAGGGCGAAGGGCGCAGTGGAGAAGTTAGAGAAGTGCTTCAGGTATTGGATTGCCTGCACTAAATTGCCGGACACCGGGTCCGAAGCGTTGCTACAGTTTCAAGCTTAGTAACAAGAACACCGGAGGCATCTGGACTACAGGTCGCAGAGAGCAGCCCTAAGTGTCAATACGTAACCGGAGACAGGGAAAGCAGGAGTCTAGCCTGATCAGCAAATATGGACTTAGTTCTCACCACTTAGAAGGCTCCACCACAATGTTGGCCGGGCATTACAGCTACAGAGAAAGCTGGAGATTCAGAGTTAACTTCGCTTCAGGCAAGTTGGACTCACCTACATTTGGAGTAAAGGAGGCCTCTAACCTGCTCAGCGGTTACCCGAATGTGCATTCTCCACCCCGACCAGCTCCCCGGATCTACTTGAACCACCATCAGTAAAAGGTATGAAAAGAAGCTGCATTGTGTTTGGCTGAATTCTTACTATACCCTGCATCATCATCACCATAGACTTCCAGGGACCCGTCTCACCTGTGGGAGACTGCCACCCAGCTGCCCCATAACATCCCCTGTGAAAGTCCTTATAGCAGCGCTGGTACAATTACCAGAAACCACAGGTGGCGTCACGAACTACCTATCCTAAATATCCCCTGTAAATATTCCCCATTGGATGAGCGCCCAGGGCCACGGACCGAGCCACCGCTACCAGTGACAACTCCCATAGATTTCCATGGGCTCGGCTCCGAGTACCCCATTGCCCTGGTACTAAGTGCGACTCATATACACTCTATATACCGCACACGATGTGTATGACCTGTATACACCATATACTACACTCTTATTTTGAAGTAAAAAAACAAAACAAAACAGGAACAAATACAATACTTAAAATAAAGAACAAGTAAAGTTAAAAATCAACAAACTTACTGGTATTTCAATGGGAACTATGGGCCTGCTTTTGGCTAATGAGATGGTCAATGTTCGGTTCCATATTTGTCACAAGTGAAGCAATTTTTCTCTTTCTTGATATCATTATTTCCTAGGGATTCCAAATTGCTATTAGTAAAATACCAATATATATACAGCGCTACAAAAACAATATACCAGCAATAAAACTGCCCACACAGAGACATACAGACTGCACAGCCCATCACTGCAGCCTTGCCAATCCATATCATTTCATCCTCATCAGTGCACATATTGGCGCAACTCCGCTTTTAGCTCAGGCTCAGACTGGTGTGGTGCGAGAGTCCCTAATAGGCAGGTAAATGTCCCCAATAGGCAGGTAAATATCCCAATAGGCAGCATTGGTCCCCAATAGGCAGCATAGGTCCCCAATAGGCTAAGTATGGAATGGACAAGGCAACTGTTAGGTGGATTCATAACTGGCTTAGTGATCGGACCCAAAGAGTGGTTGTAAATGGCTGCACATCCAGTTGGAAGAATGTCTCAAGTGGGGTACCACAAGGCTCTGTTTTGGGCCCTGTATTGTTCAACATCTTTATCAATGATTTAGATGAAGGAATTGAGGGTAAACTGATCAAATTTGCTGATGACACAAAGCTAGGAGGGGTAGCTAATACTAGAGAAGAGAGAGAGAGGATTCAAAAAGATATACATAAACTGGAGCAGTGGGCAGCAACTAACAGAATGGATTTTAACAGGGAAAAATGCAAAGTACTACATCTGGGCAATAAAAATGAAAAAAGCATATACAAAATGGGAGGAATAGGGCTAAGTAACAGCATATGTGAAAAAGACTTGGGTATACTAATTGATCACAGACTTAACATGAGTCAACAGTGTGATGCAGCAGCAAAAAAGGCAAATGCAATTCTAGGATGTATCAACAGAAGCATACAGTCTAGATCACGTGAGGTCATTATTGCCCTCTACTCCTCTTTGGTCAGACCACATCTGGAATACTGTGTCCAGTTTTGGGCACCACATTTTAAAAAAGACATCAACAAACTGGAGCAAGTTCAGAGAAGAGCCACCAGAATGGTGACCGGTCTGCAAACCATGTCCTATGAGGAACGGTTGCAGGATTTGGAATGTTTAGCTTGCAAAAAAGAAGACTGAGAGGAGACTTAATAGCTGTCTACAAATATCTCAAGGGCTGTCACATTGTAGAAGGATCATCTTTATTCTCATTTGCGCAAGGAAAGACAAGAAGCAATGGGATGAAACTGAATGGGAGGAGACACAGATTAGATATTAGAAAAAACTTTTTGACAGTTAGGGTGATCAATGAGTGGAACAGGCTGCCACAAGAGGTGGTGAGTTCTCCTTCAATGGAAGTCTTCAAACAGAGGCTGGATAGACATCTGTCTGGGATGATTTAGAGAATCCTGCTTTGAGCAGGGGGTTGGACCAGATGACCCAGGAGGTCCCTTCCAACTCTACCATTCTATGATTCTATGATTCTAGGCAGCATAGGTCCCCAATAGGCAGCATAGTCCCCAATAGGCAGCATATGTCCTCAATAGACAGCATAGGTCCCCAATACACAGCATAGTCCCCAATAGGCAGCATAGGTCCCCAATAGGCAGGTAAATGTCCCAATAGGCAACATAGGTCCCCAATACGCAGCATATGTTCTCAATAGGCAGGTAAATGTCCCAGTAGGCAGCATAGTCCCCAATAGGCAGCATAGATCCCCAATAGGCAGGTAAATGTCCCAATAGGCAGAATAGTCCCCAATAGACAGCATAGTAATTTCCCCCCGGGATCAATAAAGTGTATCGTATCGTAGTAGTTCCCAGTAGGCAGCATAGTAGTCCCCCATAGGCAGCATAATTCCCCATAGGCAGCAGAATCCCCCATAGCCAGCAGAATCCCCCATAGGCCAGGACCGGCGTTAAAAAAAAAAAAAAATACCAGTACTCACCTATCTCCCCCGCTGCTCTGAAGAAGCGCGCTCTGGACTCCGTCTTCTCCTGGCACAGGCGGCGTGACGTCATCAGGGCGCGCAGGCGGCGTGCCTGTGTTGCATATGGAAGGCCGCAAGGCCTTCCTCACTCTGCACATTCCGCCCGCCGCGATTAAAGGGCCCGCCGGCAATGAACTGTCAGTTCATTGTCGGCGGGGCCGGTTCTTTCACTGTGCGGTACGCCCACGGTGGGTACACCCATCATGGGCCGGCTTCAGGTTTTTATGGGCCCCGGGCGAAAGAGTCTCAGTGGGCCCCCTTAACACAGACCACGATTCATGATGCACAGATACTGCAGAGAAATATGGGTATAGCACAACGCCAAACACTTCTCTTCTTCCATTACATGACTGATATCTATTGTAAATTGTACAATAGCTCAAAAACCGCAAAATCCTCACAGCGCACAGTACAGACTGGACAGTACAGTCCTCCATACAATATTATGGGCACCACATAGTCTCCCCCTCATCATCCATATAATACCCCATGCAGGATGTCACCCCACCATCCCCCATATAATGCTCCATACAGAATACTGGACCCAATATAATGCTCCATACAAAGTATGGAGCTCTCCTCTACACTGTGCTGCGTTCTGCACTGTTACGGCTCAGGAAAGGGCACTGTGGAAAGACTCCCCATTATCATCATTGCCTGCCCATCATCATCATCATTGCCTCCCCAATATCATCAGTGCCTCCCCATTAATATCATCATCATCATTGCCTTCCCATTATTATTGCCTCCCCATTAATATCATCATCATTGCCTTCCCATTATCATCATCATTGCCTTCCCATTATCATTGCCTCCCCATCATCATCATTATCGCCTTCCCATTATCATTGCCTCCCCATCAACATCATTATCATTGCCTCCCCATTAATATCATCATCATCGCCTTCCCATTATCATTGCCTCCCCATCATCATCATCATCATCGCCTCCCCACCACCATCACACATACAGCACCGCAGGCAGCACTCTCTCACATACACACAGGCACACACACACACACACACACACACACACACCGATCTCACCTGTCCGGCGTCCGCGCGCTCTCTGCCACAGCCAGCCGCTGAATGATGACGTCATTCAGCGTCGCTGCTGTGAGACAGGAAGCGCAGGCGCCCCCTGGAGCTCGGAGCTGCTGCAGCGGAGGCACGGGGAGAGGTGAGTATTACGCCGGCTCCTGCCGGGGCCCTGAGCAAGCGGGGGGGCCCAGTGGCGGCGCTGACACCACTAACGGGCGCCGGGGTGCCCGACGGCGAGTGGGCCCCCCCGCCTGCTCAGGGAACCCGGCACTTGCCCGGGTGTGCCGGGTGCTGACGCCGGCCCGCGGCGGCCCATGGCAGCTTGCGGAACTACCGTGGTGGTAGGTGAAGCAGCTGCAGCAGGGACGGGTCCCCTTCTAGCCCGGGCCCTGTGGCAGCTGCTTCCCCTGCTTCCACGATAGTTCTGCCCCTGTTTGGGGGTAAAGCACTGTTTGGGCACATGGCAGGGCTCAGAGGGGAGGGAGCACGGTTTGACTTTTTGAATGCAAAACTGGCTGGACCCCTGATGTACCTAAACAGTGGAAACCCCCCCCCATTCTTTCTCCAACCCTAACCCCATCAAACCCCTAACCCCAACCCTAACCCCAGTCATAACCCCAACCAAAAAATGGAAATACATTTATTTTTTTTAAAATTATTTTTACCAAACTAAGGGGGTGATTAACGGGAGGTTGATTTACTATTTTTTTTATTTTGATCACTGTGATAGGGTCTATCACAGTGATCAAAATTAACCAATAGGAAAAATTTCCTATTGTTGCAGAGTGCCAGCATGCGCATGCGCCCACCATTTTCTTTACAGAGGAAGATACAGGCGGCCGGGGTGGTTGGTACGCAGGAGGGTTCAGGGACACCGGGAAGTATCGGGGGAAAATCGGGGGACCCCATTTCTCTCTCCTCTGACGTGAGCTCACATCAGAGAAGAGAGAAAATAAATGGAAAATCTGACTTTTTTTTTTTTGCAGTCTGCCCCTCCTCGCCTTCATTAACATGTGGCCCCTAATTCTCTGGCCATTTGGCAAAAGTTCTGTTTTGGGAATTTGTGTACTTCTCCCAAGGGTGGGGACCACTTCAGGAGTCGAGGAGGATCTCTGAACAATATATTGGGCCTGAATTAATAAATCCAAAATGGAGTCTCCCTCGTCCCTCACAGTCCCTTTTTGAGATACATGGTGTTAGCTGTAGACGGGCAGCCTACAGCAGACGCACTGATCTTTACCATCTTTGTTAAAGAAGGTTTTTTTACTACTATATTGATGAGCATGCTCTGGGTGCTAACAGAGTGCCTTCGCGTAGCTCGAAAAATGTTTGAGACCCTGCGGCTGCATGTCTCATGAGTAGACAATCCCTGCATGTGTGGCGGCTGTCAAAAACAAAAGAGACATGCAGCCGTGGGGACTCGAACATATTATTCAAAGACCCCAAGTTAGCACCCGAGCATGCTCGGATAATACCTTACCCGACCACATTCGCTCATCACTAGTCCCCACCAATTGATCAGCCATTGCAAAGTTAAGAATCTGTGGAACATATTACATTATGTTATTTTGCTTCCTTCTCTTGCAAGACACCATGCTGAAAATGCTATGATAATGTCATGGGGTGACTGTCACAGTGTGACTCGACCCAACAGATGGTCGGTCAGCTAACGGCACAACACACACAACGGGATGGAGTAGGGGAGAGGAAGGCCCTACCAATAGGGAATGAGGGATGGTCACCACCTGAGCCTGTCCCTGCACTCCCCTAATGCCCTATGTGGGTCCTTCCCCCCACTGCCGTCACCTAACACTACCCTGGCTAGTGCACTGGCTGGCGACGGGCGCTAGCCTCGCCAATGCAGATATTCCACACAGGGGATAGTGACAGACAAGGGACGAGGAAAAAACACCACACTTAGCTTCCAGGTGCCGCTGCCAAGCTCCACACCGCAGATGACACCGAAGCCGGACTCCAAGCTCCACTCAGCATAGAATATCACACCAGGACCTCCAAACAGCTGGCACCAGAGAGCTCCACACACATTGGCTGGTCTCCAGAGAAACTAACACCAACAGTCAGCTGATGCATCAGGTGACCATTTAAAGATTGGTGGGAGTGGTCACCACCCACATCAGCTGACCCAGCAGCACTACAATTACACCAGACTGCCAGCAGGCAAAAACTGACATTAACCTCTGCTGGCCTGAAAGGAAAAAAAAAAGTTTCAACTGAGTGGAACCAGATCTGCCACAAAACCAAAAATGGATCATGACAGATAACTGCCAAGTTTCTGCTCTCATAAAAACCGCTTTCAACTGCTGCTCCAGCAAGAATCCGCACTCAGACGCTTGCTCTGAACACTTTCCCTGTGCGAGTATAGGAGCAGAGAAGTTCACACAGGTGAGGGCATGTATACTATTGGAGAGTGGATTCTTGCTAGAGCAACAGGTCAAAGCGGCTTCTAAAAAGGCATTACTCGGCAGTTAAAACATCATTTTTACATAGTGTTTGATAGGAAAGGAAGCAAAATAAGTAATGGAGCATTTTACAAAGATTCATAACTGTAACAATCCTGCTGGCATCACTGCATGGCCTCCCATCCCCCACACACCAACTTACTCACTGCTCCAGGTCATGCGGTGACTTCTGTCTGTTGCCAGCTCCATGCTCTGTGCCTCTTGCTTCCTGCCTGCGTGCATAGGGGGACGGCACCGGCACTCTCTGGTTCTTATGGAATCAGTGTGCACATGCCTAATGTGCTCCCGGCCAATCATCAAGAGGCCTCTAGTATTTAGGGCAGCTCCACCCAGTGGAACTTGCCTGAGCAATGCCGTTACTGGCTTACTGCTGAGTTGCCAGGTCCTGTACTGTATTTTGCTTTCTCTGGAGGCTTGATTCCTAGCTTTGCCTTGTACCTGTCTGTCTGCCCTCCTGGAGGTGGAATATCCTGGTCTCTGTGTCCTTGTTCCTAGCTTTGCCTTGTACCTGTCTGTCTGCCCTCCAGGAGGCAGAATATCCTGCTCTCTGTGTCCTTGTTCCTAGCTTTGTCTTGTACCTGTCTCTCTGCCCTCCAGGAGGCAGAATATACTGGTCTTTGTTCCTGTGCCTTGTCTCGTTCCTTTCCCTGTCTGTACTTTGTCCTATACCTGTGTCTGTTGTATCCCAGGCTGCGGCCTGTTCTTACCTGCCCTGCTTACCCTTGTGTTTACTCCCTCTGTCTTGCCTGCTGCTGCAGAACCTCTTGCTGCAGCTCCTCTCTGCAAACCTTGCAGTTCTGCTTTGCTTCGCTCCTGCAGAACCTCTTGCTGCAGCTCCTCTCCGTGTACCTTGCGGTTCCGCCTTGCTCCGTTCCTGCTGAACCACTTTCTGCCTCTGCTCCTCATTCCTGCAGTTCTGCTTCTGCTGCCTACTGCAGCTCCTCTCCACAGCCTTGCTGTTTCCTCCAGTGTGAACAGGCCAAACCTGTTCCTTCATTCCCATCCTTCATGTACCAGTACCTCCAGTGTGAACAGGTTCAAACCTTTTCCTTCATACACCACTCCTTCCTGCCAGTACCTGCTGTGTGAATAGGTCTCTACCTTCCATACACCACTCCTTCCTGCTCGTGTCCCAGTGTCTCAGCCGTGCCCACCTGCCAGTGCCGCAGCCGTGCCCGCCTGTCTGTCAGCCGTCCGCTTGCCAGAGTACTGGCCGTGCCCGCCAGCCTGTCTGCTACTCGTACCTGTCCTAGTGTTCCGTTTCCCCAAGTGGGATCAGCTGCCACAGCCAGACACCACCCTGGAGTGGCACCTGGCACCTGCCTGCTGCACAAGCCTGACCTCACCATCAGAAGCTCCAGTGAAGGCAGCTGTCCTAGTCACGCCCCTTTCAGGGTAGTCAGGTTTGTGGCACAGTGGGGCCACAACCCCCTGGCTCGCGCTCACCGGTCAGGGCGTGAGCGTGACAATAACTTTACAACAGCAGTTTATTAATTTGTTTTAGTTATTCTAAGTTTTTAATTTACATAAGTCATAACATGCCTGATAATAATCAATAGACAGTTTTAGGGGTATTCCAGAGAAAGGCATGGCAAGCTGGACTTTAGTTACGCTCCCCAGGTCCAGTGCAGAGTCTCTGCCACTGCAGCACTGACATCATGTTAACAGATCAGAGCCAATAAGTCAGCTCAGAGGCTCCGAGCCGACTACATTGGCAGATGTGCTGAGCTCACCTATTGTTTGCAGCTGTTAACATAATGGCAATGCTGCAGACAGACTTTGGGAGCAGTGGCAGAGACTTTTTTGAAAAAATATTTTAAAAAAGGACAACCCTTTTAAAAAGACGTGTAACCAATGTTTTACAGAATTTATATGATTGTAAGATCTAAAAGCATTTAAAGCTGGTACTCTAATCAGCACCAGGGGCAGCATAACCCTGCTGACAATGTAAGCATATACATAATTCAGGTTTTTCAATCAGGTCCATTACCCCTGATCTGTAACATCCAGCCGCTAGCCCCCAATGTATAGCATCTGACCCCATTACCTCTGGTGTATAACATCCGGCACATCCACCATGCTTCTGGAGTTACTAACATGTGATACAATGGCTGCCCGGTGGTGAAGAGCTCACCGATACCTGCATGGTCCTGTAATTGGAGCCACCGGCGTAACAAGTCCATCCATGACATTTCTTCCTCCTGAACCTTCCCCCATCATCTGTGAGTGACAACTCAGCCACGAAGAGGAGACCCCGTAACCTTACAGAGTGGGGGGCGGAGGGCAGAAAAGACTTCAAGGCTCTGCTGAGTCCATAACTGCAGAGTCCAGACCTCCTCTGGTATAACATCAGCACAAACACTGCGCCCCCGCCGGGAGCTTCATGGCCGATCAGCTGCATGCAGCCTTACATCACCAAGCACAATGCTGAGCGTCGGATGGAGTGGTGTAAAGACACCATCACTGGACTCTGGAGGAGACGTGTTCTGTGCAGTGACGGATCACACTTCTCTATCTGGTGTCTGATGGAGGAGTCTGGGTTTGGTGAAGGAGAACATTACCTCTCTGACTGCATTGTGACCTCTGTACAGATGGTGGAGGAGGATAATGCTAGGGTCTGTTATCAGGGGGCTGCCTCGGCCTCTTAGTTCCAGTGAAGGGAAATCTTAATACTTCATCACAAGACATTGTGGACAATTGTAGCCTCCAGCTTTGTGGCAACAGTTTGGGGTTCGCCCTCTTCTGTTCCCCATGACTGTGCCCAGTGCACAAGCTCCATACAGACATGGAGGGGGAGAACATGTGCGGCCGCACAGAGCCCGGACCTCAGCCCCACCCAATGCCCATAATGGAGATTGTGAGCCTGGACCTCTCCTCCAACATCAGTGCCATTACCCCTTAGACATCAGTCAGAGACCTAGTTTGGGCTCAGGATTGCTTCTTTAAATATGTGGCGTTACAGGTCTAGTCCTCTTATGCTTTGAAGAGGCAGTTACATATTTAATTTCCCAGAGAACCAGTCCATGGCCTATAAGCCTCCTTACACTGGCATGTCTCTCTCCATAAAGAGAGACAATACCACTTTGACCGTGCAAGAACATGGTCTGAACATACCGCAGCTCCTGGGCAGGGGAGGAAACAAAAGAGAGTATACAGACATTACAGCCGATTCTGTTAGGTATAATGTAAAACAAGCAGCAAAAGCTTTACCTTACCTGTCTGTATACTCTTTTACTTCTTGCCCAGTAGCTGTGGTGTGATCAGGTCATGCCTCTGTACGGTCAGACACAGCCATTACACAGTAGACAGCAGCGGCACATTTATAAGATCTAATCAAATTGTGGAACCTATTAATTATCCAGGTTCTATTAATTAAAATGTATTTTGTTTGTACCAAAAGCTTTTTAAAGCCCACCGTAAGAAAGGGTCAGTTACGATCAAACTTCTTTTTCTTCTTGTGCATTTTACTAGGGGATCCCCAGCTGAGAACCAAGGCAGAAGGAGCCCAGCCACACGAGGATTAGCGTCATTGACGCAGCTTTTCTGGACGACAAATAGTCATAAATCCATATAAAAATTTACTACAATATTAAAAAAGTGAAAAATACATATAACTATTGAAAAACAATATACAAAGCAATTATGTAGCGCCATTAATTACACAGTGCTATACGGACACGATTCCCTATCAGTATGGCGTTGGAGTGTGGGAGGAACACGGGGAGAACATACAAACTCCTTGCAGATGTTGTCCTGAGCTGTAAGGTTGCAGTGCTAACTACTGAGCCACCATATATTGCTAACCACTGAGCCACCGTGCTGCCCCATATAGATTTATGGTTCGGTTCCCGTTGATCCTTTCTTGATTTGGGTTCATTTTTTGATATACTGGTTCTGGAATATAGGTCATGCAGGGAATTTCTTGCAGATTTTTTTTCTGCCGCTTGCACAGGATATAACCCAGTCAGTCTGTCCTCTATACGGACAGGTAAGAATTCTGGGCTGTGGTGATTGAAGCACACGTGTGTGGCCCAGCTATGTCAGGCACACATAATCCAGGAGGATGCACAGGAAGGTAACCGCAAAAGCTTGATATCCATTCACGTCACTCACACTTTCAGACACACCCACTAGGGGTATAAGAGGTAGTGACACAAAGCAGTAGTCAGTCTGTTTCCTGTCTGAGAAGAGCTGAGATCAGTCAGCTTCCTGTCTTAGGACAGTGCAGTTCAGTGTCAGTCCAGTCTGGACTTGGAAGATACTGAGAGCTGTTCAGCGAGCTCTGGAGAAAGCTGACATTTCCATCAAAGCTACAAGTGCTTATGTTAAGAGCGAGAGCAGGGCGAAGGGCGCAGTGGAGAAGGACAGAGATAAGTGCTTCGGGTACCGGATTACCTGCACTAATTCACCGGACACCGGGGTCCGAAGCGTTGCTAGCGCTTCATGCCTAGTAACAAGATAACCGGAGGCTTTCTGGACTACAAGTAGCAGAAGGTAGCCCTAAGCGCTGATACGTAAACGGAGCCAGGGGAACAAGGACTTTTAGCTAGGCCAAGCATAGAGGGACTTCGTTCTTTCCAATATCTGGTCACCATATCGGGTCACCAGATTAAGCAAAAGGCTCTACCACAATGTCGGCCGGCGTTGCAGCTATTGAAATAAGCTGGAGATTGCAGAGTTAACTTCGCTTCATGCAAGTTTGGACTCAGATACATATGAAGTAAAGGAGGCCTCTAACCTGCTCAGCGGTGATCCTGATTGTGCATTCTCCACCCCGACCAGCTCCCCGGGACCTGCCTGAAACACCTACAAGTAAAGGTATGAAAAGAAGCTGCATTGTGTGTGATTGAATTCTTAACTACACCCTGCATCACCACCATAGACTTCCAGGGACCAGTCTCACCTGTGGGAGACCTACCAACTAGCTGCCCCATAACATCCCCTGTGAAGATCCATATAGCAGCGCTGGTCCAATTGATCAGATACCACAGGTGGCGTCACGAACTATCTAACTACAAATCCCCTGTAAATATCCCCCATTGCATGACCGCCAGGGCCACGGACCGAGTCCCGCTGCCAGTGACATTTCCCATAGAAATCAATGGGCTTGGTGCCGAGTACCCCATAGCCCTGGTACCACCTCAGTGTGGTGCGCGTCACACGTGCCATTACACAATCTGGTTCTCAACACTGGACAGTGCAATATTACGTAGGTGCAAACCCTCTTTGACAAGGGGAATGGGAACACGCTCCAGACATTCTTCACAAGGATACAATCATTTACTGAAGTGTCACTTCCATGGCCTACTGGTAATCATGACTGTCACAATGTTACTAATAATGAAAAAAGGCTTAAGCACTCAACTTAAAAGGTTTATTAGTAGTATCTCCAAACGTTTTGGTCAGAAAAGACCTTCATCAGTGACTACTCAGTAGAAATATCCAGTGACTAAGCTTGCGGTATCCACCGCTATGTAGACTGGAGCTCTGCCAGGACGCTGTCTGAGCCTGCTGATTTGATTTCCATGAGTATGTGGGGCGCCCCACATACTCATGGAAATCAAATCAGCAGGCTCAGACAGCGTCCTGGCAGAGCTCCAGTCTACATAGCGGTGGATACCGCAAGCTTAGTCACTGGATATTTCTACTGAGTAGTCACTGATGAAGGTCTTTTCTGACCGAAACGTTTGGAGATACTACTAATAAACCTTTTAAGTTGAGTGCTTAAGCCTTTTTTCATTATTAGTACCCGGTGTGGGAACCTAGACTTTAAAGCACCAGTTTCATTCAGGTTGTGCTCACGGTTTTCTTTCATGTCACAATGTTACTGTCACTCACAGTCACCGGGTCTCACGGAGCGTCAACCGGATTAAGGGAACATCGTGGGAAGCGATGGACTATGTTGGACCTATGTGGGAATTTTTTAGTAATATATTGGTGAACAAGGGACAGCGTCGTTTTATTCCTCTTTTTATAGGTTTTTTAGGTTTCCATTTCTGGACTACGGCGAACCTGTGAGGGGTTTTATCTTTTATTTTATAAATTGGTAAACCAGGAATAATGTGGGGGAGCGTTTACTTAATTTTTTTTTTTTTGCATGTGTGATTTATTTTTGATTACTGGGTTCCGATAAGCTCAGGACTTGATGTCAGCTGTGTTTTTGGACACTACAGTACACAGCCGACATCAACCCCCAACTATCATTACCCTAGTTGCAAACGCACCGGGACAAACGGGAAGAGCAAAGTGCCAGAAATGGTGCATCTAATGTGATTCTCCAATTCTGGGGAGGATGCGGGGTGGCATTTTTAGGCTGGGAAGGGCCCAACAACCATGGACCTTCACAGCCTGATAATATCAACTCTCAGCTGTCTGCTTTACCTTTGCTGGTTATCAAAAAAATAGATGGAACCACACGTCATTATTCATTTATTAGTTTACTACATGTACAGTAAACCACACCCGCAAAGCACTAAAATGTACATCTCACGGTTACTGATTTACCCTATATCTGTCTATTCTCTATCTCTGAACATCTATTATGCATTATATCCCGGGACGTGTCACACAGACAGCACGCACGTGCCACAAGTATGTCACAAGGACAGCACACACGTGCCACAAGTATGTCACACGGACAGCACACACGTGCCACAAGTATGTCACACGGACAGCACACACGTGCCACAAGTATGTCACAAGGGCAAGCAACCCTTTTAACACCGGTACAATCAGAATGTGTGAACGAGGCCTAACCTGTATGGGTGAGCAAATAACGGAGCATGGAAGAGCGTCATGAGTGGCGGTACAAAACTGTATCGCAGTCACCCGTCTGTTCTTCAGGACTGGTATCTACCGCTATATGGTCACAGTATGGCGGCACTATCGGTCTTTGTGCAGTGGTTTCTATATAGTACCAGCAGAGAGGTGCTCACTAGGGTTGGCGCAAATCGATACGCAGGACCAGGTCCTTCGGTGGCGTCAGTAGTCTATGGGTGCCGGACACTTCCTGCCCCCCGCCATACCTGGCAGTTCTTATGATTAGCCGACCCGGGGTGACATATATGCACCATCGATCAGAAGAAGAGCCAAGTATGACAGGATGGAGGAGGCAGCGCTCAGGGCTCCAGGCCGGCGACCACAGACGTGGCCAGAGGGTCCAGCTAATCATCTCTAGTGCCCACCTTCACTGTGGTACCCATTTTATTACAAAGTTATAATTTAAAATATATAAAAAAAATTTTTTTTTAGAAAAAAACCCAAAACACTAATATAGAAACAGAGAAGTCCCTGCCCCTAGGAGCTTACACTGTGGTCGGCCTATAGCTCTCCACAGCCGCAGTGTCACCGTGCTGTGGAAGTAGCACAACCCCCATCATCCACACAACACCCCAGTAGCTGATCCTCCCCCTACTGCGGGGGACTGCCAACAAGCAGCGCGCATCAAGGACACTTGTCCCTCGCCGCTGCCCGTACTCACAGAAGACGTCATCCCGCAGCGTGTGATTGGTCGTCGTTCTCTATCACGTGATCACCTCCTTCCCCCAGCGCACAAGATTATGTCCGTGTTTACGGGCTCTGCCACAGATAACGTACTCAGCCCCGGCGCTCGTGACCAAGCTGAGCGGCTGCTACCGGAATGGCTGAGGCGGTGAGACCCCGTAAGCCCAAGAGCAAGACGAAACATGACAAGGTATGATGTCCGAGAAGTGACCGCTGACTGTCAGGACCCCCTCCTGTCACCTGACCGCACCTAAGAGACCGCTACCTGCATATGGGCGGGGTTTTACTACGGACCAATCAGCTCTCTTATCCCCCCCCCCCATCAAACGTACCTATTAATTAACCAATCACCTTGGGGGTATGTAACCCAGTGGTTACCCATAGCAACCAATCATGTTCTTGCTCTCATTTCTATAATGCTCACTTGAAAATGAAAGCAGTGATCTGATTGGTTGCTACGAGAGATGGGGCCATTTTGAATTTGGTCTGATTTTGGGGGATTCTGAGATTTCCTTAGGGCGTCAGTGTGCGGTAACAATCACCCGGTAACCGGATTCTCCAGCTCAGTACGATTACGGCAACACCGAACTTGTATAGGTGTGGGGTTTTTTTTGCAGTATTTTGTTGCCAAAATGGCAGAACTTCGTACCGTAAATTTGTCGCCATTTTCTGAAAACCGTAATTTTTTTTTTTTACCTTTCTGTCCATGGAGCCATTTTTTTTGTGCAGTGAGCTCATGTTTTTATTGGTATCCTTGTGGGTGTGACTTTTTTTTTTACTATTTTTCGTTGTATTTTTTTATGTAAGTTGCGGCGACCTGAAAGAACAAGAAAAAAAGACAATTCCCGCCATTCGATTCCCTTTTTATTAAATTTAAAGGGTTGTCCACTACTTGGAAATTTCCTTCTCAAGTGTGATATTCCCCCGTAGAAAATACCCCCCGATACTCCCCTCCGGTGCCGGCCACGTTCCAGCCACGTCACGATCCATGAGATAGGAGAGAATGTTCTAATTGCTGGAGGTCCCGACCACTGTGGCCCCTACTGACCCAGAGAGGAGCCCCGGCTAGATGGGTCAGAGGGCGATCAGGCACACTACTGCCGCATTCATGCTTAATGCGAGCCTCGAATATCGCTCGGCTGGTGTTCGGCGCTCCCATTAGAATGAATGACGCAGTAGTGCGCCTGATCGACCTCTGATCCATCCGACTGGAAGTTCCCAGGATGCCTGGAGGCCATGGTGGTCAGAAAATGGCATATAAGTAGTTAAACAGCAGCTCCAGTCGCTACTGTTATATATAAGACGGCCGACCTGTATAGAGCACGCTTAGCTTGTACGCTGCTCCATACACGATATATGTCAAAGAGCAGGAAGGGGTTAACTAACTCCAACGTTAACATGAAGAGCTGATACAGTAAAAGGATAAGTGTCCGTCAGATCCAGATGGCACCGCTTATCCCCGGCGTAATATTGGTCAGGCAGAGAGATTCCTTCCTGTTGAATAGTCCTAGCGATGGTTACACTCCATAAAAGTGAATGAAACTACCACTTCATCTACGTGGGTTTTTGGCTCCCTTTGTCTTGAGATTCGTGAGGTGGATCTTCCCCATCCAGCTTACATTTATCAAGACTATCCTTGAAGGCATTGTCCACTACTCGGACAAATCACATCCAGTTAGATTAAGTGAGAGCTGCCGCTCCTCCTTCTGCTGCTCTTCTTGCTCCACTTTCTGCTCCTCCTTCTGCTGCTCCTCTTGCTCCTCCTTCTGCTGCTCCTCCTGCTCCTCCTTTTGCCGCTCCACCTGCTCCTCCTTCTGCCGCTCCTCCTGCTCCTCCTTCTGCTGCTTCTGTGCTCCTACTTCTGCCGCTCCTCCTGATTCTCCTTCTGCTGCTCTTCTTGTTCCTCCTTCTGCTGCTCCTCCATCTGCTGCTCCTCCTGCTCCTCCTTTTTGCCGCTCCTCCTGCTCCCCCTTTTTGCCGCTCCTCCTGCTCCTCCTTCTCCTGCTCCTCCTTTTTGCCGCTCCTCCTGCTCTGCCTTCTGCTGCTCTTCTTGCTCCTCCTGCTCCCACTGCTCTCTCGCTTCCTCTGAATGTATGTGATCCATCCAAAGGTGTGAGAGTCAAGCAACCGCTGATTAGCCACATGGATCACCGGGAGAGCCAGTGCCGACACTGCAATGAGCAGCGCCTACACTGGATATTAGTATGAGGCCGGAGTCACACTTGCGACTGCAATGCGAGAAACTGGCCTCAATACCCGGCACTCGGGACCAGAGTGTGCGGCTGCATGTATTTCTATGCAGCTGAACGCTCTGGTCCCGAGTGCCGGCGGCAGTGCCGGTTATTGAGGTGAGTTTCTCGCATTGCAGTCGTAAGTGTGACCCAGGCCTTAGTGTTATTTTCCAAGGAGGTAAACATGAGGATTGTGAAGGGATTGTCAACAACCTCTTTTAAATGGTTGATAAATGTTATTTGTGGGAATGCACCTTCAGATTGTTTGTGTTTTTTTTTTTTTCCATAGAAAATCCCTTTAAGAGTGTGTGCACACAACGTCTTTTCCAGGTGGGAGAACCCACCGGGTTTTTCAAAATGAAGGCGCTTCAGGAAAACCCAGTGTTTTTTTTCCTCTGTTTTATCAGTGTTTTTATTTGTTGGTCATTTTCTGATCGTCTTATTTCCTGCTGTTTTCCGTTAGGTTTTTTATTATTACTCTGTTCAACAATGAAGACTCCTCTAGCGTTTTTTCAAGCATAAAGGCTTCATTTTTCCGTCGATGGAGCCGGGTGTTGGGGCTTGTTTTGTTGTGCTCTGAGATGTAGTTCGCTTTACATCTGACGCTTTGATAACTTTATGTTGAATTTTTTGGTCCAATGAGTAACAACCAAAAACAGAATTTCTGGCCTTTTTTTTAGAATGTTTTTTTTTTCTCATTTACCTGAGGCTTTCATCCCCTACGAATAGGCTTTACATGTGGCTATTACTTCCCCCCACCCCTGTGGGATTGTGTTCATATATTTCCAGTAGGAATAACAGAGGCACAGCGCAGGGGTCGAGTAAGAAATAAAACATTCCTGCAGTATGGGAGCCGGACATGTCTGGGGGTGATATTGTCTGTGGGGGTTATGTCACATGGTCTGGTCCCTTTTGTTGGGGGTGACCTTTGCCCCGGCGGAGCGGTGACTACACAGACACCTGTGTCATCACCTATTAATGGGAGAGCCTCGCCCCAAATATCCCAGTGATTGTGGATGATTCACCCGGCACGCTGCACACTCATGATGATAAACACAGGCTGCACTCTCCTTCTCATTTCATTGGCATTTATCGGGCACGTTTGCCAGTATGGCCAGTTCTATCACAAGGGTACAAAACCAGGAGATCACACTTGGGACTGACGCAGCCACATGGAATAAAGTCTTAAAGAGTTGTACCTAGCATTAAAAGTTCTCTCACCAATGGATAGGTGATCACTTGTAAATCAGCGGCTGATCTGGAGAATATGGCTCTAATATGCCCCCATTGTAATAAAATGGTGGTCGTTCTTAGCCAGCTCTGTAGACGATGTCCCCAGTCTGATGACACACGTGAGAACTTCATTCCTGGGATGGTTAACCCTCCACCGATTCACAAATGATCCTTTAGACTGGTGAAAGCTTTTAAATAACGGGAATAACCCTTAAAGGGAACCTGTCAGCCCCCCACAGGCCGCCCCGGAGCACGAGTATATCCAGGGTGGATAAAAATCAATGTTTTTTTTAAAAAAATCAAAAAAATCGGATTTTTTTGATTTAAATCGGATTTTTTTGATTTAAATCGGATTTTTTTCAATAAACTGCTTTTTGAGGAAAATATTTTACCATCCAAAGGTTCTTCCATCATGAGATAAAGCTGAGTTGTTTAACTCAGTAGAATAAAGGCTGTATATGTGTAACATTCACAATGCCATGCTCTTCCAGAGGTTTCTGTAGGATTAGTGGGCAGTTTCTCTCCTATATTATCACAGACGCTCGCTTTATTTACGCAGTTCTCAAAACTGAATTTGACTCCGCAGAGGTCCCAGCCTCTTCTTCACGGCAAAAATGTTACAACATGAACAGAGTTGAGAAAAAGACCTTAATCCTATTGTTCTACAAACCTATGAATACAGAATCAACCCCTTCAGTGCCAAGTCCAAGAAGTTAGACAATATGTTTCTGATTGTTTGGAGTGGAATAGATCTGCACAACACAAGAAGAATGTGAATCTAAGTGTGAGGAGGAGGAAGGGCAAGCAGACAAGAAAATGAAAGTGAAACTTTGAGCACAATACTGCAGCATAGCCACAGACAAACAAGTCTGGATCTGTTTGTGTGTACGATCTGAGGTTTATTACATTCTTTCCTTATAATGGCAGCAGGCCGAGAAATAAAATCTGAAAGATAATTGTAAAATGTTTGGTATTTCCACTTTTAAACACTAGGCAGAGCAGCTGCTGAAATATAAACTGCTAGCTCGTATTGCGACAGTAGTAAATGCAGGCGGGGTCTGATCACGTGTGACTTCTCTCCTCCGTTACTAGGTGTTTGTAATAACAGAGGATGTAGTTTAGGCTCACAGAGCGGAGCCATTGCGGAGGCCATTTTGTTGGGGACTGCCAGTGATACTGACAAGTAGGCTGTCACTGAGGACGACCGGCAGCATCTATTCTGTTAGTTCATGCTGCTCGCTGTATTATAAACTGAGCACAGATACGTGGAGAGTATCACACACTGGGATTATTCACAGCACATGACACACTGCATGTATCTAGATACAGTGCTGAGTGTAGTGTATCGCATTATGGGATTAGATACACCGGTCTGGGGCATATCGCGCATGATGAAATTAGATACACCGGTCTGGGGCGTATCGCACATGATGAAATTAGATATACCGGTCTGGTAGAAACTTTGATTTAAATCACTGATTTAAATCAAGCCTTACTGACTAGTGATTTAAATCGTGATTTAAATCAGTTTGATTTAAATCAAATCCACCCTGACTGTATATCATTAACTGAAAACTGAAAATAAAGATTACACAACAGCCACAAGACGGATTTCATCACCAGGTATCACTGTAAGGCCGGAGTCACACTGGCGACAAAATCGGACGACTGCAATGCGATGAAATATCGCATTGCAGTCGGACCTATGTTAATCTATGGAGCAGCTCCCAGTATCCGATTTTTTGTGGTCCGTTTTAAACGTCCGTGTGCAATCGCAGCATGCTGCGATTGTCACCGATTGTCGGTCGACAATCGCCAATGCAAGTCTATGGGAGCGATGAAAAATCGGATTACAAACGGACCACACTGTGTGACTTGCGATTAAATCGCATCAGTGTCCTTTAGAAAAGCCGGCAATTCATCCCTGCCTATACTGTAAAAGCACACTGACAGCTTTAATAAAGAATCGAATCAATACATATCCACACATAGAATCCACATATATATATATATATATATATATATATATATATATATATATATATGTCATTGTGACATATATATATATATACATATATTTATAGTTGTTACACTTCTACATACTGTAATAGCCGCTAATTCAATTGCCGGCTTCAGTGAAATCACAGAAGCCGACATGCAATGATACATTGTTTCCACACATTTAACCATGTAATTTCATGTATTTTTATATATGTTTGAAACATACAATTACATGAGTATATGTGTGCTAAATTTCAGACATGTAGGGGTTAATTAAAGGTGTAAATTCGTTGAAAAAAAATGCGTGGGCTCCCGCTGTATTTTCTCCACCAGACAGACAAAGCAAGCGAGTGGGGCAGATAATAATAGCCTAGGGAGGGTACATTTTTTTTGTGCCCCCCCTGGCTACTAACATCTGCCCCCAGACACCCCAGAAAGGGCAAATCTATAATTAGATTCGCCCTTTCTGGCACTTTGCCCGTCTATTCCCATTGCCCTGTAGCGGTGGCGAATGGGTTAATCTCACCTTAATGTCACCTTAGTATTGAAAGGTGACCTTAAGGTAGGTTAATAATTGAGAGCTGTCAATTAGACAACTATCAATTATTAATCCTATTGTAGTAAATTAAAAAAACACAGACACATTAATTAAAAATTATTTTAATGAAATAAAAACACCTTTTTTGACCATATTTTATTTTACACTTAATCCGTGCGAAGCCATTGATCTCCTAAAATAAATAAAAAAAAATAAAACAACATTATTCTTACCTATTCCGCTGATCTGTCACGTCCCACGCTGTAATCCTTCACAAAGGGTTAACTAGCTTTGAGCCAAGCTGTGCAAGTAATCCTGCATGCTCAGCTCAAAGCTCATGAATGAATAAGTTCCTCTCCTGGCGACAGGAGAGGATGTGTTTCATGAATGAAGCTTAATTGATTGTGTCCACTTTCCCTTTAGGTCAGGTCACTAAAGTTAAATTGCCAATAAATCAATTAAGCTCCATTCATGAATCTATTCCTCTACTTTCGCTGGGAGAGGAACTTATTCATTCAGGGGATACAGGTCTGAGACAGCATTATTAGCTCTCTGCGACCTGTAACCTGTTAACCCTTTCTGATGGATTACACCGTGGGACCTGACTGTACATCGGATTGGTAAGTATAATTTTGCTTTTTTATTTTATTTTTATTACAGGAAATGGTTTTAGCAGGAAAATAAAATATGGTCAAAAACTGTGTGATTATTTAATTAAACTTATTTTTTATTAACGTGTGTGTGTTTGATTTTTCTTTCATACAATAGGATTAATAATTGATAGTTGTCTAATTGACAGCTCTCAATTATTAACCTGCCTTAAGGTCACCTTTCAATACTAAGGTGACAATAACGCCAGATTATTAACCCATTCGCCACCGCTACAGGGCAATGGGAATAGACGGGCAAAGTGCCAGAAAGGGCGAATCTAATTATAGATTTGCCCTTTCTGGGGTGTCTGGGGGCAGATGTTAGTAGCCAGGGGGGGCACAAAAAATGTACCCTCCCTAGGCTGTTATTATCTGCCCCCACTCGCTTGCTTTGTCTGTCTGGTGGAGAAAATACAGCGGGAGCCCACGCATTTTTTTTCAACGAATTTACACCTTTAATTAACCCCTACATGTCTGAAATTTAGCACACATATACTCATGTAATTGTATGTTTCAAACATATATAAAAATACATGAAATTACATGGTTAAATGTGTGGAAACAATGTATCATTTCATGTCGGCTTCTGTGATTTCACTGAAGCCGGCAATTGAATTAGCGGCTATAACAGTATGTAGAAGTGTAAGAATTATAAATATATGTATATATATATATATGTCACAATGACATTATATATATATATATGTGCTCTATGTGTATATATCTATTCTTTCTTTTGGCATTTAAATACTATTCTTTTGGATCCATTATATGTCAGTTTTGCAAGCCTGCGAGAAAATCTCGCAAGTCGGATGAAAATCGGATGTTACAAGGTACACACACATGCGACTAAATCGCATCTTTGAAGGAAAATCGGATGCCAGAAGGATGTGTGATGTTTTTATTTTGATCCGATTGTCGACCGTCTAAAACGGACCGATTTTTTGTGGTTGTGTGTGACTCCGGCCTAATCAGTATAACGGCGCCGACCTGACAGTGTCTGTAGGTTACTGTGCACAATCCTGCTGACAGGTTCCCTTTAAAGGGAGTCTGTCACTCCATTTTTGGACTATGAGATACGACCACCGCCATCAGGGGCTTATCTACAGCATTCTGTAATACTGTAGATAAGCCCCCCCCCCCGCCCCTATGTCACCTGAAAGAGAAGAAAAACTCTCTCCCCCAATAGCAAGTTTCAAGGGGAGACAAATAGGATCAGGAATGTTAGATTTTAAATCTCCTGTCTGCCAAATTGCACACAGATATAACTGAGAGGCCGGTTTCAGTTCAGGCAGAAAAGCGATTGGATCATGTCAGGAGCAGTACATCCTTGGAAGTGAGGGGTAGGAAGTTCTAGTACCTACAGTGCTGGCAGAATGCTGATGAAGACGAATCTCCTACTGAAAAAGAGTGGCTGGCAAGTTACAGAGCAGGAGAATGAAGATATTTACTGTACATATCAGATTAGTTTTATCTTGTGAGGCATTAAGACAGGTAGAGGTCTGCTCCCAAGAAATATCAGACATCTAGACAGCGCTGAGACTTCTAGTTCCCAAGCACACACGAGATGTGTCTTCAGTGACTGTCTGCTGTGTCTGGAGGCTGCAGGTCACGAGTCAGCGCTGGCCGGGATCTGATCAGCTGCAGGGTCACATGCTCCTCATCCAGGATACATAACCTCTGTATGGTGCAGTGTGTGTATCCTGCAGAACATGGCAACTCATAACCTTCCTGGGCATGCTGGGAGTTATAGTTAGAATATTATTGCTGCGTACAGTGTTCCACTACATGACCTTCCTTCCCATGTAGCCATTATGTCCGTGTGACGCCTCCACATTGAAAATTAATTGCTTTACTTCTAGTGTGCTGGTACATGGAATGCTGGGTGATTTCAGCTCTGAAGCCTGCAGATGAGTGATATACTGTATTTACTAAGTGGCTCAGCCTTAACTTGGTTAATTATTACATTCAAAGGTGAAGGTGCGCTCTATTGGCGCTGTGTCCTCACTCCTTAGTGCTCCGTCCGATGCGCTTTTGCTCTCTGGCGATGCTGCTGTTGTGCTCTCCAGTGACTATCCGCACTTTATCTCAACACTATGTCCGCGATCTATACATGCACTCTGCCCATGCTCCACATCGACGCTGTGTCCACTCTAGCGCTCCACAGTGGCGCTTTATCTGCATTCTGCTCTCCTTAGTAGCGCTTTATCTGCATTCTGCGCTCCGTAGTGGCGCTTTATCTGCATTCTGCGCTCCATAGTGGTGCTTTATCTGTATTCTGCGCTCCGTAGTGGTGCTTTATCTGCATTCTGCGCTCTGTAGTGGTGCTTTATCTGCATTCTGCGCTCCTTAGTGGTGCTTTATCTGTATTCTGCGCTCCGTAGTGGTGCTTTATCTGCATTCTGCGCTCTGTAGTGGTGCTTTATCTGCATTCTGCGCTCTGTAGTGGTGCTTTATCTGCATTCTGCGCTCTGTAGTGGTGCTTTATCTGCATTCTGCGCTCCGTAGTGGTGCTTTGTCTGCGTCTCGCAGTGGAGCTTTGTGCTTTACAGTGGCCATTTGTTCGTGTTCCACAATTGTGCTCTGCCTGCCCTCTGCCGTGGCCTTCTTTTGTGTTCCGCAATGGCCCACTGTCCGTGCTGCGCAGTGGCCCTCTGTCCGCCCTCCGCAGTGGCCCTCTGTCCGCCCTCCGCAGTGGCCCTCTGTCCGTACTCCGCAGTGACGCTCTGTCCGCCCTCCGCAGTGGCGCTCTGCCTGTGCTCCGCAGTGGCGCTCTGTCCGCCCTCCGCAGTGGCCTTCTGTCCGCCCTCCGCAGTGGCCCTCTGTCCGCCCTCCGCAGTGACGCTCTGTCCGCCCTCCGCAGTGGCGCTCTGTCCGCCCTCCGCAGTGGCGCTCTGTCCGCCCTCCGCAGTGGCGCTCTGTTCGCCCTCCGCAGTGGCGCGCTGTTTGCCCTCCGCAGTGGCCCTCTGTCCGTACTCCGCAGTGACGCTCTGTCCGCCCTCCGCAGTGGCGCTCTGTCCGCCCTCTGCAGTGGCGCTCTGTCCGTACTCCGCAGTGGCCCTCTGTCCGACCTCCGCAGTGGCCCTCTGTTCGCCCTCTGCAGTGGCGGTCTGTTCGCCCTCCGCAGTGGCACTCTGCCCGTGCTCCGCAGTGGCCCTCTGTCCGCCCTCTGCAGTGGCCCTCTGTCCGCCCTCCGCAGTGGCGCTCTGTTTGCCCTCCGCAGTGGCGCGCTGTTTGCCCTCCGCAGTGGCCCTCTGTCCGCCCTCCGCAGTGGCCCTCTGTCCGCCCTCCGCAGTGGCGCTCTGTTTGCCCTCCGCAGTGGCGCTCTGTTCGCCCTCCGCAGTGGCGCTCTGTCTGTGCTCCGCAGTGGCGCTCTGTCCGCCCTCCGCAGTGGCCCTCTGTTCGCCCCCCCCCGCAGTGGCGCTCTGTCCGTCATCCGCAGTGGCCCTCTATCCGTGCTCTGCAGTTGCATTCTGCCCGCCCTCCGCAGTGGCCTTCTGTTCATGGTGCACAGTGGCGCTCTGTCCACCCTCCGCAGTGGCCCTCTGTCCATCCTTCACTGTGCCACTTTGTCTATGCCCGAGTGTTGCTCGATCTGTGCTCCGCAGTGGCATCCTGTCTGCACTGCCTAAAGGTTCTCTCTCTGCGCTTCCTAGAGGCGCTGTGTCCATGCTCCCCAGCTGAATTATGTTCACTCTCCCTTGCGGCACCCTGCTTGTGTTCCCTAACGTTGCCCTGTCCGCGCTCCCTAGTGCTGTTTAGTTCTGTGCTCCCCTTCTTTGTCCTGTACACTCACAGTGCTCCAGTCACAGTGTCCACATAGCACTGCCTGTCACAGTGCCCCCATTACATTGCCAGCCACATATCTTACAAAACAAAGTAGCCGTCTGACCCCCTATGCCTCCATAGTTGTAACTGCCTGACAGCTGCACTGCTTCTATAACAACGCCAGTCCCAGTGCCGCCAACACTGCCGGCTGCAGTTCCCCCATTACAGTGTCAGCCACAGCGCCTCCATCACAGTGTCAGCCACAGCGCCTCCATCACAGTATCAGCCACAGCGCCTCCATCACAGTGTCAGCCACAGCGCCTCCATCACAGTGTCAGCCACAGCGCCTCCATCACAGTGTCAGCCACAGCGCCTCCATCACAGTGTCAGCCACAGTGCCTCCATCACAGTGTCAGCCACAGCGCCTCCATCACAGTGTCAGCCACAGCGCCTCCATCACAGTGTCAGCCACAGCGCCTCCATCACAGTGTCAGCCACAGCGCCTCCTTCACAGTGTCAGCCACAGCGCCTCCATCACAGTGTCAGCCACAGCGCCTTCATCACAGTGTCAGCCACAGCGCCTCCATCACAGTGCCAGCCACAGCGCCTCCATCACAGTGTCAGCCACGGCGCCTCCATCACAGTGCCAGCCACGGCGCCTCCATCACAGTGCCAGCCACAGCGCCATCACAGTGCCAGCCACAGCGCCTCCATCACAGTGTCAGCCACAGCGCCTCCATCACAGTGTCAGCCACAGCGCCTCCATCACAGTGTCAGCCACAGCGCCTCCATCACAGTGTCAGCCACAGCGCCTCCATCACAGTGTCAGCCACAGCGCCTCCATCACAGTGTCAGCCACAGCGCCTCCATCACAGTGCCAGCCACAGCGCCTCCATCACAGTGCCAGCCACAGCGCCTCCATCACAGTGTCAGCCACAGCGCCTCCATCACAGTGTCAGCCACAGCGCCTCCATGACAGTGCCAGCCACAGCGCCTCCATCACAGTGCCAGCCACAGCGCCTCCATCACAGTGTCAGCCACAGCGCCTCCATCACAGTGTCAGCCACAGCGCCTCCATCACAGTGTTAGCCACAGCGCCTCCATCACAGTGTCAGCCACAGCGCCTCCATCACAGTGTCAGCCACAGCTCCTCCATCACAGTGCCAGCCACAGCGCCTCCATCACAGTGTCAGCCACAGCGCCTCCATCACAGTGTCAGCCACAGCGGCTCCATCACAGTGTCAGCCACAGCGGCTCCATCACAGTGTCAGCCACAGCGCCTCCATCACAGTGTCAGCCACAGCGGCTCCATCACAGTGTCAGCCACAGCGCCTCCATCACAGTGTCAGCCACAGCGCCTCCATCACAGTGTCAGCCACAGCGCCTCCATGACAGTGCCAGCCACAGCGCCTCCATCACAGTGCCAGCCACAGCGCCTCCATCACAGTGTTAGCCACAGCGCCTCCATCACAGTGTCAGCCACAGCGCCTCCATCACAGTGTCAGCCACAGCTCCTCCATCACAGTGCCAGCCACAGCGCCTCCATCACAGTGTCAGCCACAGCGCCTCCATCACAATGTCAGCCACAGCGCCTCCATCACAGTGCCAGCCACAGCGCCTCCATCACAGTGTCAGCCACAGCGCCTCCATCACAGTGCCAGCCACAGCGCCTCCATTACAGTGTCAGCCACAGCGCCTCCATCACAGTGTCAGCCACAGCGCCTCCATCACAATGTCAGCCACAGCGCCTCCATCACAGTGCCAGCCACAGCGCCTCCATCACAGTGTCAGCCACAGCGCCTCCATCACAGTGTCAGCCACAGCGCCTCCATCACAGTGTCAGCCACAGCGCCTCCATCACAGTGTCAGCCACAGCGCCTCCATCACAGTGTCAGCCACAGCGCCTCCATCACAGTGTCAGCCACAGCTCCTCCATCACAGTGTCAGCCACAGCGCCTCCATCACAGTGTCAGCCAGTGACAGATGCAGTGTCCTGTCTGGCATCACATTCCGATGATCAGGACCGGTCTGACACAAGAGCCGGTGATCATACAGCCGGAGTGCAGAGACCCCGCGTCTCCCGACCTGGCGGCTGTAATTACCGCACTCTCATCGTTACTATGGGAACTTCTTATAGAAATGCCGGAACGCTGCGCTCCCATGATGCTTCAGTTCGGAGCCTGCTGTGCGCTGATCAAGACTTTATCTGCAGCGCAATTATGTACAGAGCTGATGCTTTACATGCACAGGGTCCATCATCAGGACCCCGAACCGCCGGGTCATGTGTGCACCCCCCATACCGCAGTGTACAGATAGGCAGCACACATCCATCAGGTCTCTAGTCACCAGAGCTTTCACTCCAGTCACTGCCAGAGCTGCATTCAGAATCTCCCTCGCTCCACTGCAGATGAGATCAAAGCCAAAAGAACAGAATCTGGACTGCAGCTCCGGATGGGACTGTAGCACCCGACATGCAGAATTATAGACGCAGCTTTCAGACGCATGAAATGAGAAACCAGCAGATTTCTGGAGTGTGCGATGTGAGATCAGTAGAATTAGGAATTCAGCTCTGGAGTATGTGATCTGCAAAGCCAGCAGAATTCTGAATGCGTTTTTGGTTGTGACTGTGGAGTATATGATGTGATATGTGAATCCTGCAGAATTATTACTGCAGCTCTGGATGTGACTGTAGTGTATGATACGGTATGCTACGTCAGCAAAATAATAAATGCAGCTTTGGATGTGACTGGAGTATAGGATATGATACTCGATACCAATAGAATAATAAATTCAGCTTTGGCTGTGACTGGAGTGCATGATATTATTCTGCTGGTATCCAGTATCATATATTATACTCTAGTCACATCTAAATCTGCATTTGTTATAGTTCTGGTATTGAATATCATAAATGCTGTGAATATGCTACGTCAGCAAAATAATAAATGTAGCTCTGGAAGTGACTGGAGTATAGGATATGATATTCAATACCAGTAGAATAATAAATGCAGCTCTGGATCTGACTGGAGTGTATGATACAATATGCTTTGCCAACAGAATAATAAATGCTGCTTTGAATGTGACTGGCATATAATGTATAATATTCAATATAAGCAGAATAATAAATGCAGCTCTGGATGTGACTGGAGTATAACATATGATAGTTGATCCAGAAGATTAATAAATGCAGCTTTGGATGTGACTGGAATATAATGTATTATATTCAAAACCAGCAGAATCATAAATGCAGCTTTGGATGTGACTGGAGTATAGGATATGATATATGATACCAGCAGAATAATAAATGTAGCTTTGGATGTGACTGGAGTATAGGATATGATATTTGATACCAACAGAATAATAAATGCAGCTTTAGATGTGACTGGAGTATAGGATATGATATATGATACCAGCAGAATAATAAATGTAGCTTTGGATGTGACTGGCATATAATGTATAATATTCAATACCAGCAGAATAATAAATGCAGCTCTGAATGTGACTGGAGTATAGGATATGATATTTGATACCAGCAGAATAATAAATGCAGCTTTGGATGTGACTGGAGTATAGGATATGATATATGATACCAGCAGAATAATAAATGTAGCTTTGGATGTGACTGGAGTATAGAATATGATATTTGATACCAGCAGAATCATAAATGCAGCTTTGGATGTGACTGGAGTGTAGGATATGATATTTGATACCAGCAGAATAATAAATGCAGCTTTGGATGTGACTGGAGTATAGGATATGATATATGATACCAGCAGAGTAATAAATGTAGCTTTGGATGTGACTGGAGTATAGAATATGATATTTGATACCAGCAGAATCATAAATGCAGCTTTGGATGTGACTGGAGTGTAGGATATGATATTTGATACCAGCTGAATAATAAATGCAGCTTTGGATGTGACTGGAGTGTAGCATATGATATTTGATACCAGCAGAATTCTAAATGCAGCTTTGGATGTGACTGGAGTATAGGATATGGTATATGATACCAGCAGAATAATAAATGCAGCTCTGGATGTGACTGGAGTGTAGGATATGATATTTGATACCAGCAGAATAATAAATGCAGCTTTGGATGTGACTGGAGTATAGGATATGATATTTGATACCAACAAAATAATAAATGCAACTCTGGATGTGACTGGAGTGTAGGATATGATATTTGATACCAGCAGAATAATAAATGCAGCTTTGGATGTGACTGGAGTATAGGATATGATATATGATACCAGCAGAATAATAAATGTAGCTTTGGATGTGACTGGAGTATAGAATATGATATTTGATACCAGCAGAATCATAAATGCAGCTTTGGATGTGACTGGAGTGTAGGATATGATATTTGATACCAGCAGAATAATAAATGCAGCTTTGGATGTGACTGGAGTAAAGGATATGATATATGATACCAGCAGAGTAATAAATGTAGCTTTGGATGTGACTGGAGTATAGAATATGATATTTGATACCAGCAGAATCATAAATGCAGCTTTGGATGTGACTGGAGTGTAGGATATGATATTTGATACCAGCTGAATAATAAATGCAGCTTTGGATGTGACTGGAGTGTAGCATATGATATTTGATACCAGCAGAATTCTAAATGCAGCTTTGGATGTGACTGGAGTATAGGATATGATGTATGATACCAGCAGAATAATAAATGCAGCTCTGGATGTGACTGGAGTGTAGGATATGATATTTGATACCAGCAGAATAATAAATGCAGCTTTGGATGTGACTGGAGTATAGGATATGATATTTGATACCAACAAAATAATAAATGCAACTCTGGATGTGACTGGAGTGTAGGATATGATATTTGATACCAGCAGAATAATAAATGCAGCTTTGGATGTGACTAGAGTGTAGGATATGATATTTGATACCAGCAGAATTCTAAATGCAGCTTTGGATGTGACTGGAGTATTTTCTCTTACATTCTGTCATTTCCCTGTTTTCAGGTTAAGAAGAAGCAGCAGAGCCTTGTGGAGGTGAGAGCGGAGAAGCCTCTGGTGCTGGAGGAGGAGAGCGATGCCTCCAAGGTGCTGGATGCCGGCTCCTCGTCACAGAAGCAGACGGCGGACGGCGAGCTCCCGGACACCTTCATAGAAATCCAGCTGAACGACGAGACCTGTGGAGCGGCCAGTAAACGGCTCAGCAGTCTGTCCGCAGCCGACGTCGCCATTGTAAATCCAGACACCTTGGAGGACAAGAAGGAGCCGGAGTCTGGAGGAGCGACGGCCGACACGAGCGTTCCCTCCGCTGCTCCAAGTTGTGACTCGCTGTCCAAAAAGACTAAAAGTAGTGAACCAGCGAGCCCCTCCGTGGACGACCCGCACCCCGGGGAGGCTCCTCACCTCCACCCTGCTGTCCTGTCTCTGAAGGAAATCGATGTAGGGAACACTCAGCACTTCGTGGAAGCCAAAGAGGTACTGCATCTATCCACGGTGAAATCCATCTACCCGGAGCTGCCGGTGGAGGTCCTCGACGACGCGAGAGATGTGGCCACCATCAAGCCTCTGGTTCCTAATGAGAAGCTGTATCCTCCGCTCCCGCAGCAGCACAGGCTCACCCCCTTCACTAGGGAGCAACTGAAGATATTTGAGCCATGCTCCTGGATAGAGAACGTGGACTCTTTCACTGAAGAGTTCGAGAGGATCGCCCACCAGGACCGGCACGAGTTCCACGAGCTCCTCATGAACTACAGGCGGTGCAGGTCGCAGCTCATTGTGGCCGAAGCCAAGCTGCTGGTCATGGTCTCTGACTGGAAGAATATCAAGGGCAAAGTCTGGGACTTTAAGGAGGAGCACATGACTGTACAGGTGATTAACCGGCCATTATGATAGCGCAGTGTCTTGTAGAAATCCTGCAGAGATCTTCGTTTTCCGCTTCTCTCCTACTTTTGGCTGAGAGGTTTGACTTAACCTTGGTGGTGAGACTTAACAATCTGCAGATAGAGCAGGGGTAGGGAGAGGCTCCTGCTGCAGCCAGTTAGCTCCTGCTGTGCTGGGGACTGTACCAGCTTCCTTAACTTGGCAGAGAGCGCCCCTGATTCTCAGCATCGGTGGAGGTCCCAGATGTCTGAATCTCAGCGATCCTTAGGGGGGCCGCTGACCTTCAGACTTCTAGTCTGACATGTCCATCTGTCTGACTATCGGACGTCTTTGAGGCTCTGTATTGGGATGCGTTCTCTGCACGCACAGCACATTCCTCTATATCATGCTTTCTGGGCATTCACCATGGCTGGCATCGGATCCTGCCCGTTGAATAACATCTGATAGAGGCGACGCCAGGGCACAGATCCAAAGCTATTATACCCGACTGTGAGAAAGGAAAAGCTGCCCGTGATCTATCCAGCCGAGACGTAACACCTAATACTAGTGTAAATACACAGGCTTCCATGCCGTAACACGCAGCGCCGCCCTTCACATGCCAAATATCGGGGCGCCAGGCTTCATCCTTCTATGGCTAGCCTAATCAACAGGTCGTAAAAGTAACAACAGACATTTTTAAGGGATTTTCTGGGACCGTCCTAATGTTAAGGCTTGGAAGACCACAAATTTCCCAACTTTAGACCCCCCCCCCATTTTCTAACTTCCTGTGCTGCCCCATCATGTCTTTTCCAGCCTGAGCAATGTATGGGGGCTTATAAGTAATGTCATTGGCATACCGCCAATGATGGGAGGCCTCAAGACCGCTACGAGGCGCAGTGACAAAAGGCCTCACCCCCTGCCTCAATCCGAACTAGGATTTGCATGGAGCAGGCTCACATACTGAGCCCGATCCATATCCGCTGGTAAGTGCAGTGGTCGGAGCTAGGTGTGTTCACAGCGATTACCCGCCTAGGTGCCGCGGTGAACAGTGACCATGACATATGACATATTAATGGTTACATGGGGTGGTGGCAGTAACAATCGATTTAAACCCCCTTAATCGCTCCAAACCAGTCATTCGCTATGGGGCCCCTGAATTTTTATGTATGTTTTAAAGGTGGACCTGGATTTTACTATCTGATCCACCCCTGATCGGCTGCACAGCTCATGTCTTCTGCTTCCGTTCTGTCTTTATTTCACCCAATAGTTAGTAATGTTGTCTGGCAGCATTGGGGTGCAATAACTACATGCACTGTGACTTTTTTCTTATTACTTGAGGCCCGACTGACGTTCAGATTTATAGTTCATGCTTTCCCTTTGCCCACTGACTCCTAAGAGGTTAATCTTGTACTGCTTATGGGTTATTGAGGTTGTTTCATCCTGATTTCTCTCATTGAAATGAAGCGTCCTGGCTCGATCAGCTGATCGCCATCGGTCAGAAGCTTCAGCTGGTCCTATGTTTCCCTGCAGTGGCCTCTGCTGGTGGAGTGTAGTATTACATGATCTGACATAACGAGATCCAGTGTGGATCCCTCCCCTCTAAGAAAAATAGCTACTAAATCAAGGTAATATTTCTTTCTGTTACAGGGACTGTGCGAAGACCAGGCCAAAGTAGTCGGATACCACCACTACCAGACTGCTGAAGTCAATGCCTCGGCCTTAGGAGACCTAAAGAGACTATTCGAGCTGAAGTCGGACCACTTACACCAGACTTTCGCTCTGCACTCGTACACGTCGGTCCTGTCCCGTCTGCAGGTCGAGTCTTATATTTATGGGCTGGTAAACAACTCCCCTTTCCTGAAATCGTAGCCGTGTACCATCCGGACCACGGTGAGTCCAAACGTGAGCCAAACGTACCCACGTAGAATGAAAAATTTCTATCAATCTTTACATTTCAATTTTTTTTTTCACCGTTTTTAAGATCTCCATTTCCTGTTAGTGCATGGGTGTAAAAACGTTTAGACCTGATACTTCTCACGGAGATATAACATGACGTATAATGGGGGTCCCCATCTGCCGTGTGCCATTTATATTACTTCTTATATGGCAGTGGTGGCCCATGAGTGCGGCCACCCTAGGGGTGCGGTGCTGACTATGGATGGCATATTAATTTTAACTACTTACTGTACATCTAATATTTTTTTATTATTATTATTTTCCACAGCCCCTCAGAAACTGGAAGGGTCTCACTCGGATCTGATCCTGCTGAAGGAGTGCATCAGCGTCCTGTTCACCTTTACAAGGAGACTTATAGTAGACACTCCGTTCCAGAACGACATCTTGCTCTGGCTTCAGAAGCTGGTGAGTCCCGTGCTTCCATGCACCACAGGCCATACGGCTACAAAGAGTGACGGCCGTGACGCTTCTTGTCTATACGTATCTGTGGCTTATGGTTTATGATTTTATCACCTTTAAAGAGTGAAAACCCCATTAGATGACAGTCAGCCAAACCTGAAAATCCTGCCCGATCTAATCTGTACTGGGCATCCCGACGGATGGTGTTCTGCAATGAACGCTCCCCACCCTGTCTCGTGTCCTCTTGAGTGGGACCACTTAAAAACAAATGGGAGAGTTCAGTGCGGCGAGCGCAGGACACTTACAGGGGTCGTTTACTAAAATGATCTGTATAACCTAACTTTTTTTTTTAGAATTAGTCATTATCAGATTGGTGGGGTCCGACACAGGTCCCCTCCATCTCCACTTATCTGTAGTCTCTGATTTAAATATTTTAATGGTGCGGGACAGCACAGTCCTGTACTCTATAGGGGCCACTGCTAGATATGGATGTTCTGTAATTGGGGGCAATGTTTGTGGTCACCTTGCAGCTTTAAAAAAGGCTACTACAAACAGGCTTGGTGCTAGCTACTCCATTTTCCAGATCCGATGGGTTGCCCTGGTCTTCATCCTTTATCCCCTATACAGGGATCTGGACTTGCACAGGGACCTCTAGGCTGGGGCCACGTGGCAAGCTGCTTTTTGATGGTGCAAGCTGTAAAGAAGAATGGTCCGGTAGCCAGGTCAGAACCAGGAGGTCAGTGCAGGGGTGAGCTGATGCCAAAATCAAAAAAGTCTACTGGGAATTCCAGCAGTATAGTCAAATTATAATGATCAATGGACAGCAGGCGCTCAGGAGCCTAAATAGGTTACAGCCGCACCCAGGCCACACAGGAGGAAGCAAACAGTGATAAGAGTTAACTCTTGAACTCCTAGAAGACACAGAACTAGAGTTGTAGTCTTGAATCACCTTCAGTAACAGAGTGGCTCCTCCTGGCGACAGGAAGGGCAGGCAGCCATACAGATGTCACATATTCACTTGAACGGAGCTACGGGACCGGTCATTGCTGCTGTCTTGGAGTGGTGAACGAACATGCACAAGTGTCTTGTCATGTGGGAGTTTACGCCACCAGCCGGGATCTCAAGAACGAGCGTGCGAGCTAGCTCCTGATCCGGCCACCTATACCCAGCAGTATGCTTCTGTTCATGCAGAGTGACTTAGGAGCCCTCCTAGAGTGATGTCCACTTTGTCTGCATGGTCAGTCCAGTGGCACATCAATGCCTCTAACCCGTGAATCCATCAGGATCATCCAGCCACCCACCAACCACCAACCAAGAAGCCAGGTAGTCGGTGGAGATGCGTGATCCTGGAGATAAAACAATCCTTTCATACAGCTCTGTCTTAAGAACATGTTGTCTTTTAGGTTTCTGTGTTACTGAAAGTGGGATGCGTCGGAGACCACCTGTTCCTCTTGAATCATATCCTGCGCTGTCCAGCAGGTATCAATAAATGGGCTGTCCCGTTTATTCAGGTGGGTAGTAAATTAATTTACAGGCCTCAGCAAATCACAATCCCCTCAGTGTATGTGACTATATCTGCAGATAGATATAATATATGGTGCACATATTGCTTTTTGGATATTTCAGGTCCGTGTCTTGCACAACCCGGCCGGCGTGTTTCACTTCATGCAGCAGCTGGCGGTCCTCATGTGTCCTGTAAGGTGAGACCTCACATATAAGTGCTGTCCTATAGTAATGGCCGCGTGACTTATCTATGGGGATCCTGGTGGCCGCTGACCATAGTCCTATTTCATCCTTGCACCGCTGGTTGCAGTCTACCTCTCCTATCAGGACTGGTGAAAGCTGGCTCTTCTGTAATAAAAAAAAAGTATAAAATGACTTTACCTGATTAAAATGGCAGATAAAAATATAATCCTTTTTTTCCATAGAAATCGCGCTGACTTCCTGTGCGACATGAAACCCAACGACAGAAAAGGTTCGTCTTCAGCGAAGGAGTCGGGAACTGGACTTTGGTGGATGAAGGTGGTGAGGAGGTCAGTGCCTTAGAGCGTAGAATATTTGTTTCCAAAGGTGAGAGAGATTTCGTATTTTAATTTCATCGTCTATTCATTGGGTAGGTGATCACTTACTGATTGGTGAGGGTCTGTAAAAACAGCAAATGGGTGACGTAGGGGATTGTATTTGTTTTATCCTTTACTTATTTCCTAACATCTTTTGCAGGACGAGGATCCAGAGACAAGTTGGATTCTGTTGTCGGAGGACGACCTCATTTCTCTTTTGGGGCAATTTCCTTTTCATGAACTTTTTAAGAACGTTCTCGGATTTAACTCTAGAGGTGAGCCGAGCGGCGATTTTTGTTGTCGTCGCTCTTTTTGGAATTAAAAGTTTATGGAACTAAAAAAAATCAAATAAATTCTGCATCTCTATTGAGCGCCAGATATTACATTGATTGCCTTTTCACCCCCTTCCACTTTGCATATTAGGTTTATTAGCAAAATGTGCAAACTTTCTGATTTCTCCTTCGTCTCATTGGGGGACACAGGACTGCGGGTGTATGCTTCTGCCGCTAGGAGGCTGACACTAAGTAACATAAAAAAGGTTAGCTCCTCCTCCGCCGTATACACCTCAGCACTGGCCGCAGGCAAACCCAGTTATTGCTTAGTGTCTGATGGAGGCACACGTCTGGTTCTTTTTCCAGACCACTTTTTTTTTTTTTTTTTTTTTTTTTTTCTTCCCCACGAAGATGAGATAGGGGCGACGGATCCTATTGAAAGGGTCCGATCTCCCCAAACCATCAACGGGCGAGCACGTGGAGTAAAGCCTCCAGCGTATCCTCTCCCGCAACGTGGGACACGAATGCCGGACTTAGCCCTGTCCACCCTGAGGTATTGAAACCCTAGGTTGCACAGAGGCAGGAGTTTGTCCGTGCAGCCCCCACTGCGCCACCAATGCTAGACTGCGGTGCTGCAAGGAGGCGGACGGTCCCTCTCCTCGCCCCCTGAAGGGTGATGGAGTTAGGGTTCCTGCACCGTCCCACCTTTTTTACTACAAAGCCCCCCTCTAATGGCTCACCTTTTTGAAAACGGAGAAGAAACGCCGCACGCATGGAGCACCGCAGGTTTCAAGCTTCTGGATTCCAGCCAAGGTACACTCCTGGCCCGTGTTCCCCCCCGGGGGCGTCAGGTCCCTGGCTTCGGCGGCGTTAGGCCTCGGGCAAGGACCGGGGACTGGGGCCCGAGGTGTGGCGTCCGGCGCCGGCCGCCGGAAATCTAGGCCGCGGCTTCGGGCGGTGCTGGGCCGCGGCTGCAAATTTAGTCCCCGGCTTCTGCCGGGGACTAGGCCGCGGCCCAAGATATAGCGTCCGGTGTCGGCCGGAGGGCGGGCCGCGGTCGCGGGGATCCGCCCTCGGCATTGTCTCCTTCCGGCGGGCCCGCCCTCTGGTTTTGGGGCCGCCTCCGCCGGAAATCTAGGCCGCGGCTTCGGCTGATGCTAGGCCGCGGCTGTAAATTTAGTCCCCGGCTTTTGCTGGAGACTAGGCCGCGGCTGGAGGCGGGCCTCTGACAGCTAGGCCGCGCCTCTCGATCCTCCCCCTAAAGGCTCGGCTACTTGAGCTCGCCTTCCTAACAGGGGGGCGCTCTTTTTGAAAAATTTGGAGCCAGACGCACTGCTACGCGGTTTAAGGACGCAGGGGTACAGGACTGGGGTAAGTGCTTCTACCTCCAGCCTGGTTGTTACTTCTGCACTCCGTTTCACTGACCGTCGCACATCCAGTTCATTGCGGACTCTGTGATAGACTCAGTATGTCCAGAAGAACTAAAGCTCATACGGTGCTGTATACCGCATGCATTGCCTGTAGGTCTCCTTTTCCGCGCGCCCAGATTACTCGGGTTTGCGAAGCCTGTGACTCCGAACGGGCTCAGGAACCCGCTCCTATTACGGAACCCAGTGCGTCAGGTCCCCCTGAATGGGCTCTGTCCCTGACTCAATCTGTGGCATCATTGACTAGAGCAATCGAGTCCCTTCAAGCTCCCCATAGGAGCAGGGACAGTGGTTCACCCGTCTTGGCGACGTCTCATGAACCTCCGGCCTGCAGGGGCCGCGCTCTCACTAGGCAGACGCAGGGGAAGCGAACCCACACTGCGTCGCCTTTGCCGTCCGGAGCCTCGGCATCTTTCAGTTCCGTCTCCCGCTCTCCCTCACCTCTGACAAGTGATCAGTATTCGGATTCTGATTCAGAAGGGTCCCTTAATTTGGAGGCACCAAATTGTCAGGACACAATTGACAGTTTGATTGAAGCTGTCAATCAAACCTTGGGGATAGACGATGAGTCCACCTTGACCTCCGGTCATAAGGTGTCCTTCAAAAGAGCCAGGCAAGCTCATAAGGTTTTTGGATCTCATCCTGAGTTTGAGGAACTAGTGCAGCGCCACCGGGAGAAACCGGACAAGCGCTTCGCAGGACAAAAGGCTCTCAATACTAGATATCCTTTTGCTCCCGAGCTTCTTAAGAAATGGGCGGAATCTCCTGCGGTTGATCCTCCTGTGTCGCGTTTGGCGTCTAAAACGCTCCTCTCCCTTCCTAACGGTTCCTCGATCAAGGAACCAACGGATCGTCTGATTGAAGGTTTGGCCCGCTCGGTGTTTGAAGCATCGGGTTCTGCTCTCTCTCCTTCTTTTGCAGCGACTTGAGTTGCTAAGGCCATGATATCCTGGTCGGAGTCTCTAAATAGAGCGCTTCATGGTATTGAGGTACCATCTGAAGTAACTGAGATTTCTAATCAGATAGCACTTGCGGGAGACTTCTTAATTAATGCGTCCATGGATGCGGCAAATTGCGCAGCCCTAGCTGCTGCTAATGCAATTGCCATCAGAAGATCTTTGTGGCTTAGAACCTGGCGAGCTGATTCAATCTCAAAGAAATCGCTTACATCCTTACCATATCAGAATGGTCGGTTATTTGGCGAAAGGTTGGATCAGCTCATATCTGATGCGACGGGAGGGAAGAGCAGTTTCCTTCCTCAGCAAAAGATTAAGCAGCCTTTTCGCCGACAGCTTCAGCCTCGCTTTAGGGCCTTTCGTAACCCAGGTTGGGCCGCGCCAGCTACCTCCAGCGGTTCAGGTCGGCCTAGTCAGGCCAGAGATCGTCAGGTCTCCTACAGGACCAACCCTCTGGGAAGAGGACGATCTCAACAACCAAGATCTAGAGGGTCCAAACCCCAGAGATATTCGGACAAATGACTGGAGGCAGAATCCGGTCAATTTATCCAGAGTAGGCGGCCGCTTACTCTGGTTTCGCCCCATTTGGCTATCGATTACTCACGACGAGTGGGTCCGGGAGTTAGTCTCCTCGGGGTACAAAATAGAATTTTCCAGCCTTCCCTCAAATCGTTTTTTTCCCTCGCGCCTTCCCAAGGACGAATCTCGGGTTCGCGCCTTATTCAGGGCGGTCGAGTCTCTTCGGCACAGCGGGGTTGTCGTGCCTGTACCGGAGATCGAAAAGGGTCAGGGGTTTTATTCCAACCTGTTCATTGTACCCAAAAAGGACGGTACCGTAAGGCCCATTTTGGATCTAAAGCGACTGAACCGGTTTGTCAGAATTCGGCATTTCCGAATGGAATCTCTCCGTTCGGTCATTGCAGCCATGGAAAAAGGGGAATTTCTAGCATCAATAGACATTCAGGATGCCTATCTTCACATCCCCATATTTCCTCCTCACCAGAGATTTCTTCGGTTTGCCGTCGGCAAACTTCATCTTCAGTTCGCAGCCTTGCCATTCGGGCTAGCCACAGCCCCCAGGGTGTTCACAAAGGTCATGGCTGCTGTTGTGTCCATTCTGCACTCCAGGGGGGTAGTCATCCTGCCTTACTTAGACGATCTCCTCATCAAGGGTCCGTCTTTTCAAATCTGCGAGGAAAGTGTCAGCATTACGTTAGACACCCTTGCTCGCCTGGGGTGGCTGGTGAATACGAAGAAATCATCTCCCGTACCATCTCGGAAGATCACCTTTTTAGGGATGAATTTCGACACCGCTCAGGGTTGATAATTCTTCCTCAGGACAAGGCCTTGGTTCTCCGTCAAGAGGTACGGATCCTTCGCCAACCAATTCCTCACACCATCCGGTTTTGCATGAGGGTCCTGGGAAGGATGGTGGCAGCAATAGAGGCTATTCCATTTGCCCAATTTCATCTTCGCCCCCTTCAACATGCACTCTTGGCAGTATGGGACGGGAGCCCTTACTCCCTCAATCTTCGGTGTCGTCTGTCCCTGCAGGTCAGACAGACTCTAATGTGGTGGACGAAGAGCACCACTCTTCGACAGGGTCGGTTGTTTCCTCCAAATTTTTGGTTGGTTGTCACAACGGACGCCAGCCTGTTCGGATGGGAGCAGTGTTTCGTCACCATACAGCCCAGGGAACTTGGTCTCAGCAGGAATCGACCCTCCCGATCAATATTTTAGAGATCCGAGCTATTCGGCTAGCTCTGAGACATTTTCACCAGCATCTGGCGGGCCACCCAGTCAGAATACAATCGGACAATGCCACGGCAGTGGCATACATAAACCATCAGGGAGGTACCCGCAGCAGGGCGGCCATGCACGAGGTAAAACAGATTCTGACTTGGGCAGAGGTAAATCACTCTGTGATTTCAGCGGTCCACATTCCGGGCGAGGAAAACTGGGCTGCGGATTTTCTCAGCCGTCACGGCATAGCGTCAGGGGAATGGTCGCTTCATCCCGAGGTTTTTCAGCAGATATGCCGACGCTGGGGAACCCCAGATGTGGACCTGATGGCTTCCAAGATAAATGCCAAGGTGCCCAACTTCGTCTCCCGGTACCGGGATCCGCAGGCATTTGCAGTAGACGCTCTGGTCCTACCATGGAATCAGTTTCATCTTCCATACTTGTTTCCACCAATAGCCCTTCTCCCAAGGGTGATCAGAAAGATCAGGATAGAGGGGGTTCCAGCGATATTAATCGCTCCGGATTGGCCGCGTCGCTCATGGTACGCGGAGCTGGTACAATTGCTCACCGACACACCCTGGCGACTGCCAGAGCGCGTGGACCTTCTCTCCCAGGGCCCAATTTACCACCAGAACTCAGCGGTCCTGTGTTTGACGGCCTGGCCGTTGAATCTTGGATCCTGACCAGGGCTGGATTCTCTAAAAAGGTCGCCGCAACGATGGCTAACGCCCGAAAGCCCGTTTCGGCTCGCATCTACCACGGTACTTGGAAGGTCCTTTTTACTTGGTGCAGGGAACATGGTTGTTCCCCGCTCCTCTTTTCAATTCCGAACATTCTATCTTTTCTCCAGGCTGGCCTAGATTCAGGTCTAGCGCCTAGTACTCTTAGACGACAGATATCAGCTTTGTCGGTTCTTTTTCAGCGAAAGATTGCGTCTAATTTTCAGGTTAGGACCTTTATTCAGGGGGTTGTCCATATAGTTCCTCCCTACAAGACTCCCTTAGAGGTTTGGGACCTCAATCTAGTCCTGGGAGTCCTACAGGAGTCTCCTTTTGAACCTTTGCAGGAAGTTTCTCTATCATTTCTTTCCTGGAAAGTGGTGTTTTTGGTAGCCATTACATCCATAAGGCGGGTTTCGGAGCTGGCTGCACTGTCTTGTCGAGCTCCGTACTTACTTTTCCATCAGGATAAGGTGGTGCTCAGACCAACACCACCTTTTCTGCCTAAGGTTGTGTCCTCATTTCATATTAATGAGGACATTGTGTTGCCCTCATTTTGCCCAGCTCCCACGCACCGAGTGGAGAAGGCTCTCCATACGCTGGATCTGGTGAGAGCACTCAGGAGATATGTATCTCGGACGGCGTCCTTTCGACAGACGGACACGCTGTTTGTCCTCCCTGAAGGTCGCAGGAAGGGACTTGCTGCCTCTAAGTCAACCTTGGCTAGGTGGATTCGGTTAGCCATTCAGGAGGCTTACCGTATCAGAGGCGCGGTGGTTCCCGCAGGGATCAAGGCTCACTCCACCAGAGCGGTGGGTGCCTCCTGGGCCCTTCGGCATCAGGCTTCGGTGGAACAGGTTTGTAAAGCAGCAACCTGGTCCAGTCTGCATACTTTTTCCAAGCATTATAATGTCCATACCCAGACTTCTGCGGATGCCAGTCTGGGTAGAAGGATTCTTCAGGGCGCGGTTGCGCACCTATAAGCAATGCTTGGTTATAAATTACACTGTGGAGTCGGTTTCCCACCCAAGGGACTGCTTTGGGACGTCCCACAGTCCTGTGTCCCCCAATGAGACGAAGGAGAAATACGGATTTTTGTGTTACTCACCGTAAAATCCTTTTCTCCGAGACACTCATTGGGGGACACAGCACCCTCCCTAAGAGCCGGCTGGCTTTATATTGAGTTAACTCTATTCTCCTTAAATTGGTATCAGCAGTTTTTTTCTTCTGAATATACTGTATCTGTGTTAACTCTTGATTTATTTTTTAGCCTCCTACTGCTTTTTGCACTAAACTGGGTTTGCCTGCGGCCAGTGCTGAGGTGTATACGGCGGAGGAGGAGCTAACCTTTTTTATGTTACTTAGTGTCAGCCTCCTAGCGGCAGAAGCATACACCCGCAGTCCTGTGTCCCCCAATGAGTGTCTCGGAGAAAAGGATTTTACGGTGAGTAACACAAAAATCCGTATATTTGTAAAAAACACAAAATGCCACTTTTATTGACTCCTGCAATCTGTAAATTATTCCATCTACTCAAGACAGGCGTCTGATACTGAGTAGATCCCCTCTGGCTGTTATGACCTGCTGTAAGGGTGAGGTATAGCCAGGCACCAGCTTCTGGCAGCGTTTCTGAGCCAGTTCCTGGCTTTGATTTCACTAATATTGCAATGTATGTACTTTCTGAAGGCCCCCCCCTTTACACATTGGATAAAAGTCAGATGGACCTGTTGATTTTGGCAGGATCGGACACCCGTCTAGTATGTGTAGGGGCTTGCCAACCGGCCCCGAACACCCAACCAACACTCACTGCTATATATTCTCTATCCTATCATCAGAGATACATTATCAGAGACTGTATATGTGATGCAAAATACCCCACACCCACAACAATAAGCAACATCCATAGAAATGGGAGTGACGACATTGCTGGGGTTAATAAGGCTATGTGAATGGGAAATGACTAAACTAGTTGCCATCAGAGAGGGTAGGAGAAAAAAAGAACGACCCAACAGCTCTGAGGTTACGGGCAATGATCGTCAAACTTATTGCAACTATTTTAATTCCAACAGGTGAATATTTTCCTGATAAAACCACCCCCCAGGAAATGATGAAGATTTTTGCCTTTGCTAATTCATTACTTGAGCTTTTGGCCCTCGGGCTGGAGACCTTCAACAGGGCGCGGTACCGTCAGTTCGTGAAGCGGATAGGCTGCATCATACGGTAATCTCGGGATTTTCTATTTTACGTTGTGTTGTGTGTCGGACCGGAGCATCGTCCTGCACTCGGATTCATGGTGTATACGGCTTCAGTGTGGACATGGCCGCCCCAGGCAAGTGGGGATTTCAGAAAAGGTGAAATTACAGAATTGAAGTGAATGGGTGCCCTGCAGAGGCAATAACCAGGGCGCCTCTGTGCACAGAAAACGTAGATGGGGACACCTCAGCGCTGTGCCTCTTTAATTCTCGGGATTGGTGAGGACCAAACATGTCGGACCCCCATTGATTTATGCAATATCCAAGCAAAACCCTATTACTTCATAAGTAGGGAATCCTCCGATAAATGTATGGTGCAATAACTGATACTTCCTCTGGAAGGAATTAAAGGGGTGCATTTGTAGCACATCCACAGCCTGGTCCATGAATGTACGACAGATGTAGGTCTCACCAATGGTACCCCCTCCTGCTCAAGACATGGCCCTTGTCACGTTTTGCCATTAGCTGAGAGGTCTCTGCGCACACATGAGAGAAAGGCACATGAAGTGGCACCATCAGTGAGACTCATCCGTTATACATTTGTGGCATACACAGACATAAAGGGGCATGATTGGTTAACGTTAAAGATGTATGTTCAATGCTTTTTATCTTTTAGGATGACCCTGTGTTATGTCAGCGATCACTGGGCTCTGTACCTGAGCAGTAACCGCGGCCAGGAGGAAAGCTCGGAGCTCTACTCACTGGGGAAGCTACAAGCCATTTATGATGAGCTCTTCCTGACCGCCGTCCTCCTTGTCCTCAAAGCCAAGAGGTAAGGTCATCTGCCGGGATCACGGTCTTGTCATTACGAGCCATTTTTTTTTTTTACACAAATTATTGCCGTGCACGTATGCTGGCCATAAGGTAGCCTAAAAAGATATGTCGGCCATTTTCTATGGCACTTAAAACATGCATCACCTGATACTGTTTTTATATCTCCCTCTGTGTGGGTCTTTAGCTGGCCATACACATCAAATAATGGTCAGCCGAACGCTCCGAATTGGGCAGACTATAGTGATTGTCATCTCACAACTCGTTTTTATGCCATGATTGGTTTATAAGCTCCCACTGCAAAAAAATAACTGTAGCCATAGACCATACCTGACATAGGTCAAAAGAGCACCCCCTGTAGGCCTCTGCCGGGCTAGTACAATGCCACAGCCAAAAAAGAATGCCACGGCATATACTTATTTTAACATTTTGTTCAGGAGCCAAACTATATTATGCCACTGTGTAGCCATATCGTCCATACTGAGGCTAAAGTGTACGGGGGTCTCTTGATTTTGGGGAAAAGATGGATTGGGCATGTTAATATTCTAGCTCTATTTGTTCAAGCTCCAAACCATGTCAATGTGTGCGTATTTCCTTCGTACACCCTCCAGGTTGGGAATTTGGCTCTTCATGTCTGAGATGCCTTATGGGACCCTGTCGAATGCTATGCTATGGAAGCTGCTGTATCTCATGCACTACGCCGAGAGCGAGAATGCCGACAACCTTTATTCCAGGATAGATGTGGCCACCTGTCAATCTACATTAAACGGTACTGAACCTCTGTTTCCCCTACCACAAAACCTGAAGTCAATCTGTATATAGCCCTGTTTAGTGTATTAGGAGCTGTATACAGATCGTCACCCCTGGTGGCAGCAACTGGAAGGCAAGAACTTTATTACGTAAAGTAGGAATACTTTCTGTTATGATAGTGTGGCAACTTACTCGTAAAAATAGTTAAAGCTTAAAACTGCAACTGACCCTGCCGGTTCCTGTACAGACTAAATATCCTGACTCCGCAGTCCCTAGTGGTTCCTGCGTGAGCTGAGATATCCCTAACCACAGTCTAGATGGCGGCAGCTCGGACCTATGCTGTCTGAAACACTGTTGATCTCTTTGCGTTCCTCCTAAAGAACCAGAGGGCAGAGCAGAGTGTAAATTACCTAAAGAAGGGAAAGTGTGCTGAAATAGAAGAGTAACACAAACCACAAAATGTAAAATAAAGGATTAATTATGTACTGTTAGAGAATATGTCGCCGACTTCCTAAAAAGAAGATAGGTGCAGAGTAAAGAACATAAACAGCAGAGATAAACCCTAGCTGGTCTTTCAGTAGCTGGCTTAATCTACAGCAGTATGGCTGGACAGTCAAATGAGACGCCAGCAGGAAATACCAGCAGGGGGAAAGTATATCAATCCGCACCCGAAAGGTGATAGGGCAGACAAGTGAGTAACTGAAAACACTTGTTACTCTCAAAAGACTGAAGCAAGGATACCAGAAACTAAATACGCGGAGAAAAGGTGTATCTGCTGTGGCTCAATGGACAAAGAAGCTGACCACAAAGCACAGACTCAAGGGTTCAAACCCAGAAACATAACTTGTTCCAAAAAAATTATGCTGTTGCTTTCTTGCTAAAAGAAAAACAAAAAGGAACCAGTAGATACGACAGTGTCCATGGTTAGGACTTCTGTCTCGGCTGAATTGAATGATGTTTCATTCACTGATTTTTTTTTAAAATTTCAGCAGCAGATGAAGGAAGGGAGACACACTAGTCATTACTAGTGGGTAAGCGGAGCCCACACAGGATAGAACACCTCAGATTAAAAAGAGTGTTGACCGGCCCCTCCAGCTCGGGCTCCTCCTACTCCAGCTCTCCAGTCTAAAATTTGAGGTCACAGAGGATAGTCGCTGCTGAAGCAGCTCCTCAGAAGATTTTTTATTTTTATCGGACAGAGACTTGGACCCCCGTGGTCTTGAGGTCTCAGGGGTCTCAGCGCTGCTGGACCCCCACCTCTCCCTTGGCGGATCTGTATTACCCTTTAAGGAGGTCCCTGCAGAACCCTGCCAGCCCCGGGGGATGAGGGTTGCTTCCCTGGCGGGGACGCAAACCGCGCTTCTGGGGTCACTGTGTTCCCCGCCCTGGGGGAAGCTATGGGCACAGCGCCACAAATCCCTGGGGGTCCCTGTGGCGCTTAGCTGGGTGAGTACTCAACATTTTAATATGTTTTGAGTGCTTCAGCGACTGCTGCGGCAGCCGCTGTTACATGTGACATGTTGGTGACTAGTGTCTTTTGTCCGCAGGTGGATGCCTGCAGGACATGGAGAGCGGAGGAGTCGCGCGCCCTTTTTTTGAATTTTTCGCGGCGCTCTGAGCGCGCGCTTTACTACTGTCTCCTCTTCCGGCTTCTCTCTCAGAAGCACAGCGCTGCGGCCATTACTGGATCAGGGAGCTGAAGGCTTCCTTCCTCACTCTCCTCCCCTCCCGACAATCGAAGACGCTACACCGCGGCCAGCTGGGTGAGTCGCTTCTGCCTGTCAGGGCAGAAGCCTAACCCCCTCACCCCCACAGCGCAGGACACTGAACGCTACCACTAACGATCACGATAACGACGCATACTAATGCGATCGCTTTTTTGTGATCGTTTTAATGTCGCTGATAGCGGCCATAGTGGACGATCTCATTAACGACGCAAAGTGGTTAGCGATCTCCTTAACGACTTTGGCGGTCATTGCGATGTACAATCAGCGCAATATGTTAGCGTTCTTGTTTAGTGTGGCATTCCCTTGAAACACTGTCCTGCAGCTGCTACCTCATAAGAGGCACCATGGGCTCGCACACCCTTTTCATTAACAAGGGTTGTGGGGAGTCTGCGACATTAACCCCTTCTTAGGCGGTTAACCCTTAATTGGGGACAGCTGGGGTAGCTCTCTCTTTAAGATCTTTAACCCTTCAGCGTTCGTTTTGCCTTAAGAAACCACACTGTTCTAGTTGCTGACAGGTTTAACCTGCCATATACTGTGTGAGGGCATGTCAGATCAGGGTCCAGGAGGTGCGGACCGTCTCCCAGATCCGCTACAGGATCAGTCTCACGTATCTGACACGCAGACCTCGACGGCGTCAAGCGCAGCGGTCGGAGGTGTCAGTGATGTCAAAATGGAGGCCCTCGCTCGTTCTATTGATGGCCTTTCTGACCTTCTAGGTTATTGGGTGTCAGCTAGATCCTCTCATGGTAGGAAGCGACACAGGCCGGTGCCATCCTTCCCGCGTAGCGACTCGGAGATCTCGGGCATGGAGGGTTCCCCTTCAAGCTCGGATGGGGAGATGTCCGATTCAGATAAGGAGGATCGGCAGGGACACTCTGCCTCTCTTTTGGGCCGTACAGAGGCTTTTATTGAAGCCATGAGGGAGGCGTTACAGTTACCGGAGGAGGTAACTAGACGTCCTGGTAAGTCGGCCCGGATGTTTCAGGAGTCGCATAGGTCGCGATCGACATTACCATCTCTGGATGAGCTTAATGGGACAGTGGAGAAGGAACGTCTGTGCCCAGATAAACGTTTTCAGGGGACACGGTTTTTTGAGACGCTGTATCCGTGTACGACGGAGTTGATTGATAATTGGATTCCTTCTCCTGAAGTGGATGTCCCTTTATCCCAGCTTAGCAAATCCTCATTACTTCCTGTTAAAGGGAAGGCGAGTCTGCAGGATCTGCTGGACAGAAAAACGGAGATGGCGGCGAAATCCATCTACGAGGCCGCGGGTCATGGATTCAGAGCAGTACTAGGGTCCATGTGTGCTTGTAAAGCTTCCCTAAGCTGGTTAGACCGTCTACGTACGGCGTGGCAAGATGGATCCCCACTATCCGAGGTAGATGGGCTTTTCAAATTGTTGGAGGATGCAGCCCGATATGGCAGTGATGCAGGTTTGGATACTGCGTCACTGCTGTCCAGGGCGCAATCCTCGGCGGTCACAGTCAGAAGAGCACTGTGGATTAGACAGTGGACCGGAGACGCGGTTTCCAAGCAAGGTTTGCTATCTTTAGCTTACAAGGGTGGTCAGCTATTTGGATCTGACATCACGGAGCTGATTGCCAAGGCAAAGGCAAAAGAAACGGCTTTACCGCAGCGAAGAGCTGTGACTTCTGCGTCTGGCAGGCCTAGTGCCGGTAGTACTCGGCGGTCCTTTCGGTCCAGGGGACGGTTCGGTCAGCCCTCTTGGGGATCGGGTCGTTCCTCTTTTTCAGGAAAAAAGAACGCTCAAAAATCCCGCACTCCCTGGAAACAGAGCTTCCGCCAAGACAAGCGGGAAGCTGACAAAAAGCCCGCTAAGGCGGACTGACGCCAGGGTCTCACTCGAGGGCTCTCGAGTGGGAGGTCGCCTGTTCCAATTCGAACCGACTTGGGCTTCCCGCGTGTCGGACGCCTGGGTGACGCGGGTTGTGTCGGCAGGCTACTTCATAGAGTTTCTGTCTCGACCCCCAGACAGTTTTTGCCAATCTCGCATTCCGTCAGAGCCCGAGCTATTTGCCGCTCTACTGCGAGAGGTCGATTCCCTTCTGCAGAAGGGTGTGGTGGTACCGGTTCCGCCGGAGGACCGGGGAAGAGTGTTTTATTCCAACCTCTTTGTGGTCCCCAAAAAGGAGGACAAATTTCGCCCCATTCTGGATCTCAAAAGATTGAATCGGCATGTCCACACCCAAAAATTCCGCATGGAATCACTCCGCTCCGTTGTGGCGGCCCTGTCGCAGAACGATTTTTTGGTGTCAATCGACATTCGCGACGCTTATTTGCATGTTCCCGTCGGAAGGGCCCACCAACGCTTCCTCCGTTTTGCCATAGGTCAGGACCACTACCAATTTGTGGCCCTGCCATTCGGGTTGGCCTCAGCACCCAGAGTTTTTACGAAAATTCTGGCACCTCTCATGGCGATTCTTCGAAGACAGGGGGTTACGATTCTTCCCTACCTGGACGACCTTTTGATTGTGGCGTCCTCAAAGGAGGAGGCGGTGACGGCTCGCAATCTATCCCTTCAGCTCCTGGAGGACTTCGGGTGGCTGGTCAATTGGGAGAAGTCGTCTCTGGAACCGTCGCAGTCAATCCTGTTTTTGGGAATGCATTTCGACACGGTACGAGCAGTGGTGTCTCTGCCTCCAGACAAGCAAGCGAGTCTTCTTCGACATGTACAGGTTATGAAGTCTTCGACAGCAATGTCCCTTCGAAGGTGTATGCGCCTTCTGGGTTTGATGGTGGCGTCGATGGAGGCAATCCCGTTTGCCCAATTTCTGTCATGGTATAGGACATGGTTAATGTCCTGTCCACTCAGGGTTAACTTTTGCTGGCCTCCCTTTGGATCTGGGAGGGTATTTATACCCAGTCCAGAGGGAGATTCTCTGTCAGCTATACTTTCGTTGTGACTGTGTATTTGACCCCCCTGGTTTGCGTGTATACTGCTCTGCTTGTTTGACTCCTGTGTATGACCCGGTCTGTTTGCTCACTCTGCTCTCTGTCTCACGTTTTGCTTATATTGTCTTCTCCGGTTCTGACCTCCTGGCTTGGCTATCGATACTCTGTTACCGTTTTGTCCCTATTGTACTGTCTATTGCCCTCTCTGGTTTACTGATCTATTGCTACGTCCTGACTATCCGTTCTGTCTACCCCTTTGGTACTGTCATGCTATCTTGTGCTCTGATCTCGGCCTGTCCTGGTTTTCGTCTCTGTCTTTGCCCCTTGGTAACTTTATCTCGTAGTTACCCTGCTAGGAGTTTTCCTGCAGTTCCTAGATCTCTGGAGTTTAGGCCACGCCCCCAGCAGTCATGTGCTGCAGGTCCTGTTAGTCTGCAGTACACATCATTCATTACTGCTGCCTCTGAGAGACGTGTGGCCAGCTCCGCCCCTTGGCTGTCACATGCTGCGGAAGGTCCTGTTACACAGAAACACACGTCTTCTCTGCTGCGGCTCTGCTTACAGGTATCTTGGGGCACAGTTGGTTTACTTAGGATACGTGCACTGGCTCAGTGAGCGTGTGCAGTGCGGTGTCCTTGACAATTTCATTCCAGGGCTCTTCAAAGGCTCATTTTGAACCGTTGGGATCGATCGCAGGTTTCACTGGATTGCAGTGTCATCATCTCCCACAGGGTGCGAGAGTCTCTAGGATGGTGGTCACGTCCGGAAGTGTTATCCCTGGGGAAGTCCTTTCTCCCTCCGAGGTGGTCGGCCATTACCACCGATGCCAGCCTGACGGGCTGGGGGGGTGTCTGGAACAATCTCTGGACTCAGGGAGTATGGTCGTCGAAAGAGTCTGTCCTGCCGATCAACATTCTGGAATTGAGGGCGATTTTTCTTTGCCTCCAACACCGGACGGTCCCTTTAAGCGGTCTACCAGTCCGAGTGCAGACAGACAATGCGACGGCGGTCGCGTATATCAACCATCAAGGTGGAACGAGGAGCTTCAAGCTCATGATGGAGGTGTCTCGGATCCTGGTATGGGCCGAGGCCAGGGTGCCAGCCATCTCTGCGATTCACATTCCAGGAGTTCGGAATGTCACGGCGGACTTTCTCAGTCGCGAAAAGATGGATCCCGGAGAATGGAGTCTTCATCCGGAGATTTTTGCACTGCTGTGCTCCCGTTGGGGAACTCCCCAAGTGGATTTGATGGCATCCAGGGTCAATGCCAAGTTACCAACGTTCATGTCCAGGTACAAGGACCCGAAGGCTGTGGCGGTGGATGCTCTAGTGGCTCCGTGGGGCAATTCGAGCTAATCTATGTGTTCCCGCCGATATCTTTACTCCCTCTGGTATTGCGTCGGATCAGACTAGAGAGAGTCCCGGCTATGTTGATAGCCCCAGATTGGCCAAGGAGGACGTGGTTCTCGACGCTGGTGTCACTTCTGGCAGCGCCTCCACTTCCACTCCTTCTTCGCCCGGACCTGTTAACTCAAGGGCCCGTTTGCCATCCGGACCTGAAGTCTCTGCGTTTGACGGCGTGGCTCTTGAGACCGAAATTTTGACCCGTCAAGGTCAAGGTTTTTCAGCCGAAGTCATTGCCACTCTACGAGCTGCCAGAGGTCCGGCTGCTACTAGGATTTACCACAAGACTTGGGAAGCCTTCTTTTCGTGGTGTTCGGATTCTTCAAGGAACCCGAGGATTTTTTCCATTCCCAATTTGTTGGCCTTTTTGCAGTATGGGCTGGACAAGGGTTTGGCAGTTAGCACTCTGAAGGGGCAGGTTTCTGCTCTGTCCTTGCTATTCGGGAGGCTATCGCTTCGCGTAGGGACGTACGTTCCTTTTTTCGCGGAGTAACCCGACAGTTTCCACCGCGGAAGGCACTTGTGTCTCCTTGGCGGCTCAATCTTGTTTTGGAGGCTCTTCAACATGGGCCTTTTGAGCCTATGGACTCTGTTAGTCTTTCTTTGCTCTCTTGGAAGGTTGCCTTCCTAGTGGCGGTCACTTCTTTGAGAAGGGTTTCTGAGTTGGCGGCTCTTTCTTGCTCGCCCCCTTTTCTGGAGTTTCACCCGGATCGCGTAGTGCTTTGCACTCGGGGTGATTTTCTGCCTAAGGTGGTGTCACAATTTCATGTTAACCAGGATATTGTGTTGCCCTCGCTCTGTCCGGAGCCGAGGAATGCGAAGGAACGGGCCTTGCACACATTGGATTTAGTGCGGGCTTTGAAGTTCTATTTGTCTATTACTCAAAAGTTTTCGGAAGTCGGATTCTCTGTTTGTGATCCCAGCAGGTCGTCGACGTGGTCAACGAGCTTCCAAGGATTCTATAGCTCGTTGGATTCGGTCGGCCATTTTAGAGGCTTACCGACTTAAGGGCGAACCTTGCCCGATTAAGATTCGAGCTCACTCCACGAGGGCTGTGGGTTCATCGTGGGCTTTTCATCAAGGAGCCTCGGCAGCTCAGCTCTGCCGGGCGGCGACCTGGCGCTCCGTCCACACATTTACGAAATTTTATAAGGTGGACGTCAGTGCTTCCGCTGATGCGGCCTTAGGACGTAGGGTCCTGCAGGCGGCTGTAGTTTAAAGTTCTTGTGAACTTGTATTTAGCGCTAGTTGCGCATTTATTTAGGTTGTTGGGTATCTGCCTCTGTTGGTTTTTTTGCCCACCCTTATTTTTGGACTGCTTTGGGACGTCCCACTAGTAATGACTAGTGTGTCTCCCTTCCTTCATCTGCTGCTGAAAGACGGATTTTGGTAAGAACTTACCTGTAAAATCCTTTTCAGCGAGGAAGGAAGGGAGACACAGATCCCTCCCATGGCAGAAGTGTGTTGTTGTGTTTTCAGATGCGGCGTGACCCTTCTCTGATAGCGATTATCTGGGCTGAGGTCGGCGCGCTAAGGCTCTTTTCCAGCATTGCCAGCTCATCGCAGTGGTCAGGTTCAGTGAGTAGTACCTGGGACTGTGTGTTTTTTTCTGTTATATGCATAACCTATCTTCTTGTTCTTTCTCTGAAGTTCTTCAGAAGGGGTTATGTTGCTCCGCTGGTGATATTTGCTTTTCCTTAGCTTGTGTACGGACTGGAGAGCTGGAGTAGGAGGAGCCCGAGCTGGAGGGGCCGGTCAACACTCTTTTTAATCTGAGGTGTTCTATCCTGTGTGGGCTCCGCCTACCCACTAGTAATGACTAGTGTGTCTCCCTTCCTTCCTCGCTGAAAAGGATTTACAGGTAAGTTCTTACCAAAATCCGTCTTTTTACTTTGGCATAGATCCCGTGAATCGAGAGAAGTTTGAAGAATATTTTTCTACAATGAACAGCTCCGAAGGAATCTGTCTTCTTACCACGTTTGCTCAAATGGCACAAACAAAGCGAAATGATGTCGATGAGGAGCTGGTCAAGACCATCGCTTTAGAGATTTATGAAGTAAGTCTACCAAGTATGCCCCAGCAGGTGTATGATACAGAATATATATATACAGTACAGACCAAAAGTTTGGACACACCTTCTCATTTAAAGATTTTTTTGTATTTTCATGTCTATGAAAATTGTAGAATCACACTGAAGGCATCAAAACTATGAATTAACACATGTGGAATTATACATTACACTTTACAAAAAAGTGTGAAACAACTGAAAATATGTCTTATATTCTAGGTTCTTCAAAGTAGCCACCTTTTGCTTTGATGACTGCTTTGCACACTCTTGACATTCTCTTGATGAGCTTCAAGAGGTAGTCACCGGAAATGTTCTTCCAACAATCTTGAAGGAGTTCCCAGAGATGCTTAGCACTTGTTGGCCCTTTTGCCTTCACTCTGCGGTCCAGCTCAACTCAAACCATCTCGATTGGGTTCAGGTATGGTGACTGTGGAGGCCAGGTCATCTGGCGTAGCACCCCATCACTCTCCTTCTTGGTCAAATAGCCCTTACACAGCCTGGAGGTGTGTTTGGGGTCATTGTCCTGTTGAAAAATAAATGATGGTCCAACTAAACGCAAACCAATTGGAATAGCATGCCGCTGCAAAATGCTGTGGTAGCCATGATGGTTCAGTATGCCTTCAATTTTGAATAAGTCCCCAAAAGTGTCACCAGCAAAGCACCCCCACACAATCACACCACCTCCTCCATGCTTCACGGTGGGAACCAGGCATGTAGAGTCCATCCGTTCACCTTTTCTGCGTCGCACAAAGACATGGTGGTTGGAACCAAAGATCTCAAATTTGGACTCATCAGACCAAAGCACAGATTTCCACTGGTCTAATGTCCATTCCTTGTGTTCTTTAGCCCAAACAAGTCTCTTCTGCTTGTTGCCTGTCCTTTGCAGTGGTTTCCTAGCAGCTATTTTACCATGAAGGCCTGCTGCACAAAGTCTCCTCTTAACAGTTGTTGTAGAGATGTGTCTGCTGCTAGAACTCTGTGTGGCATTGACCTGGTCTCTAATCTGAGCTGCTGTAAACCTGCGATTTCTGAGGCTGGTGACTCGGATAAACTTATCCTCAGAAGCAGAGGTGACTCTTGGTCTTCCTTTCCTGGGGCGGTCCTCATGTGAGCCAGTTTCTTTGTAGTGCTTGATGGGTTTTGCAACTGCGCTTGGGGACACAGTTTTCCCAATTTTTCGGACTGACTGACCTTCATTTCTTAAAGTAATGATGGCCACTCGTTTTTCTTTACTTAGCTGCTTTTTTCTTGCCATAATACACATTCTAACAGTCTATTCAGTAGTCTATTCAGTAGGACTATCTGCTGTGTATCCACCAGACTTCTGCACAACACAACTGATGGTCCCAACCCCATTTATAAGGCCAGAAATCCCACTTATTAAACCTGAAGTGAAAACCATTTCCGGTGACTACCTCTTGAAGCTCATCAAGAGAATGCCAAGAGTGTACAAAGCAGTCATCAAAGCAAAAGGTGGCTACTTTGAAGAACCTAGAATATAAGACATATTTTCAGTTGTTTCACACTTTTTTGTAGTGTAATGTATAATTCCACATGTGTTAATTCATAGTTTTGATGCCTTTAGTGTGAATGTACAATTTTCATAGTCATGAAAATACAGGAAAATCTTTAAATGAGAAGGTGTGTCCAAACTTTTGGTCTGTCCTGTTATATGAGAGAAATCTGCTTCTTCCTCCACTCATGAGCTGCTTCTCATCCCTGCTTTCTGAACTCGTTATTCCCTCTGAAAAGCTGCTAAAACTTATTGTGGACATGATAGTTTGCCAGCACAGTGAGGGTCAGGTTACAACTCATATTAAACTCAATGAAAAGGAGAGGAGCAGCATGGAGAGACACAGGCTCACAGATCGTACAGCAGCTTCTGGCAAGTGATTTTATCTCACCTCAGTGCTGGATTTGCAGATACACTGCTCAGTACTGTATAATGTCCTCCATTCTGCTGCAGCTTCTGAAGATGTGCTACGTAGAGACAGGAGAGCAGGAATCCCTCATGTATGTGCATTCTATGTATGGGAGACATAGTAACGACTCTCTACCCACTAGCTCAGAGACAACTGAAAATTGGAGATAGAGCCTCCAGAAAGGAAAATTTGTTAAAAATATAGAATAAAAGTCATCTAATGACCAGAAATAGCATAATTCCAGTTCCTCCCCAACCATAATTTTGCATTTACTTGGCACCTCTGTACCTATTGACATTAAATACTGAACTTTGATTCGCTTCTAGTCAAGTTTAGAGTGTTTGACTGGATTAAAGTGTATGAAGTGACGCATTGTTTTGTTTTTTTAGGTCTCCTATGTCAGTATGTCTACAAGAGAAGCATTCTCTAAAGTAGGCCGCGAGCTCCTCGCCACTATTACTAGCGCACACTGCAGCATAATATCTGTCCTACTGCAGCGAGTCCGGGAAACCATTGATAAAGTAGGCATGGTGAGATTTTTTTTTTATATACTAATGCTATTTGTAGCAAAACGTATTAAAGGGTTATTCCTATACTAACTAATAAAGGGGTTGCTGCTCGGGTGGAGTGACCCATAATTCCCTGGCAGTGATGCTTGTCCTTGGCCTTATATGCTTCCAAAATGGTAGAACGGATTCATCGAGCAATGACTGCCTTTAGAGCAAGGGAGACATCGACCAGGTCCTTTGGGAATGACAGTCAGAGTGTCTGATTGTCTTAATGAGGCCGTCACTGACAAGTAGTGACACACAGTCCTGACCAGGTACAGACTGTGTAAGGAGCGCTCCATGGGATGAGAGGGAGAGGAATAAAATGAAGGGAAGACGATCTTCTCCTTAGGCAGGGATCACACATGCGAGAAACTCGCACGATTCTTGTGCGAGTCTCTTGCATGAACACCCGGCACTTCCACCGGCACTCAGACTGGAACGTCTGCATGAAATTTTGTGAAGCCGCATGCTCCGGTCCGAGTGCTGGCGGCAGTGCCGGGTGTCCATGCGAGAGGCTCGCACGAAAATCGTGTGAGTTTCTCGCATGTGTGATCCTGGCCTTAAGATGGAAAGAAGAACCCACTTAGTAAGGAAACAGGGTACCGGACACAAAACTAGTCCTAGTGAAGGATAAGTAACAGAGCGACAAGACAGAGCTGCAAATTCTGATTTTCACCTGAAGGAAGTGATCACAACTGGGAACGCCACCCTCTAGGAAAGCCAGGGCTGAGAAATATTCAGGATAAACGGAGGACACTGTAAGGCCGGTTTCACACGTCCTGATATTTCCGGTACCGGAGATATCAGTGTCCGTGTGTGTACTATGTGCGGCACATGTGTGGCAGCCGTGTACCACCCGGGTGCCGCATCAGTACCACACGGACGGCCGCTTGGGAAGTAGCACTACAGTAAGCGCTGTCCCCCTGCAGCTGGTGCTGAAGCCGGCAGTCATCATTCTCCCTGCTATTCCTGCGAGCAGAGGAGAACAATGACCGGTATATTAATACACCGCTCTTCGTTCTCGTCTGCTCGCAGGCAGAGCAGAGGGAATTACAGCCGGCTTCAGCACCAGCTGCAGGGGGACAGCGGCTTACAGTAGCCGCTACTTCCCCAGCGGCCGTCCGTGCACACGGAGGACTGTGTGAACAGTTCTCCGTCTGCACGTGTGTGGGACGTTTTCCGGTCCGTGTGTCCGTGAGAAAACGGACATGTCTACGTGTTTGGCACACGGACGCACGGTCCGTGTAAAAACACGCACGTGTGCATAGACACATAGAATATAATGTGTCTCCGGTACGTGTAAAGCAGGGGTCGACAAAGTTGTTCAGAATCTAGGAGCCAGCCAAAAAATTTAGGAGCCAGAATTTTTTTTTCATTTCATCATCATCGCCTCCCCATCATCATCATTGACTCCTCATCATCATCATTGCCTCCCCATCATCATCATGGCCTCCCCCTCATCATCAACGCCTGCCCATCATCATCATCGCCTCCCCATCATCATCATCGCCTCCCCATCATCATCATCGCCTCCCCATCATCATCATCGCCTCCCCATCATCATCAATGCCTGCCCATCATCATCAATGCCTGCCCATCATCATCATCATCGCCTCCCCATCATCATCATCGCCTCCCCATCATCATCATCGCCTCCCCATCATCATCAATGCCTGCCCATTATCATCAATGCCTCCCCATTATCATCAATGCCTCCCCATTATCATCAATGCCTCCCCATCATCATCAATGCCTCCCCATCATCATCAATGTCTCCCCATCATCATCAATGCCTCCCCATCATCATCAATGCCTCCCCATCATCATCAATGCCTCCTCATCATCATCAATGTCTCCCCATCATCATCAATGCCTCCCCATCATCATCAATGCCTCCTCATCATCATCAATGCCTCCTCATCATCATCAATGCCTCCCCATTATCATCAATGCCTCCCCATTATCATCAATGCCTCCCCATTATCATCAATGCCTCCCCATTATCATCAATGCCTCCCCATTATCATCAATGCCTCCCCATTATCATCAATGCCTCCCCATCATCATCAATGCCTCCCCATTATCATCAATGCCTCCCCATTATCATCAATGCCTCCCCATTATCAATGCCTCCCCATCATCACTGCCCTCCCCCCACCACCATCACACATGCAGCACACAAGCACTCTCTCACATACACACACACACTGATACACACACAAACACACCACATCTCACCTGTCCGGCGTCCGCGCTCTCTGCCACAGCCGGCCGCTGAATGATGACGTCATTCAGCGGCACTGCTGTGAGAGGAAGCGCCGGCGCCCCCTGGAGCCCGGAGCTGCGGCAGCGGAGGCACGGGAGAGGTAAGTATTGTGCCAGCTGCTGCCGGGACCCTGAGCAGGCGGGGGGGGGGGGCGGGTGGCATTGCTGACACCGCTCTCCTCCGCTAACGGGCGCCGGGGTGCCCGACGGCGAGTGGGCCCCCCGCCTGCTCAGGGCCCCGACAAACCCGGGCGCCAGGCATGATTTTCTAGGCGCCACTGGCGACCTGGCGCCCGGGTTTGTCGAACCCTGGTGTAAAGACTGTCAAATATGTACCGGAAACACGGAAGTGTGAAACCGGCCTAAGGCGTTAAGCGCCAAGTTAAGGGCTCAGGGATCCAAAGGAACAAAGTGAGCCACACCCTGAAGAAAAGTTTTGATTTTAGACTTGAAAACCAGGTTTCTCTGATAACGGGTAGACCAGGCTGAGACCTGGCTTATGAGTGAACTGAGGGCCAAAATGGACTCAAGACCAAGAGCTGGGAGATAAAGATAAAAAAAAACATAGGCTAGATTCACAACAATGGAAGGTGGCCTTCCAAGTATGATGGTAGATATTAGATGACGCCGATGGCTTCCGTTTCTTTATCATGGCCTGCACAACCTGATCAGAGAAGACTGAGGATTTTAGAGCTGCAGCTTCGACAGCCATGCCGTTAAGTTAGCGATCGAGAATAAGAGCGAAAGTGATGAAACTGGGAAACTTCAATTGGTGTTACCAGAAGTGTCCACCCGATGTCTATAAGGAGGTTGACCACTTCCATGATCTTCTGGGTAAGATAGACCACGAAGATGACAAGGATTCCTTCCAACTTGATCTTCTTGATCAAATTGGGTAGCTGAGGTAGAAGGGAAACTGATAAGTGAGGGATAATTGGGACCATGAGATCGCAAGAGCATCGAAGGCGATGTGTCTGGATGCCGTTACATCGACGTCTTGAATGCACCACCATAGATAGATCAGCAAAGAAAAAAGAGATGTGCTCCAGCAACGAAAAATCCACTTATGGAGTGAATAAAAACAGTAGTTTATTAATTTCTTTAAAAAGTTGCATAAACCAGTAGTGGGTGACAATAAATGAGTGTCCAGCAATATCACACCAACGTGTTTCAGTGACAAGCCTTAATCATGGGGTCCAGAGATCATTTCTTTGGCTTTAGTGTCCTTGACTGTGGAGACCCTTCTGTCCCAGAAATCCGGGAGGTTCATGGGTGGGAGTGCCCTTCATGCAGAGGAAAACTTGTTGCTTCTGGTTCTGGAGGCCTTAACAGGCCAAGAAGGAGCCAGCTTGAATGATGGTTTCTTCTTTTTTTTATGTAGGAGTCACTTGGCAGTTAGTTGAAAAAAACTGGGTAGAGATGAGTCCGTTTCACAGACCCGTGTCTGCCTCCTACGTGACGCTAAGCTAAACTGAGTGGTTTGGTTTCCAGTAGGGGGCTGAAGCCTGTTGTGGAGTAGACAACTTAGATTGTATTTCTTAGTGTCCGCTTTCTGGTGGGAGCAGTGTACACCCATATTCTCCTGTGTCCCCCAATGAAGCGCACAAGAAGACTTTTTCATTGGACAAACCCTTGTATTGTCTGCTATGGGAAAAGTATTAAAGTGCTAGGCTTCTTTTTTTGCATTTATTAATGATGTTTTTATTGTTTGTCCATTATAAGGTTTCCTTATACTTATTTAAAGAATTACCCCTCCATCAATGGAGACCCAGCGCCTCCGAAATAGGCATCATCAGGGACTGGCTCATCAGTCACAGCCTGTGTGAGGTGGAGAACAAGCTGTCCTGCATCATCCTCGAGGGTCTGAACTGGGGCATCACTGACACGGTATGGACCAATAACTGTACAGCTGGAAAATCATGCTAATGGTGGATTAACCGCTTTAGGAACTTGCAGTTCTCAGTGTTTTGTAATTTTGTTTGTTTCCCATCCCTCTTGCAAGGGGCCATAGCTTTTTTAATTTTTCCATTGTCATAGCCATATGAGGAACTATTTTTTTGCGATAGAAGTTGTATCTTTGAATGACACCATTTGCTTTAAAACATAATGTGCTGAAAAATGCGAAAAACATGTCAAGAGTGATGAAATAATGAAAAGTTTTTAGTTGTGTTATTTTGGAGTATATGTGATGTTTTGATAACTTTTTTTTTCTCCGTCGCCTCATTGGGGGACACAGGACCATGGGTGTTATGCTGCTGCCACTAGGAGGACACTAAGCAGTACACAAAAAAAAGGTTAACTCCTCCTCCTGCAGTATACACCCTCGGCTGGCTCAATCCTGAACCAGTTCTTGCTTAGTGTCTGTAGGAGGCCCCAGTTTTTTTCTAATTTTATTTTTCCAAATTGTTACGTACTTTTTTTCTTGTGGAATGGAAGGGCGACGGGGTCTTTTAAAAAAGTCCCGATCTCCCGAAATCATCAACAGGCGGGAACACGGAGTGTCGCCTCCCCGTACCCCCTCCTGCAACGTTACCACGCCTAAGCTCTATTTGGGGCGACGGATCCCTTTAATGGGTCCGCTCTCCCCACACCATCAACGGACGGGAACACGGAGTGTCGCCCACATGTACCCCCTTCCGGAGCGAGGCCTTCAGCCGAACACGTTTTTTTCAGCCAGAGTATCCCATTGCACCACCACTGTCTGAAAGCGGCTGGTGCTAGGAAGTAAGTTAACGCTCTCCACCTCCCTATCAAAGGGATGGTGGATTGAGGATGCATGACTGCATATTCGCTGGTCCCTGTCAGTCTGGGACAGAAGGGCCCGTGCTCCTGACTCTGCACAGTGAGTACTAACCTCCGAGTCTTAGCGGATTCCAGGGCCCCCGCGGGGAGTTAGGCGTCCGGACCTCGGCGCCTCCCAAAGCCGCTGCCGCGGTCGCCCCAGCGGCCGCTAACGCGGCCTTCTCCAGCAGCCGCTGACGCGTCTTCTCCAGCAGCCGCCGCGACCATCTCTAGCGGCTGTCACCTGCAGCGCCGCCGCAGCCCCCACTGTCACCGCCACGGCTGTCTCACACCAACTGCGCTGCAGGCTTCGGCCTCTCACATCGCCGCTGCCGCGGCCTTTTCCTCATCACCGCTAGTATTGCCCAGGGGAGAAGGAGGCCCTGTGCCATACCTGGTTTCGCCGCGGCCGCAGCCATCCACGCGGCCACCTCCGCCGGACCGCAGCCGCCCCACTACTTTAGTCCCGGCTTATGGCCGGGGTAGGCCTCAGATCCACCCTCCTGGGTAGCTACGCCTAACGCTTTGGCGCTTCTCACTGTTCAGGGCGCTCTGCGCCTGCTTCCCAGCCCTCCTGTATGTCTCCGCCCACATTTCCTGGCGCTTCACGTTTCCCACGAGAAGCGCCAAATCATTCTCGGTCACCATTTCTCCCTGATTCTCTCTCTTCAACGCCGCAGCGTCTCGTCTCCCTGAGACACCAGTGTGTTGTCAGACCTCAAGGTTCTTCATTCAACTTCCCTCTTCTGGTGGGCACGGACACAGGACCTGGGTAAGCTTACACAGCGCTTAACCCCTTCCCTGCAGCAGTCTTCAGGCTCCTTTTTTTTGCAAAATGTCACAATCAAAGTGCTCCAAAAGGGCTGACAAAACACACACAGTGGTGTATGCCTCGTGTGCCTCATGCAATGCCTCGCTACCGCGAAAGCATGGTTCCGCAATCTGTGTGGCCTGCGCCCCTTCATGCGTCCAGGGGCCCCCTGCTAATAACAACCCTAGTGGGCCTATTCCTCCAGAGTGAGCCACGTCCTTGGCACAGTCCATGGATTCCCTGACTACACCATGTTCCAAATTATTATGCAAATTGGTTTTAAGTGTCATAGTGTTTTTTTTATATAAATGAAACCTATTGATGGTATTTTGTCTCAGGGTTCTTTGGATCACTGAAATCAATCTCAGATACCTGTGACAATTAGTTTGCCATGTGAGCCCAATAAAAGGAAAACTGGATGTTCCACACTATTAAGCAGGCCAGAGTTTTCAAGTAACATGGGAAAGAAAAAGGATCTCTCTGCTGCTGAAAAGCATCAAATAGTGCAATGCCTTGGTCAAGGGATGAAAACATTAGATATTTCCTGAAAACTTAAGCGTGATCATCGTACTGTTAAGAGATTTGTGGCTGATTCTGAGCACAGACGTGTTCGTGCTGATAAAGGCAGAATGAGGAAGGTTTCTGCTAGGTAAGTTCATCGGATTAAGAGAGCAGCTGCTAAAAAGCCATTACAAACCAGCAAACAGATATTTGAAGCTGCTGGTGCCTCTGGAGTCCCTCAAACCTCAAGGTGTAGGATCCTTCAAAAGCTTGCTGTGGTGCATAAACCTACGATTCGGCCACCCCTAAACAGTGCTCACAAGCAGAAACAGTTGCAGTGGGCCCAGATATACCTGAAGACTAATTTTCAAACAGTCTTGTTTACTGATGAGTGTCGAGCAACCCTGGATGGTCCAGATGGATGGAGTAGTGGATGGTTGGTGGATGGCCACCATGTCCCAACAAGGCTGCGGCCTCAGCAAGGAGGTGGAGGAGTCATGTTTCGGGCCGGAATCATGGGGAAACAGCTGGTAGGGCCATTTAAGGTTCCTGAAAGTGTGAAAATGACCTCTGCAAAGTATATAGCGTTTCTGATTGACAACTTTCTTCCATGGTATAAAAAGCAGAAGCGTACCTTCAGGAGCAAAATCATCTTCATGCATGACAATGCACCATCTCATGCTGCAAAGAATACCTCTGAGTCATTGGCTGCTATGGGCATAAAAGGAGATAAACTCATGGTGTGGCCACCATCTTCCCCTGACCTCAACCCTATAGAGAACCTTTGGAGTACCATCAAGCAAAAGATCTATGTGGGTGGGAGGCAGTTCACATCAAAACAGCAGCTCTGGGAGGCTATTCTGACTTCATGCAAAGAAATACAAGCAGAAACTCTCCAAAAACTCACAAGTTCAATGGATGCAAGAATTGTGAAGGTGATATCAAAGAAGGGTTCCTATGTTACCTTTTTTGTTCAGTGAATGTGACCTAATGCTGCAAAATCCACAAATGAGCATTTTCATTTCTTTAAAACATATCAAATGTTCAGAAATTCTACTGTGCCTAATAATTTAGAACAGTGCATTTTGAGTTTTTATTCATTTTGGAGATTATACTGTTATCATTGGGAGGTTTCTTCAATAAAATTCGATGTATACTCTAACGGGTGATGACTTTTATTAGACTGACTGTCATTTGCTCCGACCACTTAGGAAAATCAGAGAAAATTATAATTTGCGTAATAATTTGGAACATGGTGTAAAGCCTTAGAATCTTTCTGTGGTTCTTCCTCAAGCCAGGGCATCCCTTTACCCGCAGAGGGCCCTTCAGCCTCCAGAGACTCTTCCTCAGACGGGCCGGTCCGCGGCAGTAACTAGGCGGCCTTCTCGGAAACGTCCCCATAATTCGTCTCCTAAGCCTTTTAGTGGCTCGGCATCCGCAAGCTCGGATTCCCGCTCCCTCTCTCCAGGGGTTGGTAGCGAACACGACTCTGAATACGAGTCAGATGTAGCCGTAGACCCGGACTCGCTAGAGTACCAGGAGTCCCTAGATTCTCTCATCGAGGCGGTTAATAAGGCTCTGAGAGTAGACGAAGAACCCGGGACTAATCCGGATCGCACTGTGTCTTTCAAAAGGACCAAATTCCTTCAATGGGATTTTGCTAGCCACCCTGAGTTTACGGACAGTGTCCAGAGACATAAAAGTCACCCAGACAAGCCTTTCACAGGGCAGAAGCCGCTGGAACCTCAGTACCCTTTCCCAGCAGCTTTGTCGAAGGAGTGGACCGAGTCCCCTGCAGTAGATCCGCCCATATCCCAGCTCGCTTCCAAAACTCTCCTGTCTCTTTCGGATAACTCGTCAATTAAAAACCCCACCGATCGACAGATTGACAATCTCGCTCGGTCTGTCTTCTAAGCTGCCGGAGCAGCACTCATTCATCCCTTTGCCGCCACCTGGGTGGCCAGAGCCATGGTAGCCTGGGCAGAGGCCCTAGTTAAGACCGGTCGCGACAATTCCCTTCCCTCTGAGGCGGTTACTCTCGCCTACCAGATTGCCTGAGCCAGGGACTATGTCGTGCTTGCCTCTCTAGATGCGGCTAACTGTGCCGCGCTTGCAGCTGCAAACGCCGTTACCATCAGGAGAGCTCTATGGCTCAGAGAGTGGCGGGCAGACTCTGCTTCAAAAAAGTCTTTAACTTCCCTGCCGTATCAGAGCGGGCGTCTGTTCGGAGATAAACTTGATCAGATCATCTCTAATGCTACTGGGGGAAAAAGCAAATTCCTCCCTCAGCGTAGACCCAGCCGGCCCTTTTGGACCCAGCACCAGGTTCGCTTCCGGCCTTTTCGCAGTACCTCAAACTGGTCTTCCTCAACCACCTCCTCTCACGCTGCCCGCCCTCCGCGCAGGGACAGGGGTTCTCAACCCTCATTCAAGCCCTCTCAGTCCTGGAGAAACATCCTCACGGTCCGGACCCAAGGGTTCCTCCTCTCGCAATGTAATGTATGTAGTACAGTTCATATAGCGTCTTGTGCTTGGGTGCGATGAACATACATGAGACACAGGTTTGATATAGAAAAGTCCTGTATTACTTCATACAAGTTGGCAGAAATAGTCACACAGTTTGCAGACACAGAAACAGGAGACACAGCAGGCCAGAGTAATCCAAGCTCAGCAATCACTCTCCAATACAGATTCAGGATCTTCTTCTCTGTTACCGTAAGTCCATGCAAACGTGGGTCTTTCAAAGAGCAGGTTCAGAGTCCACAAGTGCTTCAGAGTTCCTCAGTAGGAATAGCTGGAGTACAAGGTCCAAGGCTTACAGGAGTCAAGTCACAGGTTCACTGCAGGCTAGATTCTGAAGCACTGATTGCTCAGCTGTGGCTGCTTAAGAAGCAAAGGAGAGAATCAGGGCGGGATCATGCAAGCTGGAAACTCCATTTTGACTGAGGGCAAGATAGCTGCAGCAAGACAGAAAGTAAAATGGCTGACGAACAAACTGAGTTTCAGGAATATATACATAGAACCTTACATTACTCCCCCCTTAAGGACAACCTCCGGATGACCTCAGACCAGGCTTGTGTGGGTACCTCTGATGAAACTGACGGAGCAAGCGAGGAGCATTAACGTTATTGACCGGTTCCCATGAGTTGTCCTCCACTGGGTAGCCCTGCCATTTAATCAGATATTGTAACTGATTTCTATACAACCTGGAATCTAAAATCCTTTCCACCACAAATTCTTCCTGACCATCGACTAGCACTGGGTCAGGGCAAGGAGAAGAACGTCCAGGAAACGTATTGGGTGTCGCAGCCTTTAGTAGGGATACATGAAAGACAGGGTGGATTCTCATAGTTCTGGGCAGTTGAAGACGACAAGCAACGGCACTTATAATTTTACTGATTTTATAGGGTCCAATGTACTTATGTCCCAACTTAGACGATGGAATCCTTAACTTAAGATTTCTGGTTGACAGCCAGACCAGGTCTCCTACCTTTAAAGCTGGTGCAGGTTTACGAAATTTATCTGCTGCTTTCTTGTACCTTTCCTGAGCCGATTCCAGATTCTCCTTTTAGAAGATCCATATTCTTCTGTAAAGACGTGATTCTTTAGCCACTGTGGTAAAGGCGTTTCTATGGGAAATCGTGGTAGAATGTTAGGATGATAACCTAGATTAGAGTAAAAAGGACTTTTTTAGGGGAAAGGGCGCTCGGGGAGAGTTGTTATACAGAAACTAGTAAGGGAAAAAGTAGATCCCCCCAAATTAACCCGGTAGGGGGCGTTAAAGAAAGCGGGATACTGCTCCAGGGTTTGATTGGTTCTTTCCCGGTCTGTCCATTAGTTGGGGATGAAAAGCAGAAAAAAGGTTTACTTTAATGTCCAAAGCTGCACAGGAAATTTTTTCCAAAACCTAGAGGGAATTTTCACCCCCCGATCCGAAAAAACCCATCCGGTACTCCTGTAAGGAAACACATCTTTAAAACATCCCAAAATTTTAAGTTGTTTTGCCCGTGGGGGAAACCGGGCCAAAAAGGGGGTTAAAAAAACTGCCTTTTTTAGGGGGTCAACCACCACTAGAAAAGGTGTTTTCCCCTGAGGGTTTGGGAACTCCACAAGGGAAATCCAAAAGAAAAGGTCCCCACGGGCGGGGGCCGGGGGGGGAGGGTGTAACAGACCGTTGGTGAGGAGCGAGGTGTTTTTCATCTTGCAACCGACCTCACCTGGGAAATGACATAATTCAAAAAAAATCCTTCCTGCAAGTGGGGGCCCCAAAGGGGAGAAAGAAAAACCCCGTGGCTTTTTGAATTCCTTTATGCCCAGGGTATTTGGAATGTGAATGTGTTGCCAAAAACTCTCAATCTGATGTTTCAGGAAATACAGGGTTGTCCCTGAATCCCACACCTTCTTAAAGGGCAAGCTTACGCCTTGGGGGGTTTTGAACCCAAAAAAGGAAACCCCCTGGTTGCTTCCTTTTTCCTTTGTTTGGTCTTGATTATGAATTTTCTCCTAGGAATTAGGTCAGGAAGAAAAGTTTTAGGAGTAGTAATTTGGGCGTTTTCTCTGTGAGTAAATTTAGAGGTGCATTTTGCCTTTCCTTGGGGCGATCCTGGGGCTAAAGGGAGATAAAAATTTAAAATTGGGTTTTTGAAAAAGATTTCCCGCGAGCCCGGCGAGGAAGGGCAGGCACTTAGCCGACCTGATAAAATCAAGGTTCGATGGTCTGTCAGGACGATATTTGCTGTGAGCTCCCCGAAA
>JARQOD010000001.1:969272438-969374818 GCA_033576555.1 Oophaga sylvatica | reverse complement strand
CTTTGCCGCCACCTGGGTGCCAGAGCCATGGTAGCCTGGGCAGAGGCCCTAGTTAAGACCGGTCGCGACAATTCCCTTCCCTCTGAGGCGGTTACTCTCGCCTACCAGATTGCCTGAGCCAGGGACTATGTCGTGCTTGCCTCTCTAGATGCGGCTAACTGTGCCGCGCTTGCAGCTGCAAACGCCGTTACCATCAGGAGAGCTCTATGGCTCAGAGAGTGGCGGGCAGACTCTGCTTCAAAAAAGTCTTTAACTTCCCTGCCGTATCAGAGCGGGCGTCTGTTCGGAGATAAACTTGATCAGATCATCTCTAATGCTACTGGGGGAAAAAGCAAATTCCTCCCTCAGCGTAGACCCAGCCGGCCCTTTTGGACCCAGCACCAGGTTCGCTTCCGGCCTTTTCGCAGTACCTCAAACTGGTCTTCCTCAACCACCTCCTCTCACGCTGCCCGCCCTCCGCGCAGGGACAGGGGTTCTCAACCCTCATTCAAGCCCTCTCAGTCCTGGAGAAACATCCTCACGGTCCGGACCCAAGGGTTCCTCCTCTCGCAATGTAATGTATGTAGTACAGTTCATATAGCGTCTTGTGCTTGGGTGCGATGAACATACATGAGACACAGGTTTGATATAGAAAAGTCCTGTATTACTTCATACAAGTTGGCAGAAATAGTCACACAGTTTGCAGACACAGAAACAGGAGACACAGCAGGCCAGAGTAATCCAAGCTCAGCAATCACTCTCCAATACAGATTCAGGATCTTCTTCTCTGTTACCGTAAGTCCATGCAAACGTGGGTCTTTCAAAGAGCAGGGTTCAGAGTCCACAAGTGCTTCAGAGTTCCTCAGTAGGAATAGCTGGAGTACAAGGTCCAAGGCTTACAGGAGTCAAGTCACAGGTTCACTGCAGGCTAGATTCTGAAGCACTGATTGCTCAGCTGTGGCTGCTTAAGAAGCAAAGGAGAGAATCAGGGCGGGATCATGCAAGCTGGAAACTCCATTTTGACTGAGGGCAAGATAGCTGCAGCAAGACAGAAAGTAAAATGGCTGACGAACAAACTGAGTTTCAGGAATATATACATAGAACCTTACATTACTCCCCCCTTAAGGACAACCTCCGGATGACCTCAGACCAGGCTTGTGTGGGTACCTCTGATGAAACTGACGGAGCAAGCGAGGAGCATTAACGTTATTGACCGGTTCCCATGAGTTGTCCTCCACTGGGTAGCCCTGCCATTTAATCAGATATTGTAACTGATTTCTATACAACCTGGAATCTAAAATCCTTTCCACCACAAATTCTTCCTGACCATCGACTAGCACTGGGTCAGGGCAAGGAGAAGAACGTCCAGGAAACGTATTGGGTGTCGCAGCCTTTAGTAGGGATACATGAAAGACAGGTGGATTCTCATAGTTCTGGGCAGTTGAAGACGACAAGCAACGGCACTTATAATTTTACTGATTTTATAGGGTCCAATGTACTTATGTCCCAACTTAGACGATGGAATCCTTAACTTAAGATTTCTGGTTGACAGCCAGACCAGGTCTCCTACCTTTAAAGCTGGTGCAGGTTTACGAAATTTATCTGCTGCTTTCTTGTACCTTTCCTGAGCCGATTCCAGATTCTCCTTTAGAAGATCCATATTCTTCTGTAAAGACGTGATTCTTTCAGCCACTGCTGGTAAAGGCGTTTCTATGGGAAATCGTGGTAGAATGTTAGGATGATAACCTAGATTAGAGTAAAAAGGAGACTGTTTAGTGGAGGCGCTCTGAGAGTTGTTATACGAGAACTCAGCTAATGGAAGTAGATCCACCCAATCATCCTGTAGGTGGCAGATAAAGCAGCGGAGATACTGCTCCAGGGTTTGATTGGTTCGTTCGGTCTGTCCATTAGTCTGGGGATGAAAAGCAGAAGAAAGGTTTACTTTAATGTCCAATGCTGCACAGAAATTTTGCCAAAACCTAGAAGTGAATTGCACCCCTCGATCCGAAATAACCTCATCCGGTACTCCATGTAAGCGAAACACATCTTTAATCATCAAATCTGATGTCTGTTTTGCAGTGGGTAAGCCGACACAAGGGATAAAATGAGCTGCCTTTGTTAGACGGTCAACCACCACTAGAATGGTGTTCTTCCCCTGAGAGGTTGGTAACTCCACAATGAAGTCCATAGAAATGGATCCCCACGGGCGGGACGGGGTGGGAAGAGGCTGTAACAGACCAGTTGGTGAGGAGCGAGGTGTTTTGCATCTTGCACAGACCTCACATGAAGTGACATAATTCAAAACATCCTTCCTGCAAGTGGGCCACCAAAAGAAACGAGAAAGAAATTCCTGTGTCTTTAGAATTCCTCTATGCCCAGCTATCTTGGAATCGTGAATGAGTTGCAATACTCTCAATCTGACTGTTTCAGGAATATACAGGCGTTGTCCCTGAATCCACACACCATTCTTAAAGACAAGACTTACGTCCCTTGGGGGTTGTGCCAAAAAGGAATCCGCATGGTATGCTTCCTTGATGTCCTTAAGTAGGTCTTGATTATGAATTACTCCTAGGAATCTAGAGTCAGGAAGAATAGTCTTAGGAGTAGTAATTGGACGTGTCTCTGCTGAGTAAATCCTAGAGAGTGCATCAGCCTTTCCATTGCGCGATCCTGGTCTATAAGAGATGATAAAATTAAATTGGTTTAAGAAAAGATTCCAGCGAGCCTGGCGAGGAGTCAGGCACTTAGCCGACCTGATAAACTCAAGGTTACGATGGTCTGTCAGGACGACTATTTGCTGTGCAGCTCCCTGAAGAAGGTGTCTCCATTCTTTGAAGGCGGCAATAATGGCCAACAACTCTCTATTGCCCACATCGTAGTTCCTCTCAGCCGAAGACAACTGCTGGGAAAAGAAGGCACAGGGATGCAAGACATTCTTCTCACCTGTTCTCTGAGAGAGTATAGCTCCAACGGCACAGTCTGAAGCATCCACCTCTATTATGAAGGCAAGCTCGGGGTTGGGATGTACTAGGATAGGTGCAGTGGTAAATTTATCTTTTAGACGGGAAAATGCTTCCTGGGCTTGGGGAGTCCAGGAAAATCTAGACTCTTTCCGGGTAAGTTGAGTGATAGGTGACACTACCTCAGAGAAATTTCTAATGAAACGTCTATAGAAGTTGGCAAACCCGATGAAGCGCTGCACCTCCTTCACATTTCTAGGAATTGGCCAATCCTTGATGGCTTGGGTCTTGCTTCCATCCATACTAATTCCTTGTGTAGACAGTACATACCCCAGAAATTGAATTTCGGTCCTATGGAATTCACACTTTTCAAGTTTGATGTAAAGATGATTTTGTCTTAGACGTTCCAAGACCATTCTCACATGTCCATGATGTTCCTCTGTGGAGTTAGAAAAAATTAGAATATCATCCAAATAAATTACCACGAATGTATCTAGGAGATCCCTGAAAATGTCATTCACCAAGTGTTGGAAAGTGGCTGGGGCGGTACTCAGACCAAAAGGCATAACTAGATATTCAAAGTGTCCATAGCGTGACCTGAATGCAGTCTTCCATTCATCCCCAGGTCTAATACGGACTAAGTTATAGGCCCCACGAAGATCTAGTTTAGAAAAAATTTTGGCATGTCGCACTCTCTCCAATAACTCAGGGATTAAAGGCAATGGATAACGGTTTCTAATAGTAACCTTATTGAGTTCCCTATAGTCTACGCATGGTCTCAGAGATCCATCTTTCTTCTTTACAAAGAAGATGGGTGCACCTGCAGGAGATGAAGAGGGGCGTATGAAGCCCTTGGCTAGATTTTCATCTATGTAATCCTTTAAAGCCTTTAGCTCGGGCCCCGCCAGGGGGTAGATCTTACCAAAAGGTATCTCTGCTCCAGGCAATAATTCAATTGGACAATCATATGGACGGTGAGGAGGAAGCTGGTCAGCGTTCTTCTTGTCACATAAATCCACATAGTCCTGGTATACAGCTGGTAGTTCAGGGACTGACATGATTCCTTTAGGAACAGAGCAAGCTGAAACTTTTGGACTCATCTGTTTCTCTGGAAAGTGTAATTCCTTGGTCTCCCAGTTAATGGTAGGATTCTGAGCCTGCAGCCATGGTAGCCCTAGAATAATGGGAAAGTGGGGAGAAGAGATAAGCATAAAGGACAGTTTCTCTTGATGATCTTTACCCATAAGAACCCTCAAAGGCTCTGTTTCCTGATCCACTGGTCCAGAGGTCAGCAGGGAGCCATCCACAGTTTCCATCTGTACTGGAGTAGCCTTCTTCACTGAACGTATTCCCTGTTTCAGAGCAAAGGAGACATCCATAAAATTTCCACTTGCCCCTGAGTCGATCATAGCAGAGCTAGACACCCAAGCTGAGTCAACCCAGAGTTTGATGGAAAGAAAGCAATGAGAATTGTTTTTCTTACAACTCAGCTGGGACACCGCTGAGGAAACTTGAAAAATGGCAGCGTTTACACAGTCAACGTCCTCAGAGGTAACGGAGTTTAAGTCCGAGAAATCAAGATCTGTTGCTGCAGATCTCTCTGGAGCCTGAGGCTCGGACCTGACAGATCCCCTCTCGCAACACTCACAATGAATGAGTGCTGCAGTAGTCTTACGAGAACGGCTGGGGCAGTTTATAATGAAGTGCCCTGACTTACCACAATAGAAACATAGATTCTCCTTAAAACGATGTTCCTTGCGTGCATCACTAACCCGTCGTTGTAAAGAGTCTACCTGCATGGGTTCAGGCTCAGGTTCCCGTGTAATCCTACTCAAAGGTTCCTTAGCTGGAGAGGAAGGTAGGAAAAGGTTAGTACGATTGCTTTCGAACCATCTCTCTTGCCTGCGTTCAGTCAGACGAGTATCAATACGGATGCAGTAGTTAATAAAGTCACCTAACGCAGTGGGAGGGTCGGCACGAGCAAGTTCATCCTTAATCAGTGGAGATAACCCCTTTCGAAAAATAGATTTTTTGGCGGAACTGTCCCAGGTGGTATCAAGGGCCCATCTCCTGAAATCCAAGGCATATTCAGCTACCGAGTGCTTACCTTGGCGCAAAGCTAACATGGCTGCTTCAGCTGTTGCACCTCGATTGGGGTCATCAAACACCTGTCCCATGGCTGAAATAAAATCATCAAGGTGATTCAAACAATCATCCTCAGTCTCAATCAGAGGGTTTGCCCACATTAAAGCCTTGTTGGTAAGCAACATAATTATAGTAAGCACCTTAGATCGTTCAGTGGGAAATTGTGAAGCATGTGCAGAAAAAAAAAGATTGCATTGATTAATAAATCCCCTGAATTTCTCACGTTCACCGCCAAAACGAAAAGGGGGCAACTTGGGAATCCCAGCACTCGGGGCTACGGCAGGAGCCTGGACTCGCCCCTCTAGAACCTCAATCCTGGCTCGCAAATCCTGGGTAGTCTGTCCAACCACTTGCAAATTGTGATTATTGAGGTCCTGTAGATTTGTAAAACGGGTCTTTATATTCTGCAAATCTGCAAGGATATTATCAGTCACTCCGCAAAGTTCCTTTATGCGGGCCTCCATTTTCCAGATCTTTTAAGACAGGATTACTGGAAGAAGAGGAGAGAAAAAAAAACAATAGTGTTCACCTGTGGCAACACTGCAGAGAGAAAAAAAAATTAAGGGAACTGCTCACCTGGAATGGTTGTGAGAAGTCACAACCACTATCATCACAGAAAGTTTCAACCAGACATCTGTGTTATGTTACGGTAGCTGAGGAGTGCAGGTAAAAAAGGAAATACACCAGAGCAGTTGGAATCTATGAGATTGCAGTACCCTGACTAACCACCGCAACTAGAGGCAGCCGTGGAGCGTTCCTACGTTGGTCCTAGACGCCTCGTCACAGCCTGAGAAACTAACTACACCTAAAGATAGAAATAGGAAAGCTATCTGCCCCGGAGCAGAACCCCAAAGATAATAGAAAGCCCCCAAACATGTAATGGCGGTTAGACAAGAGGAAATACTGACACAGAAAGAAAATAGTATGAGCAAACGCTGGGGCCCAAACTATCTAAATAGAAAAGGATAGGAAGGGTACTTACTGCAATCTCAGAAAACCCTGAAAAAACACCAACTCTACTAATTTCAAAATCACCTGAGATCACACGACCTCTACCACCTAAATTAGTTCTCTGGTGTAACAAAAACAAAACAGCAGCCACTGAAAAAAAACTGGAAAAAGCAAAAGTACAAAACACAGTGGCTGGACTAAACTGAGAGGGCAAAAGCCCCCGGAGGGGACCCTGAAGGCCCCCACAGAAGTGCAGGACAAAATGCAAAAATATAGCAAAAATACAAAATAAGAAATTGTCTTATCTGATAGCAGGAGATGCAGACACGACACAGCAGGCTACAAGGGAAACTGGAAAGAAGGATTCAGACCAGAACAATTGATCACCGGCAACCCTGATGGGAAAATGACTCCCTTATATAAGACCAATCAGTAACACCTGATTCCCAGTCCTCACAATCCTCACTAGTACCGCTTGTAACCACCAGAGGGAGCCTCTGCTCAGAACTCATCTCAAACCCATTCACAACAGTACCCCCCCCTTGAGGAGGGGTCACCGAACCCTCATTTGAGCAACCAGGTCGGTCAGGATGAGTTCTATGATACGCACGGATACGTCTCCTAGCATGGATGTCCGAAGCAAACACCCAAGAATTGTCTTCCTGACCATAACCTCTCCATTTAACCAAATACTGGAGTCTTCGTCTAGAAAAACGAGAATCCAATATTTTCTCAACCACATACTCCAGATTGCCCTCAACCAAAACAGGGTCAGGAGGCACAGCAGCAGGAACCACTGGCTCAACAAACCTCTTCAACAAGGACTTGTGGAACACGTTATGGATCTTAAATGTCCCTGGAAGAAGCAAACGAAAAGAAACAGGATTAATAATCTCCATGATCTTATAAGGTCCAATGAACCTAGGCTTAAATTTAGGAGATGCTACTCTCATAGGAATATTCTTTGAGGACAACCAGACCAAGTCCCCCACTTTAAACCGAGGACCATCAGTCCTATGCCGGTAAGCAAACCGCTGGGCCTTCTCCTGAGAGAGGGACAACCTCTCCACTACCTGGTCCCAAATCTGCTGCATACGCTCAACAACAGAGTCAACACCTGGACAGACAGAAGCCTCCGTCTGTCCTGAAGAAAATCGAGGGTGAAACCCAGAATTACAGAAAAAGGAGACATCAAAGTGGCAGAGCTAGCCCTATTATTAAGAGCAAACTCAGCCAAAGGCAAAAAAGAGACCCAGTCATCCTGATCAGCAGACACAAAGCATCTTAGATAAGTCTCCAATGTCTGGTTTGTTCTCTCAGTTTGACCATTGGTCTGAGGATGAAATGCCGAGGAGAAAGACAATTGAACACCCAGTTTAGAACAAAAAGTCCTCCAAAATCTGGAAACAAACTGGACTCCTCTGTCAGACACAATGTTCTCAGGAATGCCGTGTAAACGAACCACGTGCTGAAGGAACAACGGCACCAATTCAGAGGAGGAAGGCAACTTAGGTAATGGCACAAGATGTATCATTTTGGAAAACCTATCACAAATTACCCAGATGGTGGTCATTCTCTGAGAAACAGGAAGATCGGAAATGAAATCCATAGAGATATGGGTCCATGGTCTCTTGGGCACAGGCAATGGCATCAACAAACCACTAGAGCGAGAGCAAGGCTTGGAGCGAGAGCAAGTCCCGCAGGACTGCACAAATTCCCTGACATCGCGAGACAAGGTAGGCCACCAAAAGGACCGACTAACCAAGTCTCTGGTACCAAAAATTCCGGGATGCCCAGCCAATGCGGAACAATGAATCTCAGACATCACACTCTTTTTCCATTGGTCCGGGACAAACAATTTTCCAACAGGGCAGCGCTCGGGCCTATCCTCCTGACACCCCTCCAGAGCAAGTCTCAAATTGGGCGAGATGGCGGAAAGAACTACACCCTCCTTCAAAATAACAGAGGGATCAGATAGCTCAGGAGAGTCCGCAAGGAAACTCCTCGAGAGGGCATCCGCCTTAACATTCTTAGTGCCAGGAAGAAAGGAAACCACAAAATTAAAACGTGTGAAAAACAAGGCCCACCTGGCCTGTCTAGGATTGAGTCGCTTGGCAGATTCCAGATAGACCAGATTCTTATGGTCCGTAAGGACTACCACCTGATGTTTGGCTCCCTCCAGCCAATGTCTCCACTCTTCAAAAGCCCACTTCATGGCCAATAACTCCCGATTACCCACGTCATAATTACGTTCAGTAGGAGAAAATTTTCGAGAGAAAAAGGCACAAGGGTTACTTTTAGAGGTCTCTGGATCTTTTTGGGACAAAACGGCACCTGCCCCAATTTCAGAGGCATCAACCTCCACCTGAAATGGCAGAGAAACATCAGGCTGCCGTAGAACAGGAGCAGAAGTGAATCTCTGCTTAAGTTCCTGAAACGCAGAGACTGCCTCAGGAGGCCAATTCACCACATCAGAACCCTTTCTGGTCAAATCAGTTAATGGTTTAACAATAACCGAGAAATTACCAATAAATTTACGATAAAAATTGGCAAAACCCAAAAATCTCTGAAGAGCCTTTAATGAAGTAGGTTGGACCCAATCACAGATGGCCTGAACCTTGACCGGGTCCATTTCAATAACAGATGGGGACAAAATGAATCCCAGAAATGAGATCTTCTGTACGCCAAAAAGACACTTTGATCCCTTCACATACAGAGCATTCTCTCTCAAAATCTGGAATACAGTTCGAACATGTTTCACATGAGAGTCCCAGTCATTAGAAAAATCAAGATATCATCCAAATAAACAATCAGAAACTTGTCCACAAAATCCCTGAAAATGTCATTCATGAAGGACTGGAAGACGGAAGGAGCATTAGTGAGCCCAAAGGGCATCACAAGGTACTCAAAATGCCCTTCAGGGGTGTTAAATGCCGTCTTCCATTCATCCCCGTGCTTAATGCGAATAAGGTTATACGCCCCCCTGAGGTCAAGCTTGGTAAACCAAGTAGCGTTTTTCACCCTGGAAAACAGGTCAGAAATCAAGGGTAACGGGTATTGATATTTCACAGTAATATTGTTCAAGAGACGATAATCAATACACGGCCTTAATGAACCATCTTTTTTGGCCACAAAGAAAAAACCGGCACCTAAGGGTGAAGAGGATGGTCTGATATGACCCTTCTCCAATGATTCCTTGATATAAGACCGCATAGCGTCATGTTCAGGTACAGACAAGTTAAAAAGGCGACCTTTAGGGAATTTACTACCTGGCACTAATTCAATAGCGCAGTCATAGCTCCTATGGGGAGGTAAGGATGCAGATTTACTTTCGCTAAACACATCAGAAAAATCAAACAAAAAGTCAGGAACATCCTCAGCCTGGGGGGAGGCAGAAAAAACAGGAGTGTTGGTATTAACACATTGGCAGCCCCAACTGGTTACAGACACAGATTTCCAATCCAAAACAGGATTATGAGACTGTAACCAAGGGAAACCCAGCACTATAATGTCATGCAGATTATATAGAACCAAAAATTTGCAGCACTCCTGGTGATCAGGTTCAACCCTCATTATCACCTGAGTAGAAAACTGGGGTTTATTCTCAGCCAAAGGGGTAGAATCGATCCCCAGTAAAGGAATAGACTTCTGTAGGGGTATCAAGGGAAACCCACAACGTTTAGCAAAATCATAATCCATCAGGTTAATAGCTGCTCCAGAATCAACGAAAGCCTGAGCAGAAAATGAGGACAGAGAGCATATCAGAGTGACAGTTAATAAAAACTTAGTCTGAACACTACCCAAGACAACTGAGCGTGCAAAATGTCTTCCCCGCTTAGGGCAGACTGAAATAGCATGAGAGGCATCACCACAGTAGAAACATAACCCATTGCGCTTTCGAAAATCATGACGCTGTGCCCCAGACACCACTCCATCACACTGCATGGGCTCAGCAGCTGGCTCACAAGGCAACACCACTCCACGCATACTTCTCCGCTCACGCAAACGTCTGTCAATTTGAATCGCTAATGACATAGAATCATTGAGACCAGAGGGGACAGGGAATCCCACCATAACATCCTTTACATTATCCGACAGACCCTTCCGGAAAAGGGCCGCCAAAGCGTCGTCATTCCACTTGGTCAGGACTGCCCACCTACGGAATCGCTGACAGTATAACTCAGCGTCATCAAGCCCCTGATTTAATGCCAACAAGGCTTTTTCAGCTTGATCAGTGACATTAGGCTCATCGTACAATAACCCCAAAGCCTGAAAAAATGCATCAACATCACTCAAAACAGGATCCCCAGGTATCAGGGAAAAAGCCCAATCCTGAGGATCGCCGCGCAGGAGAGAGATGATAATTTGAACCTGCTGCGCTGCGTTTCCTGAGGACTTAGATTTTAAGGCAAGAAACAATTTACAATTATTTTTGAAATTCTGAAACTTAGCTCGATCCCCTAAAAACAAATCTGGCATGGGGATCCTAGGTTCCACAACAGGCAACCTAGCAAGATATGCAGCAATACTCTGAACCTCAGTGGCAAGCTGATCCACACGGCCAGACAACTGTGCAAACTCCATTGGGAGAAAAGATCCTCCCCAGCACCCAGAGATACAGAGGGAAAAAAAAAAAAAAAATGCAACAAACAGAAAAATATCTCTGACAACTTTTCTTCCTTCAAAATATTTTTTCCCTTCTGTGAGTACCATACAATTTTTATGGCCGGTGATAGTGTTATGTTACGGTAGCTGAGGAGTGCAGGTAAAAAAGGAAATACACCAGAGCAGTTGGAATCTATGAGATTGCAGTACCCTGACTAACCACCGCAACTAGAGGCAGCCGTGGAGCGTTCCTACGTTGGTCCTAGACGCCTCGTCACAGCCTGAGAAACTAACTACACCTAAAGATAGAAATAGGAAAGCTATCTGCCCCGGAGCAGAACCCCAAAGATAATAGAAAGCCCCCAAACATGTAATGGCGGTTAGACAAGAGGAAATACTGACACAGAAAGAAAATAGTATGAGCAAACGCTGGGGCCCAAACTATCTAAATAGAAAAGGATAGGAAGGGTACTTACTGCAATCTCAGAAAACCCTGAAAAAACACCAACTCTACTAATTTCAAAATCACCTGAGATCACACGACCTCTACCACCTAAATTAGTTCTCTGGTGTAACAAAAACAAAACAGCAGCCACTGAAAAAAAACTGGAAAAAGCAAAAGTACAAAACACAGTGGCTGGACTAAACTGAGAGGGCAAAAGCCCCCGGAGGGGACCCTGAAGGCCCCCACAGAAGTGCAGGACAAAATGCAAAAATATAGCAAAAATACAAAATAAGAAATTGTCTTATCTGATAGCAGGAGATGCAGACACGACACAGCAGGCTACAAGGGAAACTGGAAAGAAGGATTCAGACCAGAACAATTGATCACCGGCAACCCTGATGGGAAAATGACTCCCTTATATAAGACCAATCAGTAACACCTGATTCCCAGTCCTCACAATCCTCACTAGTACCGCTTGTAACCACCAGAGGGAGCCTCTGCTCAGAACTCATCTCAAACCCATTCACAACAGTACCCCCCCCTTGAGGAGGGGTCACCGAACCCTCATTTGAGCAACCAGGTCGGTCAGGATGAGTTCTATGATACGCACGGATACGTCTCCTAGCATGGATGTCCGAAGCAAACACCCAAGAATTGTCTTCCTGACCATAACCTCTCCATTTAACCAAATACTGGAGTCTTCGTCTAGAAAAACGAGAATCCAATATTTTCTCAACCACATACTCCAGATTGCCCTCAACCAAAACAGGGTCAGGAGGCACAGCAGCAGGAACCACTGGCTCAACAAACCTCTTCAACAAGGACTTGTGGAACACGTTATGGATCTTAAATGTCCCTGGAAGAAGCAAACGAAAAGAAACAGGATTAATAATCTCCATGATCTTATAAGGTCCAATGAACCTAGGCTTAAATTTAGGAGATGCTACTCTCATAGGAATATTCTTTGAGGACAACCAGACCAAGTCCCCCACTTTAAACCGAGGACCATCAGTCCTATGCCGGTAAGCAAACCGCTGGGCCTTCTCCTGAGAGAGGGACAACCTCTCCACTACCTGGTCCCAAATCTGCTGCATACGCTCAACAACAGAGTCAACACCTGGACAGACAGAAGCCTCCGTCTGTCCTGAAGAAAATCGAGGGTGAAACCCAGAATTACAGAAAAAGGGAGACATCAAAGTGGCAGAGCTAGCCCTATTATTAAGAGCAAACTCAGCCAAAGGCAAAAAAGAGACCCAGTCATCCTGATCAGCAGACACAAAGCATCTTAGATAAGTCTCCAATGTCTGGTTTGTTCTCTCAGTTTGACCATTGGTCTGAGGATGAAATGCCGAGGAGAAAGACAATTGAACACCCAGTTTAGAACAAAAAGTCCTCCAAAATCTGGAAACAAACTGGACTCCTCTGTCAGACACAATGTTCTCAGGAATGCCGTGTAAACGAACCACGTGCTGAAGGAACAACGGCACCAATTCAGAGGAGGAAGGCAACTTAGGTAATGGCACAAGATGTATCATTTTGGAAAACCTATCACAAATTACCCAGATGGTGGTCATTCTCTGAGAAACAGGAAGATCGGAAATGAAATCCATAGAGATATGGGTCCATGGTCTCTTGGGCACAGGCAATGGCATCAACAAACCACTAGAGCGAGAGCAAGGCTTGGAGCGAGAGCAAGTCCCGCAGGACTGCACAAATTCCCTGACATCGCGAGACAAGGTAGGCCACCAAAAGGACCGACTAACCAAGTCTCTGGTACCAAAAATTCCGGGATGCCCAGCCAATGCGGAACAATGAATCTCAGACATCACACTCTTTTTCCATTGGTCCGGGACAAACAATTTTCCAACAGGGCAGCGCTCGGGCCTATCCTCCTGACACCCCTCCAGAGCAAGTCTCAAATTGGGCGAGATGGCGGAAAGAACTACACCCTCCTTCAAAATAACAGAGGGATCAGATAGCTCAGGAGAGTCCGCAAGGAAACTCCTCGAGAGGGCATCCGCCTTAACATTCTTAGTGCCAGGAAGAAAGGAAACCACAAAATTAAAACGTGTGAAAAACAAGGCCCACCTGGCCTGTCTAGGATTGAGTCGCTTGGCAGATTCCAGATAGACCAGATTCTTATGGTCCGTAAGGACTACCACCTGATGTTTGGCTCCCTCCAGCCAATGTCTCCACTCTTCAAAAGCCCACTTCATGGCCAATAACTCCCGATTACCCACGTCATAATTACGTTCAGTAGGAGAAAATTTTCGAGAGAAAAAGGCACAAGGGTTACTTTTAGAGGTCTCTGGATCTTTTTGGGACAAAACGGCACCTGCCCCAATTTCAGAGGCATCAACCTCCACCTGAAATGGCAGAGAAACATCAGGCTGCCGTAGAACAGGAGCAGAAGTGAATCTCTGCTTAAGTTCCTGAAACGCAGAGACTGCCTCAGGAGGCCAATTCACCACATCAGAACCCTTTCTGGTCAAATCAGTTAATGGTTTAACAATAACCGAGAAATTACCAATAAATTTACGATAAAAATTGGCAAAACCCAAAAATCTCTGAAGAGCCTTTAATGAAGTAGGTTGGACCCAATCACAGATGGCCTGAACCTTGACCGGGTCCATTTCAATAACAGATGGGGACAAAATGAATCCCAGAAATGAGATCTTCTGTACGCCAAAAAGACACTTTGATCCCTTCACATACAGAGCATTCTCTCTCAAAATCTGGAATACAGTTCGAACATGTTTCACATGAGAGTCCCAGTCATTAGAAAAAATCAAGATATCATCCAAATAAACAATCAGAAACTTGTCCACAAAATCCCTGAAAATGTCATTCATGAAGGACTGGAAGACGGAAGGAGCATTAGTGAGCCCAAAGGGCATCACAAGGTACTCAAAATGCCCTTCAGGGGTGTTAAATGCCGTCTTCCATTCATCCCCGTGCTTAATGCGAATAAGGTTATACGCCCCCTGAGGTCAAGCTTGGTAAACCAAGTAGCGTTTTTCACCCTGGAAAACAGGTCAGAAATCAAGGGTAACGGGTATTGATATTTCACAGTAATATTGTTCAAGAGACGATAATCAATACACGGCCTTAATGAACCATCTTTTTTGGCCACAAAGAAAAAACCGGCACCTAAGGGTGAAGAGGATGGTCTGATATGACCCTTCTCCAATGATTCCTTGATATAAGACCGCATAGCGTCATGTTCAGGTACAGACAAGTTAAAAAGGCGACCTTTAGGGAATTTACTACCTGGCACTAATTCAATAGCGCAGTCATAGCTCCTATGGGGAGGTAAGGATGCAGATTTACTTTCGCTAAACACATCAGAAAAATCAAACAAAAAGTCAGGAACATCCTCAGCCTGGGGGGAGGCAGAAAAAACAGGAGTGTTGGTATTAACACATTGGCAGCCCCAACTGGTTACAGACACAGATTTCCAATCCAAAACAGGATTATGAGACTGTAACCAAGGGAAACCCAGCACTATAATGTCATGCAGATTATATAGAACCAAAAATTTGCAGCACTCCTGGTGATCAGGTTCAACCCTCATTATCACCTGAGTAGAAAACTGGGGTTTATTCTCAGCCAAAGGGGTAGAATCGATCCCCAGTAAAGGAATAGACTTCTGTAGGGGTATCAAGGGAAACCCACAACGTTTAGCAAAATCATAATCCATCAGGTTAATAGCTGCTCCAGAATCAACGAAAGCCTGAGCAGAAAATGAGGACAGAGAGCATATCAGAGTGACAGTTAATAAAAACTTAGTCTGAACACTACCCAAGACAACTGAGCGTGCAAAATGTCTTCCCCGCTTAGGGCAGACTGAAATAGCATGAGAGGCATCACCACAGTAGAAACATAACCCATTGCGCTTTCGAAAATCATGACGCTGTGCCCCAGACACCACTCCATCACACTGCATGGGCTCAGCAGCTGGCTCACAAGGCAACACCACTCCACGCATACTTCTCCGCTCACGCAAACGTCTGTCAATTTGAATCGCTAATGACATAGAATCATTGAGACCAGAGGGGACAGGGAATCCCACCATAACATCCTTTACATTATCCGACAGACCCTTCCGGAAAAGGGCCGCCAAAGCGTCGTCATTCCACTTGGTCAGGACTGCCCACCTACGGAATCTCTGACAGTATAACTCAGCGTCATCAAGCCCCTGATTTAATGCCAACAAGGCTTTTTCAGCTTGATCAGTGACATTAGGCTCATCGTACAATAACCCCAAAGCCTGAAAAAATGCATCAACATCACTCAAAACAGGATCCCCAGGTATCAGGGAAAAAGCCCAATCCTGAGGATCGCCGCGCAGGAGAGAGATGATAATTTGAACCTGCTGCGCTGCGTTTCCTGAGGACTTAGATTTTAAGGCAAGAAACAATTTACAATTATTTTTGAAATTCTGAAACTTAGCTCGATCCCCTAAAAACAAATCTGGCATGGGGATCCTAGGTTCCACAACAGGCAACCTAGCAAGATATGCAGCAATACTCTGAACCTCAGTGGCAAGCTGATCCACACGGCCAGACAACTGTGCAAACTCCATTGGGAGAAAAGATCCTCCCCAGCACCCAGAGATACAGAGGGAAAAAAAAAAAAAAAATGCAACAAACAGAAAAATATCTCTGACAACTTTTCTTCCTTCAAAATATTTTTTCCCTTCTGTGAGTACCATACAATTTTTATGGCCGGTGATAGTGTTATGTTACGGTAGCTGAGGAGTGCAGGTAAAAAAGGAAATACACCAGAGCAGTTGGAATCTATGAGATTGCAGTACCCTGACTAACCACCGCAACTAGAGGCAGCCGTGGAGCGTTCCTACGTTGGTCCTAGACGCCTCGTCACAGCCTGAGAAACTAACTACACCTAAAGATAGAAATAGGAAAGCTATCTGCCCCGGAGCAGAACCCCAAAGATAATAGAAAGCCCCCAAACATGTAATGGCGGTTAGACAAGAGGAAATACTGACACAGAAAGAAAATAGTATGAGCAAACGCTGGGGCCCAAACTATCTAAATAGAAAAGGATAGGAAGGGTACTTACTGCAATCTCAGAAAACCCTGAAAAAACACCAACTCTACTAATTTCAAAATCACCTGAGATCACACGACCTCTACCACCTAAGTTAGTTCTCTGGTGTAACAAACAAAACAGCAGCCACTGAAAAAAAACTGGAAAAAGCAAAAGTACAAAACACAGTGGCTGGACTAAACTGAGAGGGCAAAAGCCCCGGAGGGGACCCTGAAGGCCCCCACAGAAGTGCAGGACAAAATGCAAAAATATAGCAAAAACACAAAATAAGAAATTGTCTTATCTGATAGCAGGAGATGCAGACACGACACAGCAGGCTACAAGGGAAACTGGAAAGAAGGATTCAGACCAGAACAATTGATCACCGGCAACCCTGATGGGAAAATGACTCCCTTATATAAGACCAATCAGTAACACCTGATTCCCAGTCCTCACAATCCTCACTAGTACCGCTTGTAACCACCAGAGGGAGCCTCTGCTCAGAACTCATCTCAAACCCATTCACAACACATCTGATATCCAGAGTTACAGCAGACAAAAAAGAGAAAAGAAAGGAGAAAAAAAAAAACAATAGTGTTTACCTGTGGTAACACTGCAAAAAAGAAAAAACTTAAGGGAATTGCTCACCTGGAATGGTTGTGAGAAGTCACAACCACTGTCATCACAGAAAGTACAACCGGACGTCTGATATCCACAGTACAGCAGACACAGCCTTCCAGACCCAGCAGACACTAACGTTTTGGCTTCAGAATCTTGTAATGTATGTAGTACAGTTCATATAGCGTCTTGTGCTTGGGTGCGATGAACATACATGAGACACAGGTTTGATATAGAAAAGTCCTGTATTACTTCATACAAGTTGGCAGAAATAGTCACACAGTTTGCAGACACAGAAACAGGAGACACAGCAGGCCAGAGTAATCCAAGCTCAGCAATCACTCTCCAATACAGATTCAGGATCTTCTTCTCTGTTACCGTAAGTCCATGCAAACGTGGGTCTTTCAAAGAGCAGGGTTCAGAGTCCACAAGTGCTTCAGAGTTCCTCAGTAGGAATAGCTGGAGTACAAGGTCCAAGGCTTACAGGAGTCAAGTCACAGGTTCACTGCAGGCTAGATTCTGAAGCACTGATTGCTCAGCTGTGGCTGCTTAAGAAGCAAAGGAGAGAATCAGGGCGGGAACATGCAAGCTGGAAACTCCATTTTGACTGAGGGCAAGATAGCTGCAGCAAGACAGAAAGTAAAATGGCTGACGAACAAACTGAGTTTCAGGAATATATACATAGAACCTTACACGCAAGTTCTCCTTTCAATGACTCCTTGCCATGTCCGGAGGACACGGACAGGGTAGGCGGCCGTCTACTTCTGTTTCGCAGAGTCTGGCTTTCAGTCGTTCACGACCAATGGGTCCGAGATCTCGTATCCTCCGGATACAAGATAGAATTCTTGTCCCCTCCTCCAATGCGTTTTTTCCAGTCTCGTCTTCCAAAGTCAAGGACGCTCACAGTTCCCTTTCATCAGGCCTTAGACGCCCTCCGCAACAGCGCAGTCATCGTCCCGGTTCCTCTCGCGGAAAGGTTCAAGGGGTTTTACGCAAACCCATTCGTGGTTCCGAAGAAGGACGGAACCATGCGCCCCATCTTGGACCTAAAATTGTTAAACAAATTCGTCAGAGTGCGCCATTTCAGAATTGAATCTCTCTGTTCTGTCATCGCCTCTCTGGAAAAGGGGGAATATCTTGTGTCTGTCTACATCAAAGACGCATACTTCCACATCCCAATCTTCGAGGGTCATCAGAGATATCTGCGCTTCGCGATCGGAGACGAACACTTTCAGTTCACTGCTCTACCCTTCGGTCTCACCACCGCCCCCAGAGTGTTCACAAAGGTCATGGCGGCCGTCATGTCCATTCTACACTCTCTGGGCGTGGTGATTCTGCCCTACCTGGACGACCTTCTCATCAAGGGTCCATCTTTTCAGGCCAGTGCAGAGAGTGTCGATGTCACTGTGGACACTCTATCCCTCCTAGGTTGGCTAGTGAACCTGGACAAATCCTCCCCCGTTCCTTCTCAGAAAATTCCCTTTTTGGGGATGATCTTGGACACTTCCCGAGGGTTGGTCAGTCTCCCTCCAGAGGAGATTTCTTCTCTAAATCAGGGAGCCCAATTGCTATCGCTAGGCCGCTCTCACTCTCTATGGTTCGCCATGCAGGTCCTGGTGAAAATGGTAGCGTCCATCGAGGCAGTACCGTTCGCTCAATTTCACCTCCGTCCCCTGCAACAGGAATTGATTTCAGTCTGGGACAGAAACCCAGCCTCCTTGGGTCGCCGCTTTCACCTGGCGCCCAGAATCAAGCGGACCCTCAAATGGTCTGAAAACATACCAAGGACCAGATTTAAATACAAATAGCATTCTTAAAGAAAGTGGGATACTCTCCATACAGTTTATAAAACATAAGGAAACAATTGGGAGCTTAAATCCCTAGAATATTTAATAACTAGCGTGGATGCTAAATAAAGGCAAAAAAATCTCCGAAAGTAAAAACAACACTCTTTATTTCAATATACAAAATGAGAACACATTATATACACCACACAAAAGGTAAGTAGATTAAAAAGACCAGTGAAAAAAATGACATGACCATGGTGTGACACCATGGTGTGCGGACAAAAGGTATAATATCAACATCCAAATGATAAAGAAGGTGAGACAGGGTGTGTGTAAGTCACCAATGGTGGACGGCGACGTCATCATTGAATCAAGGAAGGTCTTTTCTCCCTGTGCACTGGTTGGTGGTGACCACCGATGCCAGTCTCCTCGGATGGGGTGCGATTTTTTGTCACCACACGGCTCAAGGTCGCTGGTCCCCTCAAGAAGCCCGATCAATATTCTAGAGATCAGAGCAATCAGGCTAGTTCTTCTTCATTTCCATTATCTCCTGGCCGGTCGTCCCATCCGGATCCAGTCAGACAACGCCACCGCCGTGTCGTACATCAATCGCCAGGGTGGCACGCGAAGCAGAAGAGCGATGCTCAAAGTGACGCACATTCTGCGATGGGCCGAGTCAAACAGCTCGCTCATCTCTGCGGTTCACATTCCGGGAGTGGACAATTGGGTGGCGGATTTTCTCAGCCGTCGGCCTAGCCTCGGGGGAATGGTCCCTTCACCCGGAAGTGTTTCATCAGATTTGCCAGCGGTGGGGCACTCCGGATGTGGACCTCATGGCATCCAGGCTGAATGACAAGGTTCCAGCATTCATAGGCCGGTCCTGCGAGACCCGCTAGCCATCGGCTCGGATGCTCTAGTGCTTCATTGGAACCAATTTCATCTCCCTTACATCTTTCCACCTCTTCCATTAATTAACAGGGTCATTCGGAAGATCAAGGCGGAAGGCGTTCCAGTGATTCTCGTCGCTCCAGACTGGCCGCGCCGGCCGTTGTATGCGGAACTAGTTCATCTAGTAGCCGACGTCCCCTGGAGGTTACCAGATCGTCCGGACCTTCTCTCTCAGGGCCCCATTTGCCATCAGAACTCGAGAGTGCTAAATTTGACGGTCTGGCCATTGAATCCTGGATTTAAACTCAGGCCGGTTTCTCGCAACAGGTTGCGGCTACAATGATCAATGCTAGGAAGCCTGTTTCCATGTGCATTTACCATCGTGTTTGGAAAACCTTTTTCTCTTGGTGTAAGGATAGGGGTCGTTCACCGTTGGTGTTTTCCACTCCCTCCATTCTGGAGTTTCTCCAAGAAGGTTTGGAGTCAGGCTTAGCACTGTCTTCCCTCAAGGGTCAAATTTCCGTGCTATCCGTCCTTTTCCAGCGAAGGTTAGCGTCTAAGCCCCAAGTTAAGACGTTTATTCTGGGAATATCGCACCTTGTACCACCCTACAAGAGGCCTTTGGAGCCTTGGGACCTTAACCTGGTCCTCAGTGCCTTACAAGAATCCCCTTTGAGCCATTACAAAATGTTTCCCTCTCTCTTCTGTCGTGGAAGGTTGCTTTTCTTGTCGCGATAACCTCCATCAGACGGGTCTCGGAATTGGCGGCCTTGTCCTGCAAACCTCCCTTCCTGATTTTCCACCAGGACAAGGTGGTGCTAAGGACGCTCCATCCTTTTTGCCTAAAGTTGTCTCGGCTTTTCATCTAAATGAGGATATAGTCCTACCTTCGTTCTGTCGAGTGCCAGTCCACCGTACTGATAAAAGCCCTTCACACCTTGGATTTGGTGAGGGCTCCATGCAGTTAAATTTCCAGGACTGCGTCTTTTTGCAGATCAGATGCCCTTTTCGTGCTTCCGTAGGGACGCAGAAAGGGTCTACCTGCTTCCAAGGCCACGATAGCCAGATGGATCCGCTCTGCGATCCAAGAAGCCTACCGTGTCAAGGGTCAGCCTATCCCGGCGGGGATTAAGGCACACTCCACTTGGTCAGTGGGGGCTTCCTGGGCCATTCGGCATCGGCACAGTAAGTGTGAAAGGCTGCGATTAGGTCCAGTCTTCACACATTTGCTAAGCATTACAATATTCATGCTCAAGCTTCTTCAGATGCAGTTCTCGGCAGACAGATTCTGCAATCGGCCATTTCGCATCTGTAGGCTTCTCTTAATCGTTTAATCAGTTATGCATTTGGTATACGAGGTTTCAGCTGTTGTCCTGTTTCCCACCCAGGGACTGCTTTGGGTCCTGTGTCCCCCAATGAGGCGACGGAGAAACAGGGATTTTTGTGTGTACTCACCGTAAAATCCTTTACTCCGAGCCAATCATTGGGGGACACATCACCCACCCTGTTAGCCAGTTGGCTTTTAGTTGTTTGGTTTTGACATACTGCATTTCTGTTGTGAGCTCCTACTGCTTTGGAACCGAACTGGTTCAGGATTGAGCCAGCAGAGGGTGTATACTGCAGGAGGAGGAGTTAACCTTTTTTGTGTATTGCTTAGTGTCCTCCTAGTGGCAGCAATATAACACCCATGGTCCTGTGTGCCCCAATGATTGGCTCGGAGAAAAGGATTTTACGGTGAGTACACACAAAAATCCTTGTATTTCATATTTTGGAGGGACAAAACAGCAATTGAGGTGTTAAGATTTTTTTTTCTGTTCGGAGTTTAACATACGTTTTAAATATCTAGAAAACTGACTTTTATGCACGTTTTTCATTTTTCACTTCTTTATTTTTAAACTGAGAAAAGAGGACATATATATTATTATTTTTCTTTATTTTTTAAGTCGTTCCTAAGGGCCCCAAACCTGATCACTTATGTTATGCTCTGCAATACTACATTATTCCACTTTATTCGGTAAGTTTGTGGTCATCAAGAGGTGGAGGTGGAATAAGATGTCAGCTATGGGGGTGTACAGCAGACCCCTATCTGCCAGGGTAACCCATCGTTTCCCCACAATCGCAACGGCAAACAAGTCATTTACATTCCTATGTTGGTGACTGAGAGTGACATATACATGGCTAAACGGCAGTGATCGGAGATAGAACTGGTGGCCGCGGTTAGAGACAAGTGCTGGCTGTATGGCACAGCCGGCACCTGCCCGGTATGAAGCGAGCTCAGCTCTTGAGCCTGCTCCATACATCCTGCATGCAACCTGTGTCGAAAATGTACATCACAGATTTTTAAGAGACTAAAGGGGTCTCCTCATCTGAGACTTTTATGGAGCATGTCCAGTATATGCTATAAATGTCTGATAAAGCGCTCTGAGGCTCGTCTGATAGATAACTCTGCGGCTTGTCTGATAGATCGCTCTGCCGCTCATCTGATGGATCGCTCTGCCTCACGTCTGATAAAGCGCTCTGCGGCTTGTCTGATAGATCAGTCTGCGGCTTATCTGATAGATCGCTCTGTCGCTCGTCTGATGGATCGCTCTGCCGCTCGTCTGATGGATCGCTCTGCCGCTCGTCTGATAGATCGCTCTGCCGCTCGTCTGATGGATCGCTCTGCCGCTCGTCTGATAGATCGCTCTGCCGCTCGTCTGATGGATCGCTCTGCCGCTCGTCTGATGGATCGCTCTGCTGCTCGTCTGCTGGAGCCCTCTGTATCGCTCGCCTGCTGGATTGCTCTGCGCTCGTCTGATGGATCGCTCTGCCGCTCGTCTGATGGATTGCTCTGCCGCTCGTCTGATGAGTCGCTCTGCCGCTCGTCTGATGGATCGCTCTGCTGCTCGTCTGCTGGAGCCCTCTGTATCGCTCACCTGCTGGATTGCTTTGCCGCTCGTCTGATGGATTGCTCTGCCGCACGTCTGATGGATTGCTCTGCCGCACGTCTGATGGATCGCTCTGCCGGTCGTCTGATGGATCGCTCTGCCTGTCGTCTGATGGATCCCTCTGCCGGTCGTCTGCTGGAGCCCTCTGTCGCTCGACTGCTGTATCGCTCTGCCGCTCATCTAATGGATCGCTCTGCCACACGTATAATGGATCGCTATGCCGCACGTCTGATGGATCCCTCTGCCGGTCGTCTGATGATCCCTCTGCCGGTCGTCTGATGGATCCCTCTCTGCCGCTCCTCTGATGGATCCCTCTGACGCTCGTCTGATGAATCCCTCTGACGCTTGTCTGATGGATCCCTCTGACGCTCGTCTGATGGATCCCTCTGACGCTCGTCTGATGGATCCCTCTGACGCTCGTCTGATGGATCCCTCTGACGCTCGTCTGATGGATCCCTCTGACGCTCGTCTGATGGATCCCTCTGACGCTCGTCTGATGGATCCCTCTGACGCTCGTCTGATGGATCCCTCTGACGCTCGTCTGATGGATCGCTCTGCCGTTCGTCTGATGGGTCGCTCTGCTGCTCGTCTGCTGGAGCCCTCTGTATCGCTCGCCTGCTGGATCGCTCTGCCGCTCGTCTGATGGATCGCTCTGCCGCTCGTCTGATGGATTGCTCTGCCTGTCGTCTGATGGATCCCTCTGCCGGTCGTCTGCTGGAGCCCTCTGTCGCTCGCCTGCTGGATCGCTCTGCCGCTCATCTGATGGATCGCTCTGCCACACGTATAATGGATCGCTCTGCAGCACGTCTGATGGATCGCTCTGCCGGTCGTCTGATGGATCGCTCTGCCGGTCGTCTGATGGATCGCTCTGCCGGTCGTCTGATGGATCGCTCTGCCGGTCGTCTGATGGATCGCTCTGCCGGTCGTCTGATGGATCGCTCTGCCGGTCGTCTGATGGATCCCTTTGCCGGTCGTCTGACGGATCCCTCTGTCGGTCGTCTGTGGATCCCTCTGTCGGTCGTCTGATGGATCCCTCTGCCGGTCGTCTGATGGATCCCTCTGCCGGTCGTCTGATGGATCCCTCTGCCGGTCGTCTGATGATCCCTCTGCCGGTCGTCTGATGGATCCCTCTGCCGCTCCTCTGATGGATCCCTCTGACGCTCGTCTGATGAATCCCTCTGACGCTCGTCTGATGGATCCCTCTGATGCTCGTCTGATGGATCCCTCTGACGCTCGTCTGATGGATCCCTCTGACGCTCGTCTGATGGATCCCTCTGACGCTCGTCTGATGGATCCCTCTGACGCTCGTCTGATGGATCCCTCTGACGCTCGTCTGATGGATCCCTCTGACGCTCGTCTGATGGATCCCTCTGCCGCTTGTCTGATGGATCCCTCTGCCGCTCGTCTGATGGATCCCTCTGGCGCTCGTCTGATAGATCGCTTTGCTGCTCGGCTGTTGAACTCCTGAAAAAGTCAATGAAGACAGTCGTTGATGCGCGGCTATTTCTTCACGTACAGTGGAACTGACAACAGGCAGAATTGAGGGCAGAGGACCCCCATTTCTCGAGATTTGCTCCTTATGAGACAACTACCTCAAGTCACCCTGTAATCTTATTCTTCATGTACTGATTTCCTTCACAGTTTTTTGTTGCTTCGGCTAACACACACATGCTATTCTGAATAAGCAGAGCCTGAAAACTTGTCCGAAAGCTCAGTTTTTATTTTATTGAATTAAATCTTTTTCTTTTAACAGAAAACCCTGTACCTGGATCATCCTGTACATGTGGAGGTGGCACTCATGGTCCTGGAGGCCTATCAGAAATTCATCTCTGACAAACCCTACACTGGGATCATCTCTGAGAGCATCAAGCAGGTGATTTATGGGGGTATCAGAGGTCACCAGGTGGTCAGCCACGACATCTCGGACCCCACACCGTCAGCTCCTGAGCTACTAACTGGCTAAGGCCGGGATCACACATGCGACAGAAACGTCCGATGCTCGCATGTGAAATCCCAGCTCTGGCGCCGGCACTCGGGAGTGGAGCGAGCGGCTGCATATAAATACATGCAGCCGCGCACTCCACTCCCGAGTGCCGGCGCCAGAGCTGGGATTTCACATGCGAGCATCGGACGTTTTCGTCGCATGTGTGATCCCGGCCTAAGTGATGACGTGGCTCCAAACAAACAGTGAGACCACTGTCAGACTAGCGCATTTCCCACTCCGTATACTGACCACAATGAGGTTTTTTTTTTTTTTTTTAGGGACACCTACTTATAAAAACTTCTAACATAAACGTTAGAAGACTTGATCAATGGTTGCTGAGACCCCCACACTTTTATACATCTCTCATGGTGTCAGGTTGACTTAAAGGGGTGCTCTCACTAACCCCTTTCAATTTGCAGGCCTCTTTATACCCCCAAACCCCTGACTTTTACAGGGAAAGTCGCAGCTAGCCAGATATCTGGTAATCAGGTGGCCACTCGGATGAATGGCCGACCACGTAATCCAAGGACGGCCTGAGTGTGCCAGAACTGGAGCTCTTCATATAGTTTAGCCATTGTTTCTAGCTCACAGATGGAGTCCCGAGGTCACCTTTGCCAGGGGTTGTGGACAGGGGTTATTTTTATAACAAGAAAAAGCCAACTGCATGAAATGTGCAACCGCTTCTTGTACCAATGTGATAACAGTTCGATGTGATCTTCAGGTGTCTTACTTAGCCAACATAGTCCGGACTGGACAGACTCCAGAAGCCTCCTTTAACCAGTGGTCCTGGGATTTGGTTTTGAGACTTAAGTTGCACAGAAACGATCGTCCAGAGCAGGTCTGCGACGCCGTCCCTGATTTGACGGAGGCCAATGTCCTACACCCGGTATTGAAGGCCGTGAAAAACGGGGTGCCGATAGGCTGCTACATCGCCCTGGCCACTGCTTCAGTGGGACACAGGTAATTCACTGCCATATGTGTGTATATATGTTCTAGATATATGTTCTTCGCTGACTTCTGTGCCTCACATCTCTGCAGTGTCGATAAGTTTTGTGTAGAGGGAGTGACCATGCTGGGCGACTTGATACAAGCAAAGCATCTGCGCGCCGCGGTTCACATTTTGGATAAAGTTTTACCCATGTTTTATCCTTGTCCGAGCTATCTCCTGAAGAATGAGCCGTAAGTTTACTTTATCTTCTATGCCAATCTTCTTCATTCAACCCCTTAAGAACTCAGGATTTTTTCAATTTTACACTTTTTGTTTCCTAATTTTGTTCCAAGAGCTATAACTTTTTTTTTTCCGTCGACGTATAAGGGTTTGATGCCATTCACTTTATAAAATAATGTTTTGGAAAATTGAGGAAAAAAAATCCAAGCAGAGTGTAATTGAAAATTAAAATATAATTCCTCTATTTTTTTTTTATTTTTTAGCCACTCATTGTATGGTGTAAAAATGGCCCCACAACATAATTCTCCAGGTCCGTATGATTACACCGATACCAAATTTGTATGTATTTTTTAAAATATTTTAGTTAATTTGTACAAAAAAAATTGTCGCCAATTTCTGAGACCTGTAACTTAGCTTTTTTTTATGTCAATGGAATTGTGTAAGGGCTTGTTTTTTTGTTTTTGTTGATCCCATTTTGCAGATCATGCCAATCATTTTTTTTTATTAGATTTTTTTTCTTTTTGCTGGTTAACTTATGAATTATATGACTTTTATGTTTTGATAGATCGTACTTTCTTGTACATGATGATACCAAATGTGTTTATTTTTCAAATTTTTTTTTTTCTTTTTCAAGTGGGAAATTTTTAATAACATTTTGGGTACCTACCATAAAATCTTTCTTGTAGCCTTCATTGGGGGTCACAGGAAACATGGGTGTATGTTGCTGCCACTAGTTGGCTGACACTATGCAAAATAAGTTAGCTTCTCCCCAGCAGTATATACCCGCCAACTGGCACCAAGTTAATCAGTTAGTGAGAAAGCGGTAGGAGAAGCAACAGCTATACAACAATCATAACATAACCAGAACCAAGAATAAACAAGGGCGGGTACTGTGTCCGCCAATGAATGCTCCGAGAAAGGTATTTTACATTAGGTACCCAAAATCTTCATTTCTTTATTGTTTATTTGGGGACAAAGGAAACCATGGGACGTCCAAAAGCAGTCCCTAGGGTTGGTAAAAGAGTGGTACCCTGAAATCAGAGCTCAGGCTACTGCGGCTTGTATCACCTTTCTACAAAGATTCGCATCCGATGAGGTGTAGGTGTGAGCCTTATAGAACTTGGCAAAGTTATGAATGGAAGACCACATCCCAGCCTTGCAAATCTGTGAGGTTGAAGCCTGGTGACGGACGGCCCAGGAGGCCCCCACTGTGCGAGTGGAGTGCTCGGTGACCCTAAGTGGACGTGTTCTATCCCTTAGTCAGTAGGCTTCCAGAATGGCAGAATGAACCCAGAAGGCAATGGTAGACTTGTGAGCAGCCAAGTCTTTCTGAGAACCTTCGTGAATTATGAACAGCGAATCCGCACGTCTGATGGGTTCTGTCGTGGAAAGGTAGAGACTGAGGGCTCTTGCCAGATCCAGTGTTTAGGGACCGCTCTCAAGGATGAGAAGGAGACGGACAAAAGGAAGGAAGAACAATAACCTCATTGAGGAGAAATGCAGAAACAACCTTAGGGAGAAAGGATGGTATCTGGCGTAACACTACCTTGACCTTCTGAAACACTAGAAAAGGGGAATGACAAGAGAGAGCTGCAACTTTGGAAACTCATCTGATAGAAGTGATGGCGACCAGGAAGGCAACTTTCTAGGAAAGGAGTGAAAGAGAAATTTCTCGTAGAGGTTTGAACGGTAACTATTTAAGAACATCTAGCACTAGATTGAGGTCCCAAGGTTCTACCGGAGGGGGGGATGGAGTGTGTGACTCCCTGCAGGAAGGTCTTGATCTGCAAGCGAGACGCTAGATTCATTTGAAAAAAGGATGGAAAAGGCCCCTTGAGAGAACTGAGGAACAGGCCAGATTTCAAGCCCGATTGTAGGAAGGACAAAACAGAAGGCAGGTCATCGGAGAGGTTTGATTAGTTTTGCACAAGCGGAACAAGGCTTTCCACACGCGGTGGTAAAGGCAAGAGAAAGAAGGCTTCCTAGCTCTGATCATGGTCTGAACAACTTGATCAGAGAAACTGGCGGATTTCAGAACCGCAGTCTCAACAGTCATGCTGTTAAATTGAGCAGCTGAGAATTAAGGAGGAAGAGAGGATCCTGAAAGAGAAGGTCTGGAAGGTCCGGTAGTTACCACGGCGTGTCCACAAGGAGGTTAATTACTTCTGGGTACCAGTGTCTTCTGGGGCAGTCTGGAGCTATGAGAATGACAGGCACTCTCTCCATCTTGATCTTTGACCACCCTGGGGCTCAGTGGCAAGGGAGGGAACAAGTACTTGAGGGAGAACTGAGACCAAGGAATTACCAAGGCGTCGGTGCCAATTGCTACCGGGTCACGTGATCTGGAGACGAACAGAGGAACCTTGTGATTCAGTCTGGACGCCATCAGGTTGATGTGGGAGTCCCCCATCGGAGACAGATCTCGTGGAAGACTGACGGATTGAGAGCCCACTCGCCAGCAGTGAGACCCTCTTTGCTGAGAAAGTCAACGGCCCAGTTCTTCGCTCCTGGGATGTGTACTGCCAAGATCATCTATACATTCTGCTCAGCCCATAACATAATCCACGGCACTTCAAACAATACTGCTCACCTTCAGGTTCCTCCTTGGTGGTTTATGTATGCTACCACCGTAGCATTGTCGGTATGGACCTGAATCGGATAGTTGAGAAGAAGATCCTGCCAGTGAAGTAGAGCAAGGAAGATTGCCCTGAGTTCCAGAATGTTGATGGGAAGAGACAATTCCTGGGCAGTCTAAGAACCCTGGACTGTTTTGGTTCTGAAAAATTGCTCCTCAACTGAGAAGAATAGCATCTGTTGTAATGATCTTCCAATGAGGTGGCAGAAAAGGTATCCTGCAATGGACTAGGGGAGTCTAGAGTCCACCATTCCATAGACTTCTTTATTCGGGGAGAAGCGTGATTAGTCGACCTGTCCTATCTTGATAGTAGAAAAAGTTGAAGGGGACAGATATGGAACAGGGCGAATGGAACTGCTTCCTTTGATGTGACCATCCTGCTTAGGATGCTCATATGTAGCGAAATGGAGCAAATAAGGAGATGTGTCTTTTAGGAAGCGAATCCCGCATGATTAGAACAGAGTGTTGCTCTTCGGGCAGAAGAACTCTTGATCTTGTGTCTAACAGCATTCCCAGAAGAACAGTACATTGTACCTTGATAAAAGCCGATTTTGTGATGCTGATAATCCAGCCTAGACGGTAGAGGATGTCTAGAGTGATCTGTAGACTCTCGTGACATGCTGAGGAAGAAGTAGCCTTGATGAGAATGTCGTCTAAATAAGGGGTGACAGGATGCCTCTGTTCCGAAGAATGGCCATTTTCTTCGTGAAGTCTCTGGGTGCTGTGGCTAGACTGAATGGCAGTGCCATGAATTGAAAATAGGATTGTTGTACCACGAACCGAAGAAATTTCTGGTGAGGAGGAAAAATGGTAATGTGAAGGTGGGCATCTTGAATGTCCATGGAGCATAGGAATTCCTCAGGTTCCATGGAGGGACTCCATTCTGAAATGGCATAGTCGAACATGTTTTCTCAATAGTTTGAGATCCAAAATAGGACGAACAGAGCCAGCCTTCTTTGGAACCATGAACAGGTTTGAATAGAAACCCGAAAAGTGATGAAGTGAAGGAACAGGGATAATGACCCCTGCCTCGGAGAGCAGGCTGTTAGTCTTGAAAACCCAGGAATAAGGGAAAGGTCCTTTTGTGGGCGGGGCTCTCAAAAACGAAAACGAGGGAACGTAGAAAATTCTATCTTGTAACCTTGAGAAACAATGTCTCAGACCCAGTCGTCATCGATCACTTAGAGACACTTGTTCCGGAACTAAAAGAGATGTTCGACCACTCTTAGAGGCTTCTTAGGTGGAAGTGTCCCGTCATGCCAAGGAAAAGCTTAGTCCAGACCCTGGATCCTGATTCCTGCTGCACTGAGTTGTGTGGAGGAGCTGCAACACATGATGCTGTGCGGAGGAGAGCGTTGCTGTGACACTAGAGCCAGTAGCTCAGGATGGTGGCGGGTAGAAGGGGAGGAGCCAGTAAAACGCACAAAGGTTTCCCGCTTGCCGGAGGAGAGGATGTGGTGGAGCTGGGAAAAAAACATACAGAGATCCCGTGCGCTGGGAAGTAGGATCGTCCTGATTGGTCTGGAGTGGTGGGTGTGGCCGCTTAATGAGCCTGCGCACATGATTGGCCAGGCTGACGGGGTGTGGCCCGGCCTCTGGAGAAGGCCTGGAATAGAGCCAGGGGGCGGGGACTAAATTTTAGGTGATGGTTGCGGAAGGGAGGTGGGTGCACGGTAGACGCAATATTTAAAGTTATTTTGCCCTCTATGACAGGAGTTGCTTATTAAATGGGAAAGGACCTGTAGTAGTTCTTCATGTCTAGGGATTAATCTATTAAAAGGAGCCCCCTTACTGCCTGGACACCGATACCTGTCCTGAAGATCCAGAATCCTTTGCAGACTTGATACAGCAGAGAGACGTCAAGGACCTGGGAGCAAACCATGGGGCGGCTGGATGCAGATCTTGAGGCTGTCATCTGAAGGCCTGTGGCCGGCAACGGGTCCGTCTTCTCACCGTGCATGTCTGGCTCTGTGGGCCGGATGGTGATGGCGAGGACCAGTCCGCCTGTTCCTCAGTGTGGATGCCATGAACACACTTGATGTGTTGGGATTAGGCTCCTGCCGGATGGACCATGAAAACAACACTAGAGACGCAATCCCATATTGTGCTCTCGGTCTTTAGGGGGAGAACAGAGTGACACAATTCCACTCTGTCGCCCGAATCACAAGCTGAACCTGAAAAATGGAAATCATTACTAAAAAAGCAATAAACCTAAGGTATAAACGGGGCTGAGTGCAGCTCTGTCTACCTCCTACTGACACTAAGCTAAAACTGATTTTCTCCGTGCCGGTTGGTGGATATATACTGCCCCCAGTGAAGCGAAAGAAAAATTGTTTTCGAGCCCTTTATTCTTGACAGGTCTCAGGACGGCAAAACATGATAAATTATATTCCCTCTCACCAATTCCTGAGTTAATCTGCGCCCCCTTGATGCCAATGTGAGGCACAGATGGATTTCTATGGCAGCCGGGGGTCCGTGATTTTTACTATATGCATCAGTACTGTGATCGAAAAAGGAGAGGATGTTCCAGCGTCAGGATTTTCTTAAAATCGTCACATTTATTAGGTAAATACAAAAATAGAACAAGCAAGTCACAACCCGGCAGGGACATTTTGTCATAGCAAACACGTTTCAAACTTGGCATCTTTAATCATGCAAAAACAGGATTTTTGGTTGCTTACCATAAAATCTGTTTCTCTGAGTCTTCATTGGGGGACACAGGAAATCATGGGGCTCTGATCGCCAATGAAGCAATAGAGAAAACAGGGTTTTTGGTTGCTTACCGTAAAATCTGTTTCTCAGAGCCTTCATTGGGGGACACAGCACCATGGTTTCCTGTGTCCCCAATGAAGCGATAGAGAAAATACTCTGCAAAAAAATAAGCCCTCACACAGCTCCATCATCCTAAAAATGAAAACGTTATGGGTCTTGAAAAATGGCAACACAATTTAAAAAATGTTTTGTTTTTTGAAAAATTTCCAATTTTTTTTTTTATACGCCGTAAAAGCAATTCCCCCAAAAAAACTATTCTAGAATTGGGCTTTTTTTTTTTTTTTTTTGCAATTTCACCGCACTTGGATGTTTTTCCCCATTAAGTGGTGAAATTAAGTACAACTCGTCCCACAAAAAAACAAGCCCTCATACATCTACTGTATGCAGATAGAAAAATAAAAAAGTTTTGGCTCTTAGAAGAAGGGAAGAAAGAAACTAAAAAAACCCCACAAAAACTAAAGTTGGCCCCGTCAGGAAGGGGCTGATGCAAAGTAATGCAAAGCTGTAAAGTCACATATCAGGGTCTAATACTATTGCAGGTTTCTGTCCTACATTCAGCTCTTCCTCCAGCTGGACAGCGGGATCCCTCAGGGAATGACCATGCAAATGACCCACAAGGTCACCCAACACCTCACCTCCATCAACTACGGGGAAAATGTCAAACTGCTCACAAACATGATCCAGGTAACGGGATTGTCCAGAGGGGGATCATATAATGAAATGCACTGAGAGGAAACGCGATATGAGACTGGGTTGTCCACTTTTGGGGATTTTTTTTTCTTTTTTGTTATTTAAATATATGTCTTTGGGGTTAAAAATAATTTTTGCAAAAGGGTTTCATTAAAAATATTGCACCGTGTTGGACTTCACAGGCTCTCTGTTTCTTCTTATGGTCATAAGTCAGCTGAGGGAAGCGTAGAAAAAGACAGATAAAGAGTTACAAACTCCCCTGTTAGACAATCACAGTGGGCTCGCTGATGAATTCTCAGTTTACTCATTCTGCAGCCAGTGCAAACATACAGGCTGTGGAAGGTAAACGGTGCAAAATTTTTAGTTATCCCCAATAGCAAAAATTATTTTTTTTTTAGCTTCAAACACATGAGTTTTAGTAAAAAAAAAATGTCTGCAAAGATGGACAACCCTTTTTAAGTTTGTAAATGCATTTAGGAGGCAATACACAATGCAGCCCTCAAGATTAAAATGGCATCTTGAGGTGTGCAAGACAGCGTGACCTTGAATTGAAAAGACTGATATAAATCTCGTACGTTTCTTCTTTAGTCACATATCTCTGCCAGTCTTAGAACCAATGAAGTCGGGCCCGTGGCAGTTCTGGAGTTCTGGACTCAGGTTCTCATAAGCCAGCAACTATGGCACCGGGACAAAGGCAGCCTGCACCTCATGGACCAGCTGTGCAAAGTGGCATTCAGGCACCTACAGGAGGACTGTCTGCAGAAACTGCTCTACCAGCAGCACAAGGTGACCCCGGACGTGACATATGGGAGCACAAGCATAGTATGGGAGTAAAATTTAAGGGGTTTTCTGGAACTTTTATAATGATGGATTATCTTTACAATAGGTCATCAATACCAGATCGGTGGGGGTGAAACACCAAGCGGCCCCACTGATCAGTTGTTCCCAGAGCCAGCAGGATGTGCTTAGTTATGGAGCGGAAAACCACAGATCCGTCACTTGCATAGTGGCCACAGCAGGATACTGGAGATCCACCCCCTGCGTAGTGGCCGCAGTGGGGTACCGTAGATCCACCCCCTGCATAGTGGCCGCAGTAGGGTACCGGAGATCCACCCCCTGCATAGTGGCGCAACAGTAGGGTATTGGAGATCCACCCCTGCATAGTGGCCGCAGCAGGGTACCGGAGATCCACCCCCTGCATAGTGGCGCAACAGTGGGGTACTGGAGATCCACTCCCTGCATAGTGGCCGCAGCAGGGTACCGGAGTTCCACCCCCTGCATAGTGGCGCAACAGTGGGGTACTGGAGATCCACTCCCTGCATAGTGGCCGCAGCAGGGTACCGGAGATCCACCCCCTGCATAGTGGCGCAACAGTAGGGTATTGGAGATCCACCCCCTGCATAGTGGCCGCAGCAGGGTACCGGAGATCCACCCCCTGCATAGTGGCGCAACAGTGGGGTACTGGAGATACACTCCCTGCATAGTGGTCGCAGCAGGGTACCGGAGTTCCACCCCCTGCATAGTGGCGCAACAGTGGGGTACTGGAGATCCACTCCCTGCATAGTGGCCGCAGCAGGGTACCGGAGATCCACCCCCTGCATTGTGGCCGCAGCAGGGTACTGGAGATCCACCCCCTGCATAGTGGCCGCAGCAGGGTACCGGAGATCCACCCCCTGCATAGTGGCCGCAGCAGGGTACCGGAGATCCACCCCCTGCATTGTGGCCGCAGCAGGGTACCGGAGATTCACCCCCTGCATTGTGGCCGCAGCAGGGTACTGGAAATCCACCCCCTGCATAGTGGCCACAGTGGGGTACTGGAGATCCACCCCCTGCATAGTGGCTGCAGCAGGGAACTGGAGATCCACCCCTGCATAGTGGCCACAGTGGGGTACTGGAGATCCACCCCCTGCATAGTGGACGCAGTGGGATATTGAAGATCCAACCCCTGCATAATGGCCGCAGCGGGGTACTGGAGATCCACCCTCTGCATAGTGGGCACAGTGGGGTATTGAAGATCCAACCCCTGCATAGTGGCCACAGTGGGGTACTGGAGATTCACCCCCTGCATAATGGCCGCAGCGGAGTACTGGAGATCCACCCCCTGCATAGTGGACGCAGCGGGGTACTGGAGATCCACCCCTGCATAGTGGACGCAGCGGGGTACTGGAGATCCACCCCTTAGTCGTATAAATAGGGGCGGATGTGCAGGACCCGGCCAAGCCCACTATGCAGTTGATGCATCTGATCAGCGGGGGTGCCGGGTATTGCAAGTCTACCGATGTGGTATTGACTAATCCTGAGGATAGGTATTCAATATTTAAGTACTTGACAACCCTTTTAAATGCGTTGTCTAGGTTTACAATATTATGGCTGCTTTCCATTAAAGGGAATCTGTCACCCCATTTTTCGTATATCCGCTGCAGCCACCGCCATCAGGGACTTATCTACAGCATTATGTAATGCTGTAGATAAGCCCCCGATGTAACCTGAAAGATAAGAAAAACGAGTTATATTATACTCATCCGTGGGTCAGTCCGGTCTGATGGGCGTCGCAGGTCCGGGTCCGTCACCTCCCATCTTCTAGCGATGACGTCCTCTTCCTTGGTTCTGTCGCGCTCCTGTGCAGGCGTACTTTATCTGCCCTATTGAGGGCAGAGCAAAGTACTGCAGTGCACAGGCGCCGGGAAAGGTCAGAGAGGCCCAGCGCCTGTGCAGTACAGTACTTTGCTCTGCCCTCAATAGGGATGGGGGCCAATCATACCAGAATAGGGATGGGGCCAATCGTACTGGGACAAGATGGGGGGCCCTGCATACCAGGATATGGATGGGGCCATGCATACTATGACGAGATTGGGGCCATGCATACCAGGATGGGGATGGGATCATGCATATTAGGACGAGATGAGGGCCCTGCATACCAGGATAGGGATGGGGCCATGCATATGAGGACGAGATGGGGGCCCTGCATACCAGGATAGGGATGGCGGCCCTGCATACCAGGTTAGGGATGGGGCCATGCATACCAGGATAGGGATGGGGCCATGCATATTAGGATGAGATGAGGGCCATGCATACCAGGATAGGGATGGGGCCATGCATACCAGGATAGGGATGGGACCATGCATACTAGGACAAGATGGGGGCCCTGCATAACAGGATGGGGCCATGCATACCAGGATAGGGATGGGGCCATGCATACTAGTATAGGGATGAGGACGATCATTCCTGCCAGGATAGGGATGAGGGATCCATGCATACCAGGATAGGGATGAGGGGGCCATGCATACCAGGATAGGGATGAGAGGGCCATGCATACCAGGATAGGGATGAGGGGGCCATGCATACCAGGATAGGGATGAGGGGGGCCATGCATACCAGGATAGGGATGAGGGGGGCCATGGATACCAGGATAAGGATGAGGGGGGCCATGTGTATAAGGATAGGATGAGGGGACCATATATACCAGGATAGGGATATTAAGTACTGAATTGACCACATTTTTTGCTTCAATTTTTTTTCCTAATTTACTCCTCTAAAACCTAGGTGTGTCTTATGGTCCGGTGTGTCTTATAGTCCAAAAAATATTCGAACACTGTTCTGTTATGTTTCGGTAGCTGAGGAGTGCAGATAAAAAAGGCAATACACCAGAGCAGTTGGAATCTATGGGATTGCAGTACCCTGACTAACCACCACAACTAGAGGCAGCCGTGGAGCGTTCCTACGTTGGTCCTAGACGCCTCGTCACAGCCTGAGAAACTAACTACACCTAAAGATAGAAATAGGAAAGCTATCTGCCCCGGAGCAGAACCCCAAAGATAATAGAAAGCCCCCAAACATGTAATGGCGGTTAGACAAGAGGAAATACTGACACAGAAAGAAAATAGAATGAGCAAACGCTGGGGCCCAAACTATCTAAATAGAAAAGGACAGGAAGGGTACTTACTGCAATCCCAGAAAACCCTGAAAAACACCAACTCTACTAATTTCAAAATCACCTGAGATCACACGACCTCTACCACCTAAATTAGCTCTCTGGTGTAACAAAATCAAAACAGCAGCCACTGAAAAAACTGGAAAAAGCAAAAGAACAAAACTCAGTGGCTGAACTAAACTGAGAAGGCAGAAGCCCCCGAGGGGACCCAGAAGGCCCCCAAAGAAGTGCAGGAAAAATGCAAAAATATAGCAACAACACAAAAGAAGAAAAATTCTTATCTGGTAGCAGGAGATGCAGACACGACACAGCAGGCTACAAGGGAAACTGGAATGAAGGATTCAGACCAGAACAATTGATCACCGGCAACCCTGATGGGAAAATGACTCCCTTATATAAGACCAGTCAGTAACACCTGATTCCCAGTCCTCACAATCTTCACTAGTACCGCTTGTAACCACCAGAGGGAGCCTCTGCTCAGAACTCATCTCAAACCCATTCACAACACTGTTCGTGCCAAATGTATGTGTAATGATTGGTTCCTAACATATTTGGTAATTTCTATTCCCATTGACTCTAATGACGTTCGTCTGTCTTTGACAAATATTGCAAAAACAATATTCGATTCCGATCGTATTCGGAACCGAATCCGAACAAATTCTCTCATCTCTACTTACAAGCACATGCTATACCGTATTTTTTGGACTATAAAACGCAGGAGTGGGGAACCTCAGGCCTCCGGGCCATTTAAAGCCCTCGATGATCTTTTATAAGGCCCCTGGGCAGATTCTCAGGGACAGCATTCTTGGGCAGGGAGCTGTATTTTGATTGCCACAAGCTCATTAATTTCTTCTTGCATGCCCTTCTACTGAACACTGAAGGGCATGCAATGAAAGATTATGTCCTGACACCAGTGCCAGAGTCAGGACGTACTTTGTGGAGCGAAGGTTGTACGGCCCCCGAAGGATGGTATAAATATCCAAATGGCCCTTGGCAGAAAAAGATTCCCCACACCTGCCTTATAGGCACCAGGCCTCTGGTAGGACTGCTACCCCTAAATGTCTTACAACTGTGCCCCTGTGTTATGATTTGGTAGCTGAGGAGAGCAGGCAAAAAAGGAAATACACCAGAGCAGTTGGAAACTATGAGATTGCAGTACCCTGACTAACCACCACAACTAGAGGCAGCCGTGGAGCGTTCCTACGTTGGTCCTAGACGCCTCGTCACAGCCTGAGAAACTAACTACACCTGAAGATAGAAAGAGGAAAGCTATCTGCCCCGGAGCAGATCCCCAAAGAACATAGAAAGCCCCCAAACATGTAATGGCGGTTAGACAAGAAGAAATACTGACACAGACAGAAAATAGTATGAGCAAACGTTGGGGCCCAAACTTACTAAATAGAAAAGGATAGGAAGGGCACTTACTGCAATCCCAAAAAACCCTGAAAAGCACCAACTCCACTAATTTCAAAAACACCTGAGATCACACGACCTCTACCACCTAAATTAGTTCTCTGGTGTAACCAAAAACAAAACAGCAGCCACTGAAAAAACTGGAAAAAGCAAATGTACAAACATCAGTGGCTGAACTGAACTGAGAGGCAAAAGCCCCCAGAGGGGACCCAGAAGGCCCCCACAGAAGTGCAGGACAAAATGCAAAAATCAAGCACAAAAACAAAAAGAAAAAAATGTCTTATCTGTTAGCAGGAGATTCAGACACGACACAGCAGGCTACCAAGGAAACAGGAATCAAGGATTGAGACCAGAACAATTGATCACCGGCAACCCTGATGGGAAGGTGACTCCCTTATATAAGACCAGTCAGTAACACCTGATTCCCAATCCTCACAATCTTCATTGGACAGTCCAGTACCATTTGTAACCACCAGAGGGAGCTTCTGCTCAGAACTCATTTCCAGCCTATTCACAACAGTACCCCCCCTTGAGGAGGGGTCACCGAACCCTCATTTGAGCAACCAGGTCGGTCAGGATGAGTTCTATGATACGCACGGATGAGTCTCCTAGCATGGATGTCCGAAGCAAACACTCAAGAATTGTCTTCCTGACCATAACCTCTCCATTTAACCAAATACTGGAGTTTCCGTCTAGAAAAACGAGAATTCAATATTTTCTCAACCACATACTCCAGATTGCCCTCAACCAAAACAGGGTCAGGAGGCACAGTAGTAGGAACCACTGGTTCAACAAACCTCTTCAACAAGGACTTGTGGAACACGTTATGGATCTTAAATGTCCATGGAAGAAGCAAACGAAAAGAAACAGGGTTAAGAATCTCCATGATCTTATAAGGTCCAATGAACCTAGGCTTAAATTTAGGAGATGCCACTCTCATAGGAATATTTCTTGAGGACAACCAGACCAAGTCCCCCACTTTAAACCGAGGACCATCAGTCCTATGCCGGTTAGCAAACCGCTGGGCCCTCTCCTGAGAGAGGGACAACCTCTCCACTACCTGGTCCCAAATCTGTTGCATACGCTCCACAACAGAGTCAACACCTGGGCAGACAGAAGCCTCCGTCTGTCCAGAAGAAAATCGAGGGTGAAACCCAGAATTACAGAAAAATGGAGACATCAAAGTGGCAGAGCTAGCCCTATTATTAAGAGCAAACTCAGCCAAAGGCAAAAAAGAGACCCAGTCATCCTGATCAGCAGACACAAAGCATCTTAGATAAGTCTCCAATGTCTGGTTTGTTCTCTCAGTTTGACCATTGGTCTGAGGATGAAACGCCGAGGAGAAAGACAATTGAACACCAATTTTAGAACAAAAGGTCCTCCAAAATCTGGAAACAAACTGGACTCCTCTGTCAGACACAATGTTCTCAGGAATGCCGTGTAAACGAACCACCTGCTGAAGGAACAAAGGCACCAATTCAGAGGAGGAAGGCAACTTAGGTAATGGCACAAGATGTATCATCTTGGAAAACCTATCGCAAATCACCCAGATGACGGTCATTCTCTGAGAAACAGGGAGGTCGGAAATGAAATCAATAGAGATATGGGTCCATGGTCTCTTGGGCACCGGTAATGGCATCAACAAACCACTAGAACGAGAGCAAGGCTTGGAGCGAGAGCAAGTCCCGCAGGACTGCACAAACTCCCTGACATCACGAGACAAGGTAGGCCACCAAAAGGACCGACCAACCAAGTCCCTGGTACCAAAAATTCCGGGATGACCGGCCAACGCGGAACAATGAATCTCAGACATTACACTCTTTTTCCACTGGTCCGGGACAAACAATTTCCCAACAGGGCAGCGCTCCGGCTTATCCTCCTGGCACCCCTCCAGAGCCAGTCTCAAATTGGGCGAGATGGCGGAAAGAACTACACCCTCTTTCAAAATAACAGAAGGATCAGATAACTCAGGAGAGTCCGCCAGGAAACTCCTCGAGAGGGCATCCGCCTTAACATTTTTAGTGCCAGGAAGAAATGAAACCACAAAATTAAAACGTGTGAAAAACAAGGCCCACCTGGCCTGTCTAGGATTAAGTCGCTTGGCAGATTCTAGATAAACTAGATTCTTATGGTCAGTAAGGACCACCACCTGATGTTTGGCTCCCTCCAGCCAATGTCTCCACTCTTCAAAAGCCCACTTCATGGCTAATAACTCCCGATTACCCACGTCATAATTACGTTCAGTGGGAGAAAATTTTCGAGAGAAAAAGGCACAAAGGTTACTTTTAGAGGTCTCTGGATCTCTTTGGGTCAAAACGGCACCTGCCCCAATTTCAGAGGCATCAACCTCCACCTGAAATGGTAGAGAAACATCAGGCTGCCGTAGAACAGGAGCAGAAGTGAATCTCTGCTTAAGTTCCTGAAATGCAGAGACTGCCTCAGGAGGCCAATTCACCACATCAGAACCCTTCTTGGTCAAATCAGTTAATGGTTTAACAATAACAGAGAAATTACCAATAAATTTACGATAAAAATTGGCAAAACCCAAGAATCTTTGAAGAGCCTTTAAAGAAGTAGGTTGGACCCAATCACAGATAGCCTGAACTTTGACCGGGTCCATTTCAATAACAGATGGGGACAAAATGAAACCCAGAAATGAGATCCTCTGAACGCCAAAAAGACACTTTGATCCCTTCACATACAGAGCATTCTCTCTCAAAATCTGGAACACAGTCCGAACATGTTTTACATGAGAGTCCCAGTCATTGGAAAAAATCAAGATATCATCCAAATAAACAATCAGAAATTTATCCACAAAATCCCTGAAAATGTCATTCATGAAGGACTGGAAGACAGAAGGAGCATTAGTGAGCCCAAAGGGCATCACAAGGTACTCAAAATGCCCTTCGGGGGTATTAAATGCCGTCTTCCATTCATCCCCGTGCTTAATGCGAATAAGGTTATATGCCCCCCTGAGGTCAAGCTTGGTAAACCAAGTAGCGTTTTTCACCCTGGAAAACAGATCAGAGATCAAGGGTAACGGATATTGATATTTCACAGTAATATTGTTCAAGAGACGATAATCAATACATGGCCTTCATGAACCATCCTTTTTGGCCACAAAGAAAAAACCGGCACCTAAGGGTGAAGAGGATGGTCTGATATGACCCTTCTCCAATGACTCCTTGATATAAGACCGCATAGCGTCATGTTCAGGTACAGACAAGTTAAAAAGGCGACCTTTAGGGAATTTACAACCAGGCACTAATTCAATAGCGCAGTCATAGCTCCTATGGGGAGGTAAGGATGCAGATTTACTTTCGCTCAACACATCAGAAAAATCAATCAAAAAGTCAGGAACATCCTGAGCCTGGGGGAGGCAGAAAAAACAGGAGTGTTGGTATTAACACATTGACAGCCCCAACTGGTAACAGACACAGATTTCCAATCCAAAACAGGATTATGAGACTGTAACCAAGGGAAACCCAGTACGATAATGTCATGCAGATTATACAGAACCAAAAATTTGCAACTCTCCTGATGATCAGGTTCTACCCTCATTATCACCTGAGTAGAGAACTGAGGTTTATTCTCAGCCAAAGGGGTAGAATCGATCCCCAGTAGGGAATAGACTTCCGTAGGGGTATCAAGGGAAACCCACAACGTTTAGCAAAATCAAAATCCATCAGGTTAATAGCTGCTCCAGAATCAACAAAAGCCTGAGCAGAAAATGAGGACAGAGAGCATATCAGGGTAACAGTTAACAAAAACTTAGTCTGAACACTACCCAAGACAACTGAGCGAGCAAAACGTCTTCCCCGCTTAGGGCAGACAGAAATAGCATGAGAGGCATCACCACAGTAGAAACATAACCCATTGCGCTTTCGAAATTCATGACGCTGTGCCCCAGAAACCACTCTATCACACTGCATGGATTCAGAAGCAGGTTCACAAGGCAACATTATTCCACGCATACCTTTCCGCTCACGCAAACGTCTGTCAATTTGAATCGCTAATGACATAGAATCATTGAGACCAGAGGGAACAGGGAATCCCACCATAACATCCTTTACATTATCTGACAGTCCCTTCCGAAAAAGAGCTGCCAAAGCGTCGTCATTCCATTTGGTCAGGACTGCCCACCTACGGAATCTCTGACAGTATAACTCAGCGTCCTCAAGCCCCTGACTTAATGCCAACAAAGTTTTTTCAGCTTGATCAGTGACATTAGGCTCATCGTACAATAACCCCAAAGCCTGAAAAAACGCATCAACATCACTCAAAACAGGATCCTCAGGTGTCAGGGAAAAAGCCCAATCCTGAGGGTCGCCGCGCAGGAGAGAGATGACAATTTGAACCTGCTGCGCTGCGTTCCCTGAGGACTTAGATTTTAAGGCAAAAAACAATTTACAGTTATTTTTGAAATTCAGAAACTTAGCTCGATCTCCTAAAAACAAATCTGGCATGGGAATCCTAGGTTCCACAACAGGCAACCTAGCAAGATAGGTAGCAATACTCCGAACTTCAGTGGCAAGCTGATCCACACGGCCAGACAACTGTGCCAACTCCGTTGAGAGAAAAAAAAATCCTCCTCAGCACCCAGAGATACAGAGGGAAAAAAAAAATGCAACAAACAGAAAAAAAAAAAAATCTCTGACAACTCTGACAACTTTTTTCTTTCACAATATTTTTCACTTCTGTGAGTACAATATAATTTTCAGTTTAGGCCGGTGATACTGTTATGATTTGGTAGCTGAGGAGAGCAGGCAAAAAAGGAAATACACCAGAGCAGTTGGAAACTATGAGATTGCAGTACCCTGACTAACCACCACAACTAGAGGCAGCCGTGGAGCGTTCCTACGTTGGTCCTAGACGCCTCGTCACAGCCTGAGAAACTAACTACACCTGAAGATAGAAAGAGGAAAGCTATCTGCCCCGGAGCAGATCCCCAAAGAACATAGAAAGCCCCCAATCATATAATGGCGGTTAGACAAGAAGAAATACTGACACAGACAGAAAATAGTATGAGCAAACGTTGTGGCCCAAACTTACTAAATAGAAAAGGATAGGAAGGGCACTTACTGCAATTCCAAAAAACCCTGAAAAGCACCAACTCCACTAATTTCAAAAACACCTGAGATCACACGACCTCTACCACCTAAATTAGTTCTCTGGTGTAACCAAAAACAAAACAGCAGCCACTGAAAAAACTGGAAAAAGCAAATGTACAAACATCAGTGGCTGAACTGAACTGAGAGGCAAAAGCCCCAGAGGGGACCCAGAAGGCCCCCACAGAAGTGCAGGACAAAATGCAAAAATCAAGCACAAAAACAAAAAGAAGAAAATGTCTTATCTGTTAGCAGGAGATTCAGACACGACACAGCAGGCTACCAAGGAAACAGGAATCAAGGATTGAGACCAGAACAATTGATCACCGGCAACCCTGATGGGAAGGTGACTCCCTTATATAAGACCAGTCAGTAACACCTGATTCCCAATCCTCACAATCTTCACTGGACAGTCCAGTACCGTTTGTAACCACCAGAGGGAGCTTCTGCTCAGAACTCATTTCCAGCCTATTCACAACACCCCTGCCTGATCCCTTTGCTTTTGGATTGGGAAGGAATTCCAAGATCAAATTGTCAAATCTACATAATAATTAATACCGTAATCTATAGATTATGCTTACTGATATAATGCTTGTGTTACCAGGATGCTCTGGGATTTCACTGTGACCGGGGAATACTCTCCTCATTTGTGGGATGGATCGTCGCAGGCAACGTGACTCCTTCTTTCATAGATTCCAACTACAACCCCTCACAGGTAAGTCTAGAACAACCAATTATGGATCAAAGCCGCCAAGTTTTTCAAATCCTGCACAAGCCCTTTAAGAAACAAATTGGCTTTAAAAATACTTATTTATAGATGGACATTTAATTTAACCTCTTAAGAGAACCTTTCACTAAATTTTGCAATTGGAACTGGATACATAATGTAATAGTGCCTGCAGAGCGGAATAAAACTTTTTTTTCAGCAGCAGATGGAAGGAAGAGAGACACACTAGTCATTACTGATGGGTAGGCGGAGCCCAGATAGGATTGACACCTCAGATTAAAAAGAGTGTTGACCGGCCCCTCCAGCTCGGGCTCCTCCTACTCCAGCTTCTCCAGTCTGAAATTTGAGGTCTCAGAGGATAGTCGCTGCTGGAAGCAGCTCCTCAGAAGATTTTATTATTTTTATCGGACAAGAGACTTGGATCACCAGAAGTGGTCTAGAGGTTTCAGGGGTCTCAGCGCTGCTGGACCCCAACCTCTCCCTTGGCGGATCTGTAATTACCCTGATGGTGGTCCCTGCAGAATCATGCCGGCCCGGGGGGATGAGGATTGCTTCCCTGGCGGGGACGCAAACCGCACATCGGGGGTCACTGCGTTCCCCGCCCTGGGGGGAAGCGATGGGCATAGCGTCACAAACCCCTGGGGTCCTTGTGGCGCTCGGCTGGTGAGTACTCCACATTTTTATTAATGTGTATGAGTGATTCAGCGACTGCTGCGGCAGCCGCTGTACATTACATGCCGGTGACTAGTATTTTTTGTCCGCAGGTTGATGCCTGCAGGACATAGGAACGGGAGAGAGGATTGCGCGCTTTTTTATTTGAATTTTCGCGCCGCTCTGAGCGCGCGCTTTACGGAAGTCTCCGTTTTCGGCTCCTCTCATGGAGCACACGGAGACACAGCGCGGCGGCCATTAAAGAAGCAGGCTGAAAGCTTCTTCTGGCTCTTCTCCCTCCTCCCCTCCCGGCAAGATGTTACACTGTGGCCAGCTGGGTGAGTCGCTTCTAGCCCGCGGGCAGAAGCTTAACCCCTTCACCCCCACAGCGCGGGCGCCTTCTGAGGCACTAATGAGTGACAGATTGCGCTGTCCTGCGGCTGTTATCCCTTAAGGGGGCTCGCACACTCTTTTCAATAATAATAAAGAGGTTGTGGGGAGCCTGCGACAGTGAAGTTACTGCCACTATATGCTTTTAATGTCGCTAGTAGCTGCCAATCTGGAGCGCTTACTGATCTCCTTAACAACTTTGGCGGTCATTGCGATATACAAAACAGCGCAATTTTTTAGCGATGAACGGACTAGCGGCGGATACCGCGTCCACCGCAGGCACATTTTTGCTCCACCGGGACCCCCCAGGTAACCGCTGCCATATTTGATCACCTATATCGAACAGAATTTAAACCTGATATTCCGGGCATAGCCCCTCTTTTTGCTGGGTCCACCTACTCACAGTAGTCCATGTGACTGATGAAGGTCCAAGTTCAGGACCGAAACGTTTCTGTTATTACTGTGGACACGATTAAAAATCATCACTCTACTGAAGTTGAGTTCTGAGTTCATTTGCTATATACTGTGCAAGGACATGTCAGATCAGGGTCCAGGAGGTGTGGACCGTCTCCCAGATCCGCTACAGGATCAGTCTCGCGTATCTGACACGCAGATCTCGACGGTGTCAGGCGCAGCGGTCAGAGGTTTCAGTGATGTCAAAATGGAGGCCCTCGCTCGTTCTATTGATGGCCTGTCTGACCTTCTAGGTTATTGGGTGTCAGCTAGATCCTCTCAGAGGAAGCTACACAGGCCGGTGCCTTCATTCCCGCGCAGCGACTCGGAGATCTCGGGCATGGAGGGTTTCCCTTTCAAGCTCAGATGGGGAGGTGTCCGATTCGGATAAGGAGGATCGGCAGAAACTCTCTGCTTCTTTTGGGCCGTACAGAGGCTTTTATTGAAGCCATGAGGGAGGCGTTACAGTTACCGGAGGAATCAGTCTCACTGACACGCAGATCTCGACGGCGTCTTGCGCAGCGGTCGGAGGTTCCAGCGGTGTCAAAATGGAGGCCCTCGCTAGTTTCTATTGATGGCCTGTCTGACCTTCTAGGTTATTAGATGTCAGCTAGATCCTCTCAAGGAAGCGACACGAACCGGTGCCTTCCTTCCCGCGTAACGAAGATGTCCGATTCGGACAAGGAGGATCAGCAGGGACACTCTGCCTCTCTTTTGGGCCGTACAGAGACTTTTATTGGTCCATGAGGGCGTTACAGTTACCGGATGAGGTAACTAGACGTCCTGGTAAGTCGGCCCGGATGTACCAGGAGTATCGTAAGTTGCGTTCGGCATTGCCAGCTCTGGATGAGCTTAATGGGACAAGGAACGCCTGTGTCCAGATAAACGTTTTCAAGGGACACGGTCTTTTGAGACACTGTATCCGTGTTCGACGGAGTTGATTGATAATTGGATCCCTTCTCCTGAAGTGGATGTCCCTTTATCCCAGCTTGGCAAATCTTCCTGTTAAAGGGAAGGCGAGTCTGCAGGATCTGCTGGACAGAAAAACGGAGATGGCAGCAATATCCATCTGCGAGACCGCGGGTCATGGATTCAGTTATTAAGGATCCATGTGTGCTTGTAAAGTTTCCCTGAGCCGGTTGAACCGTCTACGGACGGCGTGGCAAGGTGGATCCCCTCTATCAAGGTAGACGGGCTTTTCAAGTTGTTGGAGGATACTGCGTCACTGCTATCCAGGGCGCAATCCTCGGCAGTCACAGTCAGAAGAGCACTGTGGCTTGGACATGGGGACGCGGTCTCCAAGCAGGGTTTGCTATCTTTAGTTTACAAGGTGGTCAGCTATTTGGATCTGACCTCACGGAGCTGATTGCCAAGGCAAAAGAAACAGCTTTACCGCAGCGCAGAGCTGTGACCTCTGCGTCTGGCAGGACTAGTGCCGGTAGTTGTCGGCAGTCCTTTCGGTCCACCTCTCTCTCCTTTTTTTTTTTTTTTAAAAAAAAAAAGGGAATTCTCAGAAATTCCGCATACCCTGGAAACAGAACTTCCGTTAAGACAAACGGGAAGCTGGCAAAAAAACGCTAAGGCGGACTGACGCCTGGGTCTCACTTGAGCGCTCTCGAATGGGTGGTCGTTTACTCCAATTCAAACTGACTTGGGCTTCCCGCGTGTCGGACGCCTGGGTGACACAGGTTGTGTTGGCAGGCTACTTCATAGAGTTTTTTTCTCGACCCCCAGACAATTTTTTTGTCAACTTCGCCTCTACTGCGGGAGGTAGATTCCCTTCTGCAGAAAGGTGTGGTGGTGCCGGTTCCGCCGGAAGGCCGGGGAAGAGGGTTATTTTATTATTTTTTTTTTTTTTAACCTCTTTGTGGTCCCCAAAAAAGAGGACATATTTCGGCCCATTCTTGATCTCAAAAGATTGAATCGGCATGTCCACGCCCGGAAATTCCGCATGGAGTCGTTTCGCTCCGTTGTGGCGGCCCTGTCGCAGAACAACTTTTGGTGTCAATCGTCATTTGCGACGCTTATTTGCACTTTCCAATCGGAGGGGCCCGCCAACGCTTCCTTCGTTTTGCCACAGGTCAGGACCATTATCAGTTGGTGGCTCTGCCATTCGGGTTGGCCTCAGCGCTCAGAGTTTCTACAAAAATTCTGGCGCCTTTCATGGCATTTCTTTGAAGACAGGGGGTTTCGATTCTACCCTATCTGGACGACCTTTTGATTGTGGCGTCCTCAAAGAAGGAGGCGGTGACTGCTCGCATTCTATCCCTTCAGCTCCTGGAGGACTTCGGGTGGCTGGTCAATTGGGAGAAGTCGTCTCTGGAACCGTCGCAGTCAATCCTGTTTTTGGGGATGCATTTCGGCACGGTACGGGCAGTGGTGTCCCTACCTCCAGACAAGCGGGCATGTCTCCTCCGACATGTACAAATTATGAAGTCTTCGACAGCAATGTCCCTTCGGAAGTGTATGCGCCTTCTGGGTTTGATGGTGGCGTCCATGGAGGCACTTCCGTTTGCCCAGTTTCATTCCAGGGCCCTCCAAAGGCTCATTCTGAGTCGTTGGGATCGATCGCAGGCTTCACTGGATTGCAGTGTCATCATCTCTCGCAGGGTGCGGGAACCTCTAGGATGGTGGTTACGTCCAGGAGCGTTAACCCTGGGGAAGTCTTTCCTCCCTCCGAGGTGGTCGGTCATAACCACCGATGCCAGCCTGACGGGCTGGGGGGTGTCTGGAACGATCTCTGGATTCAGGGAGTATGGTCATCGGAAGAGTCTGTTCTACCGATCAACATCCTGGAATTGAGGGCAATTTTCCTTTGCCTCCAACACTGGACGGTCCCTTTGAGCGGTCTACCAGTCCGAGTGCAGACAGACAACGCGACGGCGGTCGCATATATCAACCACCAAGGCGGGACGAGGAGTTCCAGGCTCATGGTGGAGGTGTCTCGGATCCTGATTTGGGCCGAGACCAGAGTGCCAGCCATCTCTGCAATCCACATTCCAGGGGTTCAGAATATCACGGCGGACTTACTCAGTCGCGAGAAGATGGATCCCGGAGAATGGAGTCTTCATCCGGAAATCTTTGCACTGCTGTGCTCCCGTTGGGGAACTCCCCAAGTGGATTTGATGGCATCCAGGTTCAATGCCAAGTTACCGACCTTCATGTCCAGGTACAAGGACCCGAAGGCTGTGGCGGTGGATGCTCTGGTGGCTCCGTGGAACCAATTCGAGCTAATTATGTGTTCCCGCCGATATCTTTACTTCCTCTGGTGCTGCGTCGGATCAGACTGGAGAGAATCCCGGCTATGTTGATAGCCCCAGATTGGCCAAGGAGGACGTGGTTCTCGACACTGGTGTCGCTTTTGGCGGCACCTCCATTCCCACTTCCTCTTCGCCCGGACCTGTTAACCCAGGGACCCGTTCGTCATCCGGACTTGAAGTCTCTGCGTTTGACGGCGTGGCTCTTGAGACCGAAATATTGACCCGTAGAGGTTTTTCAGCCGAAGTCATTGCCACTCTGCGAGCTGCCAGAGGTCCGGCTACTACTAAGATTTATCACAAGACTTGGGAAGCCTTCTTCTTGTGGTGTTCGGGTTCTTCAAGGAACCCGAGGATTTTTTCCATTCCCAATTTGCTGGCTTTTCTGCAGTACGGGCTGGACAAGGGTCTGGCAGTGAGCACCCTGAGGGGTCAGGTTTCTGCTCTGTCCTTGCTGTTTCGGAAGGCTATCGCCTCGAGTAGGGACGTACGTTCACAAGATCGCTAAAAAATTGCGCTGTTTGTAAATCGCAATGACCGCCAAAGTCATTAAGGGGATCGCTAACCGCCTATGCGTTGTTAATGAGATCGCCCAGATTGGCAGCTACTAGCGACATTAAAAATGATCACACAAACGATCGCATAGTATGCGTCGTCGTTAGCAGGAACGTATAGTGGCAGTATTACTGTCGCAGACTCCCCACAACCTCTTATATTGAAAAGGTGTGCGAGCTTTGAGATAACAGCTGCAGGCAGCGCAGTCTGTGCCTCAGAAAGGCGCCCGCGCTGTGGGGGTGAAGGGGTTAAGCTTCTGCCCTAGACGGGAAGAAGCGACTCACCCAGCTGGTCGTGGTGCAGCGCTGCCGAGAGGGGAGGAGAGCGATGTCCGAGGGAGCTTTCAGCCTGTTAGTAATGGCCGCCGCGCTGTGCCTCCGTGTGCTTCATGAGGGAAGCCGGAAAAGGAGACTGCCGTAAAGCGCGCGCTCAGAGCGGCGCGAAATTCAAATAAAAAAGGCCCGCAGCTCCTCTCTCCCCCGTTCCTATGTCCTGCAGGCATCCACCTGCGGACAAAAAACACAGTCACCGCATGTATACTGTAACAGCGACTGCCGCAGCAGTCGCTGAAAACACTCAGACACATATTAAATGTGGAGTACTCACCAGCCGAAAGCGCCACAGGGACCCCCAGGGGTTTCTGGCGCTATGCCCATGCTTCCTCCCAGGGCGGGGAACGCAGTGACCCCTGCAGCGCGGTTTGCGTCCCCCCCAGGGAAGCCATCCTCATCCCCCCGGGCCGGCAGGGTTCTGCAGGGACCACCATATAGGGTAATACAGATCCGCCAAGGGAGAGGTGGGGGTCCAGCAGCGCTGAGACCCCTGAGACCTCTAGACCACATTTGGTGATCCAAGTCTCTTGTCCGATAAAAAATAATAAAATCTTCTGAGGAGCTGCTTCCAGCAGCGACTATCTTCTCTGACCTCAAATTGAAAACTGGAGAGCTGAGTAGGAGGAGCCCGAGCTGGAGGGGCCGGTCAACACTCTTTTTAATCTAAGGTGTCTATCTCATCTGGGCTCCGCCTACCCACTAGTAATGTCTAGTGTGTCTCCCTTCCTTCATCTGCAGCTGAAAAGGCAGTCTACCAGAGACTACGTGGCCCCCGATGCCTGCCAGTAGTGTTTCTATGGGTGGTGTCTGGATATTCGGAGCGCGGCTGACCCTCCTGTGATCGTTCTCGCCCCTTCAGATCTGGTTTTCATGGACTGTGCTTAATACGGAGTCTTTATTTGAAGAGGATTCGCAGCTGCGTAGAGTCTTGGAATATGAACTACTCAGCCATCCGTCTATGAGTCCAGACCAGGCTCTGAAGGTATTTTATCATCCCTCTAAGTTCCAGATTGCCAGCTCTCTCCGTACCTGCGTTCTTCTTCTTCTTCTTTTGCTTTTCTTTTTCAGAAAGCCCAGCAGCAGTTGAAGTTGCCCATTGTGCCTTCTGTACAGAGGTTGATGATTTACCGCTGGGCTCACCAAGCGATGGCCACTCCGGCAGATCACCCCCTCTTGCCTCTATTTTGGCAGAAGTTTTTCCTTCTATATCTGAATCGTCCAGGACCACAATATGGGTATGATATCTCTGCAGATATTTAGTATTAAGGGGTTTAAAGAATTTCAATATCCTTGCTTGTTGGCCTATCACTAAAAATACTGCCACTTTATGATCGGCGAAGGTTCCTGAGGCCGCCGATCCCCACCCATCTTAAGATCAAAAGGGGCCCCAAGCCTGCATCTCTTCTAAGTTCTCTCTTCATGGTGGCGTCCCTGCTTACCCTAGCCCTGTGTATTGAATTTGGCCATTTTGCCTTACCCTCTTGAATGGGACACAGGACACCAATGTGCAGGAAAAACAGCAAAGTGGACAAAGCAGTACCACCACCGTTGCAACCCCTTAATTTTCGTGATCAGTTGGGGTCCATTTGCATGTGCTATTGAAAAATGGGAATGCCCCTGATTATTATGTACGCTTTATTCCAATCATTGTGGTTACCAGATGTCAGGTTACCAGCTCATGTTTCTTTACACCTAGAATCTCTGCAAAGTGCAAAAAATTAAATTAAATACCTTTTTTTTATCCTTATTATATAGATTGGCAGTAGAAGGTTGTATTGGAAAGAGGTTCTTCAGCAGCTCTGCCCACCATCACCTCCTTAAACAGATGAAACGTCGTCTGATGGAAGTGGCCGATTTTCACCATTCAGCCAGCAAAGCGCTGCGAGTCCTTGTCCCAATCGATGGGTCCCCAGTTTTCTCAGATTCAGGGAGCTGCACCCAAGACAGTTTGTCTTCTCCAGATCTGCACAAGGAGCTGGTGAAGTAAGTAATGCCAGATTGATGGGGGCTAAATGCGAGAAGATTGGGGGTGGTATTTGTGGATTATGGGGGGGGGCTCATGACCAACTTTTTTTACCTATCACTAAAGGCTGATTCAGAAATCCATGCAAATCGGTCCGAACACGAACTTGCCGACCCGAGCATCACAGCCTCATAGACCTACACGAAGCTGTCATGTTCTAGTGGAGAAATCTGCAGCTAGTCGAGGATCGGACTGGTTTGTACGGTGTCTGAATCAGCCCTAACCCTTTCTTTTCACTCACCAGAATCTCCATAAATAATTCTTCATAAATTCTTTCATACAAAAATTTGGTTCCATATTTTACATTATAGAGACTAAAAGAAAAAAAAAGTTTGGTACCGTGTTTGGTACAGTTAAAAGATTGCTCTCAGTGGGGAAAAAAAAAAAATTAGTAATCTTGTAGTTATGATACCTTTTAGTGGCTAATAAAAATAAAATAAATGAGGTTACAAAGCGAGCTTTCCAGACTTCTTAGGTCTTTTCATCAGGCAAGGTATAACAAAGTATCTGAAGAAACACAAAAAGAGCAAAGGCATGGCATAATAAATGGACATTTAAATAAGCAAAAACTGAGCTCAGTTAATGGATCCTTAATTGGATTAAATTAGTGGTGTGAAAATTGTATAGTCTCAATATCCAAGTAAGATCAGAGGCCTGGTGCCCTCACTGTCTCTGGAGCAGATTCCTCACATTGTGTAGTGAGTCATAAATCCTCCTGACAGATTTAATCCTGTGTAAAGGGAATCAAAGACTGTAATACGTGATTTGAAGTCTGCTTTTAATATTACAACTTTCATATTGTTTATGTTGGATCTTGGACAACTGTAACGTTTGGCCACCGGTAAATGTTTTTGTTGTTTTTTTTGTCTGTAATTGTGAGACCTCATAGTTTCTCTCAGTTTCTGTCCTATTTCTCCAACATAGAGACCCCCAATACGACATATAGTGCACAGAATTAAGCACAGCACATTGGAAGAGGAACATGTAAATGTCACGGGAATCTTATAGTCCTGCTGTGTGTTAGGATTCTGTATCCTGTATCTGTATCTTTGGTCTCCACATGAGTTAAGGTTTTGCAGCTCTTCACATTGCAAGGATAGGTTGCTCTTGGTGTATCCAAAGGCATTGCACTTCTTGCAGGTTGCTTGTAGCAAGGCAAGAAAGGGGCTTTTGTATATTGTTTTTAGGCGGTCATCCTTGTGTAGGATGTGGTGAAGTTTTATAGCAGTTTTTCTCAGTACCTCAAGTTGTGGGCTTTAGGTCACCACCAGAGATACATGATTATTTCCCTCCATTTCTGCGTATTGAAGTAATTGATTCTAGGGATCCTTGTGGCTCTAATGATCTGTTCATCAATGGAGTAAGGTGGTAGCCTTGGTTTTTAACCCCTTAATGACCGCCGATACGCCTTTTCACGGCAGCAGTTAAGGGTACTTAAACCACAGCGCCGCTTTTTAACGGCGATGAGGTTTAAATGTATAGCGCCCCCCAGAGTCTAATTTTCTCCGGGGTCTCGGCTGCCGGGGGTAGCCGAGACCCCAGAGAACATGATTCGGGTCGGTTTTTACCGACCCCGGTGTTGCGTTCGCCGTCCCTGGGTCTCCTGGCTTCCCCCATGGCCTCGGGCGTCTTCCGGTTAGAAAATGGCAGGCACATGCTCAGTGCACCCGCCAAGATCTGCCGGTCGGCACTCGGCAACAATAGGAAGATTTTTCCTATTGTTTCATTTTGATCACTGTGATAAACCCTAAATAAAAAATAGTAAATAAACCCCCTTTATCAACCCCTTAGTTAGGGAAAAATAATGAAATAAAATACTGTATATACTCATGTATAAGCCGACCCGTGTATAAGCCGACCCCCCCTAATTTTGCCACAAAAAAATTGGAAAACTTATTGACTCGCGTATAAGCCGGGTGTATAAGTTGCCGTCCTGCTCTGTGCTCCCCCATCCAGCCCTGTGCGCCCCCATTTTCCTCTGTGCTCTCCTCCTGCTCCATTATCCTGTCCTGCTCGTGCTTTCCATCCTCCCCCGTCCTGCTCCATGCTCCCCCATCCAGCTCTGCACTCCCCCATTCTCCTCTGTGCCCACCCCCGTCCTGCTCCGTGCTCTCAATCCTCCCCCCGTCCTGCTCCGTGCTCTCCGTCCTCCCCCTGTTCTGCTCCGTGCTCTCCGTCCTCCCCCCGTTCTGCTCCGTGCTCTCCGTCCTCCCCCCGTTCTGCTCCGTGCTCTCCGTCCTCCCCCCGTTCTGCTCCGTGCTCTCCGTCCTCCCCCCATCCTGCTCCGTGCTCTCCGTCCTCCCCCGTTCTGATCCGTGCTCTCCGTCCTCCCCCCGTTCTGCTCCCTGCTCTCAGTCCTCCCCCCGTCCTGCTCCATGCTCCTTGTCCTCCTCCATGCTCCCCCCATCCTCCTCCATCATACTCACCCTCCCCGTGCCATCGCTAAACGTCCCAGCCGGCAATCCTGCGTTCTCCCCGGCTTCCTGCAGCTCTCCCTGGCTTCCTGCAGCTCTCCAGCGCTGAGCGGTGACGTAATACCGCTCATTAAGGCCATTAATATGGAGGCCACGCCCATGGGAGTGGCGTCGCGTCCATATTACCTTAATGAGCGGGATTTACGTCACCGCTCAGCGCTGGAGAGCTGCAGGAAGCCGGGGAGAGCTGCAGGAAGCCGTGGAGAACGCAGGATTGCAGGGACGTTCAGCGATGGCACGGAGAGGGTGAGTATGATGTCCCAGCCACCAGCTCCTGCCGCTGCATCCCCTCCCCCGCTGGTTTCTGCCCTATGACTCGTGTATAAGCCGAGGGGCGATTTTCAGCACAAAAAAAGGTGCTGAAAATCTCGGCTTATACACGAGTATATACGGTATATTTATTTCCATTTTCCCATTAGGGTTAGGGTTGGGATTAGGGTTAGGTTTGTGGTTAGGGTTAGAGTTGGGATTAGGGTTAGGGTTGGGATTAGGGTTAGGTTTGTGGTTAGGGTTATGGTTAGGGTTGGGATTAAGGTTGGGATTAGGGTTAGGTTTGTGGTTAGGGTTATGGTTAGGGTTGGGATTAAGGTTAGGGTTAGGTTTGGGATTAGGGTTAGGGGTGTGATGGGGTTAGGGTTGTGGTTAGGATTATAGTTAGGGTTGGGATTAGGGTTAGGGGTGTGTTGGAGTTAGGGTTGGAGTTAGAATTGGGGGTTCCACTGTTTAGGCACATCAGGGGGTCTCCAAACGCGACATGGCGCCACCATTGATTCCTCCAGCCAATTTTGCGTTCAAAAAGTCGGTGCTCCCTCACTTCTGAGCTCTGTTGTGCGCCCAAACAGTGGTTCCCCCCCATATATGGGGTACCAGCATATTCAGGACAAATTGGACAACAACTTTTGGGGTCCAATTTCAGCTGTTACCCTTGTGAAAATAAAAAATTGCGGGCTAAAAATCATTTTTGTGGAAAAGAAAATGATTTATTTTCACGGCTCTGCGTTATAAACTTTAGTGAAACACTTGGGAATTCAAAGTTCTTACAACACATCTAGATAAGTTCCTGGGGGGTCTAGTTTTCAAAATGGGGTCACTTGTAGGGGGTTTCTACTCTTTAGGCACATCAGGGGCTCTGCAAATGCAAACTCCCTTCCAAGCTCTGCCATGGCCCAAACAGTGGTTCCCCCCACATATGGGGTATCCGCATACTCAGAACCAATTGCACAACAACTTTTGTGGTCCAATTTCTCCTGTTACCATTGTGAAAGTAAAAATTTGGGGGTTTCCACTGTTTAGGCACATCAGGGGCTCTCCAAACGCGACATGGCGTCCGATCTCAATTCCAGCCAATTCTGCAATGAAAAAGTCAAACGGCGCTCCTTCCCTTCCAAACTCTGTCGTGCGCCCAAACAATGGTTTACCCCCACACATGGGGTATCGGAGTATTTAGGAGAAATTGCACCACAAATTTTGTGGTTCGTTTTCTATTTTTATAATTGTAAAAATAAAAAAAATTGGTTCTGAAGTAAAATGTTTGTAAAACAAAGTTAAATGTTATTTTTTTCCATCCACATTGCTTCAGTTCCTTTGAAGCACGTAAAGGGTTAATTAACTTCCTGACTGTGGTTTTGAGCACCTTGAGGGGTGCAGTTTTTAGAATGGTGTTACTTTTGGGTATTTTCTATCTTATAGACCCCTCAAAGTGACTTTAAATGTGATGTGGTGCCTAAAAAAAATTGTTTTGTAAGTTTTGCTGTAAAAATGAGAAATCGCTGGTCAACTTTTAACCCTTAACTTCCTAACAAAAAAAAATTTTGTTTCCAAAATTGTGCTGATGTAAAGTAGACATGTGAGAAATGTTATTTATTAACTATTTTGTGACATATCTCTCTGATTTAAAGGCATACAAATTAATAGTTTGAAAATTGCAATATTTTAAAAATTTTCGCCATATTTCCGTTTTTTTCATAAATAAACGCAAGTCATATCGAAGAAATTTTACCACTAACATAAAGTACAATATGTCACGAGAAAACAGTCTCCAACGGGATCCGTTAAAGCGTTCCAGAGTTATAACCTCATAAAGTGACACTGGTCAGAATTGTAAAAATTGGCCGTCAGTAAGCTGCAAATTGCCTTTGTCTCTAAGGGGTTAAAAATGTCTTTTTAAGCTGAGTTAAAAGGATATTTCCATCTTCAAGAGCCTACCCCACTATGTAGTAGGTGTAATAATAATATTAGAATATACTTCCAATTAGTAATGTGGTATAGTTTTTCTGATTCGCTAGGTCTTTTTCCTCATGTGCAGGCATTGCAGGACCTCAGGTATCTGTGAGTACAACCACTAGCAACCAGCTGACTGTCACTATATCAGTGGTCGTAACCATGGATACCTAAGGTCCTGCAATGCCTGCACATGAGAAAAGAGACCTAGCGAATCAGAAAAACTATACTCGTACTACATTTCTAATTGGTATTTGCTAATATTATTATTATTATACCCACCACATATTGGAATTAGATCTTGGAGATGGGAAGACACCTTTTAGTGTTCATCCCTGTCCGTCGGGCTTGAACAGATATGATTATATCTAAGGGCCTGGCTAAGCCCCATGGAGGTTGTAATGTGTTTCGGGTGGAAGCTGTCCTATCTGAGGTATGTCAGTTGGTTTCCGATACACCGATGTCTGGATTGAACCATGTTGAATTTTTATGGTGGTATCCTGGAAGCTGATTTCCGTTTTTGAGTGTTCCAGTGACAAGTTTATGGTGGGATGAAATGTATTGAATTTGTCACTAGAATTTCTTGTTCAGACCCAGTCCAGATTATTAAAATAATAATAATAATAATAATCTTTATTTATATAGCGCTAAAATGTCATCGATGTAACGGAAATAGGTGAAAGGTTTGGTTTGTTGGGGCAGGATTCATTTTCCAGATTAGCCATGAGAGGGTTGGCATACTGGGGTGCCATTGTGTTACCCATAGCAGTTCCGGTGCATTGTAGATACACCTCCTCACTGAAAGAGAAAAGGTTATGCGTGAGGAAAAATCTGGTGAGTCTTAGTACAGACTCAGAAGGGATCCCATTAGCTTCAGGAAATATTTGGCAGGAGGATAGTCCATCTTCTAAATGAGTCTATGTATTGGTCCAAAATGATGTTGCGGCCAGAGACTGGCCCATCTGGAAGCTGTGTGATTTATAGAGAAGCATGCTCCCATTTTAATCATCCAAGGTATCCCAGAAAGGTTACATGATTGACCAATTATTAATGCCGGAGCTCAGATTTCCAGACCGTTTTTTTTTAATTGTATGTATTTTTTTTTTTGCATAGGTTATTTAACGTATTCATTGTTTGGCTGGACGATGACAAGCTGCAGAAAGGAGAAGTGTATATTCCATCCCTCCCAAGCAGTATGACCCTCACCGACTGGCTAAGATCTTGAGAAATGAGCAGGTGAGAAAGGATTTAAAGAGAATCTTCTACAATCAGAGAGATCCATGGGATCTTCCAGGAGTTTTATATTGATGGCCTTTCCTTAGGAAATGTCGTCAATGTCAGATCAATATCAGATCATCAGGGGTTCATGCGGTACTTTCCCCCCAATGATCAGTTGTTTGCAACGATATACAGTGTGCAGAGCTGGGATCGCGCCGCTCCGTATGCTGCATATTGGCCGTTCACTTCAATGGGAGCTTCCAAAATGGCAAACCAATAAAACATGTCTTGTTTAATTCTTTTTATCCCACTTTCCTTAGACTCTCTGGATGGAGTTTATTAACATGGAGCGGATCATGTTTGAAATTCAGGAATGTGTAAATGGCTGGAACCAAATCAAGGTAGAGATGGACACAAGTTTGCTGACTCCAGCCGTGACTATTGACATACCGTCCCCATCAGCAGGTACTAGAACATACACTGCGCATCCGTCCTGCTCCCTGCCCTTCACACTTTTTGGGGCTGAGATTTTCCAGTGTTCAGGGTGTCTCAGACCCCCATATGGATTAGAATCCCACATGCAGTTATTAATAAGTCTTTCCTTTACTTTTCCTGTTCCTGTAACACCTGATAAGTGTGGTTTTCACAGATGGTATTATATGGGGCCAATTTTTTTCTTTAGACCAAATAGTCCGCAGAAAAAAATCGGAGCCACATGCAATTTGCCTCTGCGTTTCGTAACAAAATCGGCAATGCCAGTCTTCGGGTCCATGGAAAAATTAGATTGCGCTTGGATGAAATCCGATTGCAGTCGTATATTTTCACTGACCGACAGAATGGAGAAGGCGGAGAAACTTTTTTTTTCTGTTCTTCACGTCTGAGAAAAACTGGTGCCGCTCATCAGGATAATCAGACCGATTTTTTTTGATGTGGAGAAAATGACCGTGTGACCCTATCGTAAGACTAGGGCTGTACGGCGACGCATTTCACATTGCGATTTCCAATGGTGTCCCATTGCAACCTACCAAGATTGTGACACAGAATCGCAAATGTTTCCACCATATGTGTTGGATTCCCTTTCTCTGAGTGCAAGTCAGATGTACACAACGTGGTCAAAATTGTTGGTACCCCTCTTTTAATGACAGAAAAACCCATAATGGTGACAGAAATAAGTTGACTCTGATAAAAGTAATAATAAATAATAATAATAAATCAAAAATCTATGAAAATGAACAAATGAAAGTCAGACTTTGTTTTTCAGCCATGCTTCCACAGAATTTAAAAAAAATAAAATTCATGAAATAGGCCTGAACAAAAATGAAGGCACCACTGAAAATAATGTGACAAAAGGGACATGTTAACTCAAGGTATGTCCCCTAATTAGCATCACAGATGTCTACAGTCTTGAAATCAGTGAGTGGCCTGTATAGAGGGGTGCAGATACTCACTGTGCTGTTTGGTGACATGGTGTGTATCACACTCAACATGGACCAGAGGAAGCGAAGGAAAGAGTTGTCTCAGGAGATTAGAAAGAAAATTATAGACAAACATGTTAAAGGTAAAAGTTATAAGACCATCTCCAAGCAGCTTGATGTTCCTGTGACTACAGTTGCACATATTATTAAGAAATTTAAGCCCCATGGGACTGTAGCCAACCTCCCTAGATGTGGCCGCAGGAGGAAAATTGATGACAAATCAAAGAGACGGATAATACGAATGGTAACAAAAGAGACCAGAAAAACTTCTAAACAGATTAAAGGGGAACTTCAAGCTCAAGGAACATCAGTGTCAGATCGCACCATCCGTCGTTGTATGAGCCAAAGTGGACTTCATGGGAGACGACCAAGGAGGACACCATTGTTGAAAAAAAAATCATAAAAAAGCCTGACTGGAATTTGCCAAAGCCACAAAGCTTCTGGGAGAATGTCCTATAGACAGATGAGACAAAAATGTAATTTCAGCAGCAGATGAAGGAAGGGAGACACACTAGTCATTACTAGTGGGTAGGCGGAGCCCACATAGGATAGAAACACCTCAGATTAAAAAAGTGTTGACCGGCCCCTCCAGCTAGGGCTCCTCCTACTCCAGCTCTCCAGTCTAAAATTTGAGGTCACAGAGGATAGTCGCTGCTGAAGCAGCTCCTCAGAAGATTTTTTATTTTTATCGGACAGAGACTTGGACCCCCGTGGTCTTGAGGTCTCAGGGGTCTCAGCGCTGCTGGACCCCCACCTCTCCCTTGGCGGATCTGTATTACCCTTTAAGGAGGTCCCTGCAGAACCCTGCCGGCCCTGGGGGATGAGGATTGCTTCCCTGGCGGGGACGCAAACCGCGCTTCTGGGGTCACTGCGTTCCCCGCCCTGGGGGGGAAGCTATGGGCACAGCGCCACAAATCCCTGGGGGTCCCTGTGGCGCTCAGCTGGGTGAGTACTCAACATTTTAATGTTTTGAGTGCTTCAGCGACTGCTGCGGCAGCCGCTGTTACATGTGACATGTTGGTGACTAGTGTCTTTTGTCCGCAGGTGGATGCCTGCAGGACATGGAGAGCGGAGGAGTCGCGCGCCATTTTTTTTAAATTTTCGCGGCGCTCTGAGCGCGCGCTTTACTACTGTTCTTCCGGCTTCTCTCTCAGAAGCACAGCGCGGCGGCCATTACTGGATCAGGGAGCTGAAGGCTTCCTTCCTCACTCTCCTCCCCTCCCGACAATCGAAGACGCTACACGGCGACCAGCTGGGTGAGTCGCTTCTGCCTATCAGGGCAGAAGCTTAACCCCCTCACCCCCACAGCGCAGGACACTGAACGCTACCGCTAACGATCACGATAACGACGCATACTAATGCGATCGTTTTTTTGTGATCGTTTTAATGTCACTAGTAGCTGCCACAGTGGGCGATCTCATTGACGACGCATAAGTGGTTAGCGATCCCCTTAGCGACTTTGGCGGTCATTGCGATGTACAAATCAGCGCAATATTTTAGCGTTCTTGTTTAGTGTGGCATACCATTTGAGAGCACTGTCCTGCAGCTGTTACCTCATAAGAGGCACCTGGGGCTCGCACACCCTTTTCATTAAACAAGGGTTGTGGGGAGTCTGCGGCATTAACCCCTTCTTTGGCGGTTAACCCTTTATTGGGGCTCGCACACCCTTTTCATTAAACAAGGGTTGTGGGGAGTCTGCGACATTAACCCCTTCTTTGGCGGTTAACCCTTTATTGGGGGACAGCTGGGGTAGCTCTCTCTTTAAGAGCTTTAACCCTTCAGCGTTCGTTTCTTCTTTAAGAAACCACACTGTCCTAGTTACTGACAGGTTTAACCTGCCATATACTGTGTGAGGACATGTCAGATCAGGGTCCAGGAGGTGCGGACCGTCTCCCAGATCCGCTACAGGATCAGTCTCGCGTATCTGACACGCAGACCTCGACGGTGTCAGGCGCAGCGGTCAGAGGTTTCAGTGATGTCAAAATGGAGGCCCTCGCTCGTTCTATTGATGGCCTGTCTGACCTTCTAGGTTATTGGGTGTCAGCTAGATCCTCTCAGAGGAAGCTACACAGGCCGGTGCCTTCATTCCCGCGCAGCGACTCGGAGATCTCGGGCATGGAGGGTTTCCCTTTCAAGCTCAGATGGGGAGGTGTCCGATTCGGATAAGGAGGATCGGCAGAAACTCTCTGCTTCTCTTTTGGGCCGTACAGAGGCTTTTATTGAAGCCATGAGGGAGGCGTTACAGTTACCGGAGGACGTAACTAGACGTCCTAGTAAGTCGGCCCGGATGTTTTCAGAAGTCGCATAGGTCGCGATCAGCATTACCATCTCTGGATGAGCTTAATCGGGCAGTGGAGACCAGATAAGTGTTTCAGCTGTATCCGTGTACGACGGAATTGATTGATAATTGGATTCCTTCTCCTGAAGTGGATGTCCCTTTATCCCAGCTTAGCAAGTCCTCATTACTTCCTGTTAAAAGGGAAGGCGAGTTTGCAGGATCCGCTGGACAGAAAAACGGAGATGGCGGCGAAATCCATCTACGAGCCGCGGGTCATGGATTCAGAGCATGTGTGCTTGTAAAGCTTCTCTAAGCTGGTTAGACCGTCTACGGACGGCGTGGCAAGATGGATCCCTTCTATCCGAGGTAGATGGGCTTTTTAAGTTGGAGGATGCAGCCCGATATGACAGTGATGCATGTTTGGATACTGCGTCACTGCTGTCCAGGGCGCAATCCTCAGCAATCACAGTCAGGAGAGCACTGTGGCTTAGACAGTGGACCGGAGACGCGGTTTCCAAGCAAGGTTTGCTATCCTTAGCTTACAAGGGAGGTCAGCTATTTGGATCTGACCTCACGGAGCTGATTGCCAAGGCAAAGGCAAAAGAAACGGCTTTACCACAGCGAAGAGCTGTGACTTCTGCATCTGGCAGGCATAGTGCCGGTAGTAGTCGGCGGTCCTTTCGGTCCAGGGGACGGTTTGGTCAGCCCTCTTGGGGATCGGGTCGTCCCTCCTTTTTCGGGAAAAAAGGATGCTCAGAAATCCCGCACTCCCTGTAAACAGAGCTTCCGCCAAGACAAGCGGGAAGCTGACAAAAAGCCCGCTAGGGCAGACTGACGCCAGGGTCTCACTCGAGGGCTCTCGAGTGGGAGGTCACCTGCTCCAATTCAAACCGACTTGGGCTTCCTGCGTGTCGGACGCCTGGGTGACGCGGGTTGTGTCGGCAGGCTACTTCATGGAGTTTCTTTCTCGACTCCCAGACAGTTTTGCCACTCTCGCATTCCGTCAGAGCCCGAGCTATTTGCCGCTCTACTGCGGGAGGTCGATTCCCTTCTGCAGAAGGGTGTGGTGGTACCGGTTCCGCCGGAGGACCGGGTAAGAGGGTTTTATTCCAACCTCTTTGTGGTCCCCAAAAAGGAGGACACATTCTGTATCTCAAAAGATTGAATTGGCATGTCCGCACCCGGAAATTCCGCATGGAGTCACTTCGCTCCGTTGTGGCGGCCCTGTCGCAGAACGATTTTTTTTTTTTTTTTTGGTGTCAATCGACATTAGGGACGCTTATTTGCATTTTCCCGTCGGAAGGGCCCACCAACGCTTCCTTCGTTTTGCCATAGGCCAGGACCATTACCAGTTTGTGGCCCTGCCATTCGGGTTGGCCTCAGCACCCAGAGTTTTTACGAAAATTCTGGCACCTCTCATGGCGATTCTGCGAAGACAGGGGGTTTCGATTCTTCCCTATCTGGACGACCTTTTGATTGTGGCGTCCTCAAAGGAGGAGGCGGTGACGGCTCGCAATCTATCCCTTCAGCTCCTGGAGGACTTCGGGTGGCTGGTCAATTGGGAGAAGTCGTCTCTAGAACCGTCACAGTCAATCCTGTTTTTTGGGAATGCATTCGACACGGTACGAGCAGTGATGTCTCTGCCTCCAGACAAGCAAGCGAGTCTTCTTTGACATGTAATCATTTTGAGCCGTTGGGATCGATCACAGTTTTCACTGGATTGCAGTGTCATCATCTCCCACAGGGTGAGAGAGTCTCTAGAATGGTGGTTACGTCCGGAAGCGTTATCCCTGGGGAAGTCCTTCCTTCCTCTGAGGTGGTCGATCATAACCACCGATGCCAGCCTGACGGGCTGGGGGGGTGTCTGGAACGATCTCTGGATTCAGGGAGTATGGTCGTTGGAAGAGTCTGTCCTGCCGATCAATATCCTGGAATTGAGGGCAATTTTCCTTTGCCTCCAACACTGGACGGTCCCTTTAAGCGGTCTACCAGTCCGAGTGCAGACAGACAACGCGACGGCGGTCGCGTATATCAACCATCAAGGTGGGACGAGGAGCTTCAGGCTCATGATGGAAGTGTCTCGAATCCTGGTATGGGCCGAGACCAGGGTGCCAGCCATCTCTGCGATTCACATTCCAGGAGTTCAGAATATCACAGCGGACTTCCTCAGTCGCGAAAAGATGGATCCCGGAGGATGGAGTCTTCATCCGGAAATTTTTGCACTGCTGTGCTCCCGTTGGGGAACTCCCCAGGTGGATTTGATGGCATCCAGGTTCAATGCCAAGTTACCGACGTTCATGTCCAGGTACAAGGACACGAAGGCTGTGGCGGTGGATGCTCTAGTGGCTCCTTGGGACCAATTCGAGCTAATCTATGTGTTCCCGCCGATATCCTTACTTCCTCTGGTGTTGCGTCGGATCAGGCTGGAGAGAGTCCCGGCTATGTTGATAGCCCCAGATTGGCCAAGGAGGACGTGGTTCTCGACACTGGTGTCGCTTCTGGCAGCGCCTCCACTTCCACTCCCTCTTCGCCCGGACCTGTTAACCCAAGGGCCCGTTCGTCACCCGGACCTGAAGTCTCTGCGTTTGACGGCGTGGCTCTTGAGACCGAAATCTTGACCCGTCAAGGTTTTTCAGCCGAAGTCATTGCCACTCTGCGAGCTGCCAGAGGTCCGGCTACTACTAGAATTTATCACAAGACGTGGGAAGCCTTCTTTTCGTGGTGTTCGGGTTCTTCTAGGAACCCGAGGATTTTTTCCATTCCCAATTTGTTGGCCTTTTTACAATACGGGCTGGACAAGGGTTTGGCAGTTAGCACTCTGAAAGGGCAGGTTTCTGCTCTGTCCTTGCTATTTCGGAAGGCTATCGCCTCGCGTAGGGACGTACGTTCCTTTTTTTCGCGGGGTAACCCGTCAATTTCCGCCGCGGAAGGCGCTTGTGTCTCCTTGGCGGCTCAACCTTGTCTTGGAGGCTCTTCAACATGGGCCTTTTGATCTTATGGACTCTGTTAATCTTTCCTTACTCTCTTGGAAGGTTGCCTTCCTAGTGGCGGTCACTTCTTTGAGAAAGGTTTTCTGAGTTGGCGGCTCTTTCTTGCTCGCCTCCTTTTCTGGAGTTTCACCCAGATCGCATAGTGCTTCGCACACGGGGCGATTTTCTACCTAAAGTGGTGTCACAATTTCATGTTAACCAGGATATTGTGTTGCCCTCGCTTTGTCCGGAGCCAAGGAATGCGAAGGAACGGGCCTTGCACACATTGGATTTAGTGCGGGCTTTGAAGTTCTATTTGTCTATTACTCAAAGTTTTCGGAAGTCGGATTCTCTGTTTGTGATTCCAGCAGGTCGTCGACGTGGGCAACGAGCCTCCAAGGACTCTATAGCTCGTTGGATTCGGTCGGCCATTTTAGAGGCTTACCGACTTAAGGGCGAACCTTGCCCGGTTAAGATTCGAGCTCACTCCACGAGGGCTGTGGGTTCATCGTGGGCCTTTCATCAAGGGGCCTCGGCAGCTCAGCTCTGCCGGGCGGCGACCTGGCGCTCCGTCCACACGTTTACAAAATTTTATAAGGTGGACGTTAGTGCTTCCGCTGATGCGGCCTTAGGACGAAAGGTCCTGCAGGCGGCTGTAGTTTAAAGTTCTCGTTAACTTGTGTTTAGCGCTAGTTGCGCATTTACCTAGGTTGTTGGGATCTGCCTTTTTTGTTTTTTTTCCCACCCTTAATTTCTGGACTGCTTTGGGACGTCCCACTAGTAATGACTAGTGTGTCTCCCTTCCTTCATCTGCTGCTGAAAGACGGATTTTGGTAAGAACTTACCTGTAAAATCCTTTTCAGCGAAGAAGGAAGGGAGACACACATCCCTCTCATGGCAGAAGTGTGTTGTTGTGTTTTCAGATGCGGCGTGACCCTTCTCTGATAGCGATTATCTGGGCTGAGGTCGGCGCGCTAAGGCTCTGTTCCAGCATTGCCAGCTCATCGCAGTGGTCAGGTTCAGTGAGTAGTACCTGAGACTGTGTGTTTTTTTCTGTTATATGCATAACCTGTCTCCTTGTTTTTCTCTCTGAAGTCCTTCAGAAGGGGTTATGTTGCTCCGCTGGTGATATTTGCTCTTCCTTAGCTTGTGTACGACTGGAGAGCTGGAGTAGGAGGAGCCCTAGCTGGAGGGGCCGGTCAACACTTTTTTAATCTGAGGTGTTTCTATCCTATGTGGGCTCCGCCTACCCACTAGTAATGACTAGTGTGTCTCCCTTCCTTCTTCGCTGAAAAGGATTTTACAGGTAAGTTCTTACCAAAATCCGTCTTTTTTGGCAAGGCACATCAGCTCTATGTTCACAGAAGGAAAAATGAAGCATATCAAGAAAAGAACACTGTCCCTACTGTGAAACATGGAGGAGGCTCTGTTATGTTCTGGGGCTGCTTTGCTGCATCTGGCACAGGGTGTCTAGAATCTGTGCAGGGTACAGTGAAATCTCAAGACTATCAAGGGATTCTAGAGAGAAATGTGCTGCCCAGTGTCAGAAAGCTTGGTCTCAGTCTCAGGTCATAGGTCTTGAAACAGGATAATGACCCAAAACACACACAGCTAAAAACACCCAAGAATGGCTAAGAGGAAAACATTGGACTATTCTGAAGTGGCCTTCTATGAGCCCTGACCTAAATTTTATTGAGCATCTTTGGAAAGAGCTGAAACATGCCGTCTGGAAAAGGCAACCTTCAAATACGAGACAAATGGAGCAGTTTGCTCTTGAGGAGTGGCCAAAATACCTGTCGAGAGGTGCAGAAGTCTCATTGACAGTTACTGGAATCGTTTGATCGCAGTGATTGCCTCAAAAGGTTGTGCAACAAAATATTAAGTTAAGGGTGCCATCATTTCTGTCCAGGCCTATTTCATGAGTTTTATTTTTGAAAAAATTCTGTGGAAGCATGGTTGAAAGCAATGTCCGACTTTCATTTGTTCATTTTCATAAATTTTTGATTGATTATTACTTTTGCCAGATTCAAGTTATTTCTGTGACCATTGTGGGTTTTTCTGTCATTAAACGATGGGTATCAACAATTTTGACTACGTGTGTAACTGCAACTTGTGTGCTCTAAAATATTCACACATAGAAGTCTCCCAACACACGGCACATATAGCCATGTAGCTCAAATCTTACATCACTTCTGGATTTTGCTAAAAAAAGAAAAGAAAAAAACTTGCACCAAAAAAATGCATGTGTGAGTTAAGTCTTGTTCTAGATATGATGGGATTCTCAGCTCATTGACTCCACATGTGCTAAAATAAATTATGTTGCATCTCTGTTTTTCCATGACTGTGATTAATATAGCATTTCGTATACACAAAGCAAGCTGTTATTAGTAATCAATTAAAGGGAATCTGTCAGTGGCTTTTTGCTATGTAATGTGAGAGCTGCATGATGTAGAGACAGAGACCCTGATTCCGGTAATGTGTCGCTTGCTTGGCTGCTTGGCGCAGCTTTGATAGAATCCATATTTTCTCTGCTGTATATGTAGCAGAGCTCTGAATGCTGAGATGTAAGTATCCACTGGTTTCATAATACAATGCACAATTAGCATATCAGCATACCTCAATAGACAAAGATAAACACACACTATTATATGGTATATCATCTTCCAAGTCTGTCTTCTTGACCCACCAGAAATTAACACTTAAATCCAAGCCAATATACAGATAAAAAGTGAATTCTTCTTGGTTTGCAAAAACATAGTCATCTGGGTAATTAACATATATTCTGTTTTCTTCACATTTAGTATTGTAGTGATAATCTGGTGATAAAACATTGATTTTATTGAAGCTACAGCACACAGCGTAATAAGTGACACATCCATGAAATCAGACTTTCTGTCCCTACCTCATGCTGCTCTCAGATTACATCGCAAGAACTTGCTGATAGATTCCCTTTATTTTTTTTTCTGATTCTAATCCCATTTGAGCCCAAATTATCACATTTATCACATTAGTTGCTAAAGAGAGAATCATTCTGAACTTGAAGAAGCATCCTGCACCCTGTCCCGGCATCACCCTGCAGCTTATGAAGCCTCCTGTTTCCGTCATTCCAACCTCATGTTATATCAACACCCAGGATGCCATGAAGCTTGTGCACAAAGATCTGACTGTCCTGCAGCAGCATGCCAAGTAAGGGCCACCGTGTCATGTCTGGAGGGGTCTTTCAATGCTCACACTTTAAATAATATTTTTTATGTAACTAGGTTTGTTTTAATAGTTTTATTGTGGTCATCATGCTCTCATCTGGGCAAAGGTCATTGTGCAGGGAAGTGGGGAAGTGAGCTGTGAACATCACCTGTTGTGAATGGTGGGTCCTTTGTTAACTACTTTATAGAGTTGTGATCATAGGACCCACCATTCATAATAAGTGATGCATCAGCTCACCTCCTCCTCCTCCTGTACAGCGACTAATAACATCTCTATATACAGTAGATATCACAGGATCCACCATTCACAATAGATGATGTCACAGCTCACCTCCTCCTCCTGTACAATGACTGATGTCACCTTTATATACAGTAGAGAACACAGGATCCACCATTCACAGTAGATGATTGTGAAGGAAATCGGTTCTTCCCACGTCACCAATGTGACGTAACTACACAGTCACAGCTCTCCGGCGCCCCCTTTGTCTCTCAGGTCAGTAAGGGAACTGCACCTACAGCAAATGGCCGCCGGGGAGGATGTCCTGTTACCCACTGGGTATTCTAAGATTCCTAATCAGAGTAAAAGCATCAGCCCAAAATTAATTTTATCGTTTAATTGCCTTAAGGGCGCACTAGATAAGTACAGAAATATACAGTAAGCTATACAACGGAATTACAGTGAATTTGCAGTCAGAGTAAAGTATAACAATAATGGTACAAGGCTTAGAGATATTAAGCTGGAGGTCTATTTTACCAGGTTGTAGGTTCATGTGGATGCCGGGAGCTCTGCAGTCCACAGGTATAAGAATCTTAGTTGCCGGACAGTCCCCAAAGCGCGTGCCGCTGCTCCCTTGTCAGATCTGTCCCCTGTTCCTTAGATCATCATCGTCTTGTTTTCTGAGAGAGAGAATGTCTCTGCCATGGGCCCTTAGTTCTTAAACATGCTGGGTTCCTCCCCCCGGTGTCAGAGGGTGGGCTAATAATCTCCACCCTTCAGCTCCCTGCAGAATTTATTCCCAATATCTAAGAAAGGGGGTAACTTTCTCCAGGATGATCGGATCAGGACACGAGAGGTACCAGTGAATGCAGCTTGTTTTGCCTGTCGTGTGGAGAGCAAACATGGCCCCATTGGGACGCTGTGGAGGGCCAATCTCTATATCTCAGGTCCCCGAGCCCTCACCGACTCGGGAGTTGCACTGTCAGATGCGCAATTTCCGCAGGGCCACGCGGATATTTTTTATGAGTCTGTATCTCGAAAGGTGTGCTCATAATCCATGATCCTAGGATGGAGTCGGAGTGGCTGGGAGAGACAATGGATGTGTATTTCTGTGTCTAGCTGACAGGTATAATCTAATCGAAGCCTCCAGGCACCTCCAGGCCCCATGCTGGTGTGGCTCCGAACTCAAGCTTTGAAGTCCTGTTTTGGCCTTATCTCATTATCATACTAAAAGACCTTGCTATTCAGCACTAAATCCTGTTTTCTTCAATATGCGTACAGGGATGGGGGGTAGGAGCAGATAGCTGCCTGTGACTCTGTGAACTCAGCACAAAATGGTACCTGGGACAGGCCAAGCTCAGACATGAGGCGAGCATTATGCCCCATATCCAAGATGGCGGCTGTTCCTTCATCACAATGATGTCATAGTTCACCTCCTCCTTCACAATGACTGATAACACCTTTATATACAGTAGATAACACAGGATCCACAATTCACAGTTGATGATGTCACAGATCACCTCCTCCTCCTGCACAATGATAACCCCTAAATACAGTAGACAACATAAGATAAATATGATGCACTGGCTACTTGTTGCCATTAGGAGGCACCATAAGGATTTATTGCACCAGTCCATTTAATGCTCGCAATGTTAGACATTGATGAAAAGATCCAGGACTTGTGAACGGTCTCTTTCATTGCAGAACGGCTTCCATGCGGGAGTCCCAGCAGGTGGCCCTGGACAGCGAGATGCTCGATACAATCCCCAAACTTTACGTCAATAGGGAGGAGCAGGTAGAGATGAAGATGGAGTGCCGGGGGAATCTGAATAAGACGTGCAGTGGGCATGCGGTGGTGACGGTCAAGGTGAGGGGGTTTCAGAGACGGCCGAGTACAGCGATACTTAGACCATTTCCACTAAATAATCTCTTGTGGAAATACTGTCGTCTTTAGTTTGCAGGGATGCAGATGGAAGAAGCCATAAGCCAACAGCTCAAAATGCTGAAGAGGGAAATGAAACAATTACAGGCTGAAGCCACCAAACCTACTCAGCTCAACATTATAGAGACTGCCGTTCATCTGGAGAACTTCATCACGTAAGTGGGTGCAGAGTGGGGAGTGTTCGGCGTTCATGCACACGGTCCTCTGAGTGCCACAGTGATGGTAGTGAAGCTTTACAGCAGCTGACTGACCTTAGCGCCCCCATACACGGAAGATGGACGTCGGTAGGAAGATCCTTCTCCTTATGAGAGAGACGCAGCCAGACACCGTAAAAGTATTGGCCGATCTTCTGTACCCTGACATCATCTATGGGGGAGGAGTTAGGAGACCCCCCATACACCCTAGACTCTCGACTGATCCCACCATAATAGGCGAGTTTATACAACTTTTATTCAATATATATGGAGGCCTTTACCTTGTATCTCTTCACTTCAGAACAGATGGATATATACATACATACACACACATATATATAAACATATATTTATATTGTAGGGCTTAGCATTAGGCAGCGTTCTCACAGTCAGTGCGGTTTGGTCCAGACGTGCAGTTTTATTACTGCCATAATACTCCAAGGAATTCAAAACCAAAAACAGCCTCTTCTGGGCACAAAGGTATTACAGCAGGAAAGTACAGAACATACAGTAGAAACATGTTCAATATTCCGGTAGGTATACGTGCAGTACTCCAGCAGGTGTAAGTCCAGTACTCTGTACTCTTGCAGGTGTACATCCAGTACTCTTGCAGGTGTACATCCAGTACTCTGTACTCTTGCAGGTGTACATCCAGTACTCTTTACTCTTGCAGGTGTACATCCAGTACTCTGTACTCTTGCAGGTGCACATCCAGTACTATGTACTCTTGCAGGTGTACATCCAGTACTCTGTACTCTTGCAGGTGTACATCCAGTACTCTGTACTCTTGCAGGTGCACATCCAGTACTATGTACTCTTGCAGGTGTACATCCAGTACTCTTGCAGGTGTACATCCAGTACTCTGTACTCTTGCAGGTGTACATCCAGTACTCTGTACTCTTGCAGGTGTACATCCAGTACTCTGTACTCTTGCAGGTGTACATCCAGTACTCTTTACTCTTGCAGGTGTACATCCAGTACTCTTGCAGGTGTACATCCAGTACTCTTGCAGGTGTACATCCAGTACTCTTGCAGGTGTACATCCAGTACTCTGTACTCTTGCAGGTGTACATTCAGTACTCTGTACTCTTGCAGGTGTACATTCAGTACTCTGTACTCTTGCAGGTGTACATCCAGTACTCTTTACTCTTGCAGGTGTACATCCATTACTCTGTACTCTTGCAGGTGTACATCCAGTACTTTGTACTCTTACAGGTGTGCATCCAGTACTCTGTACTCTTGCAGGTGTACATCAGTACCTGTACTCTTGCAGGTGTACATCCAGTACTCTTTACTCTTGCAGGTGTACATCCAGTACTCTTGCAGGTGTACATCCAGTACTCTTGCAGGTGTACATCCAGTACTCTGTACTCTTGCAGGTGTACATCAGTACTCTGTACTCTGCAGGTGTACATCCAGTACTCTGTACTCTTGCAGGTGTACATCCAGTACTCTTACTCTTGCAGGTGTACATCCAGTACTCTTGCAGGTGTACATCCATACTCTTGCAGGTGTACATCCAGTACTCTGTACTCTTGCAGGTGTACATCCAGTACTTTGTACTCTTACAGGTGTGCATCCAATACTCTGTACTCTTGCAGGTGTACATCCAGTACTCTGTACTCTTGCAGGTGTACATCCAGTACTCTGTAATCTTGCAGGTGTACATCTGACGAGGTCATTAATAACCAATCAATCATCCTCCAGTCACGCCAAATTAGATTATAAGCATGTGGTACCAGATTAAGAAAGAGTCAGACAGTTAGACTGGTTCAGTCTTAGAGCATGCTTCAAAATGGTGCTATCGGCGACAACCACAGCAAGTTCTAAGCTTTATTTTCACATACATAAGATTATCTACCCAGGATGTCAGGGTGGAGTAAAAGGGTGGACGAGAGCAGGGAGGTAAGCTATAGATGTCCATATATGTACATGTCCAGCAACTGACCATCTCTAATTGGTCCTTAGATCTTCTTCTAAGTCCTCCTTTCATCGTGTCATCCTTGAGTTTCATTTCCTGAGAATCGATTCTGTATATCACGTGGTTTCTCAGTTCCCCAAAGGTGGGGACATTTTAGTGGATCCAGTTCAAGTTATTAGATAGTTAATGTAGTACAGTGGTAGGACACAAGGTGGAGACAGACACCAGTGCATTTCTCGGAGACAGACATTAGCTGATACTGACATCTTAGAATAAATTTCAATCTGATGAAGAGACCTGAGTAGTCTCGAAAGCTTGCAATTTGTTACCATCTTTTTAGTTAGCCATTAAAAGGTATCAACTACTGAGGACTCTCAAGTCTAAATATTTTTCAATCTGAATAATACTCATTTAAGGGAAACTTCGTGTTTCAGGAACAAAGAACAAATTAGTGGTAAACACATAAACATATAGAAATAGAAAAATATATTTTACCTTGACAATCCCCCCTAAACACTAAGTTTTCCCTTGACTACCTTTGAGACTGTCCATATGTGGGGACAGGGGTAGTGGATTTCTTCACTTGGTCATTTCAGAAGCTGGCCCCTTATGGACCGCCCCCAAACAACCAAGTCCCTACCAAACCTGCACATGGAGTTCTCCCACTATCCCTAAACTAAATCTCTTATTTCCATTTGTATTTTCTTATAGGGGGTTTTATCAGGTTTATCCTGCGGAGTATATTTCTCCATATCATCCTTATCAGTGTCATCATATAGCAGGGACACAACTTCCTGATGAACGAAAGTACCTGAGGAGACGGTTGCATTGGTCACAGCTTTCCTATACATAGGTATCACACAACATAGAATTATCAATCCTAGCACCAAAAGCCCTGCTACCACTAAGCAGGCTTGTTGGAGAAATCCTTTGAGTCCTCCAAGCCACCCTGAAAAGAAAGAGGTATCTACTCCTGCATTGGCCTTTACTTCCTGAGCCAGATTTTTAATCTTTGTAAGGGCCACTATAGTTTTACCATTGATTCCAGAATTCTGAGGAATATAAGTACAACATTCTTCCCCTATCATCCCACAGACCCCACCTTTTTCAGCTAGAATCATGTCAATGGCCAGTCTATTTTGAAGAGTCATTCTTGTGTTGGGGCCCAGTTCCTCAACTATACCCTGGAAAGCATCTTGACTAAAATTGATAAATCTTTGCTCGGTGTAGTATATATATATTTTATCCAATCTACATTGTAATTGATCTGCACAGTTGGGATGAGAGAACGGAAACCCGCCAGGATCTGATTCTGAGCTTTGTATTGTCTGGGACCCCCCTAGGAACACCTATGGGATCCATATAAACTTTGGGATCCTCAGCATAACCGGTGTGCAGCTGACCCAGACTCCTTCTCTTTCTGGATATCAGTGGAGCTATATTCTCGGATCCACACTCTTTCTCACGTGTCTTTTAATGACTACCCAGTCTCCAGGCTACAGACTCCCAGGATCCAGGTTCAGACCTGGAAGAGAACTAAAAACATTATCATGTACTTTCTTGAGTCTTTTATGCAAATCCCTTACATATGAGCTTAATACATGGTTACTCATTTCCAGTGCTTGGGGAAAGAAACATCCTAAGCTAGGCACTTTGCCAAATAGTACTTCATACGGAGAAAGTCCAGTTCTCCTATTTGGAGTATACTTTACTGAGTATAGGGCTAATGATAAACATTCAGGCCAAGATTGCCCTGTTTCAGCCATGGCCTTTTAAATTTTTAACTTCAATGTCCCATTTAGTCCTTCTACTTTTCCACTGCTTTGTGGATAATATGGGGTGTGGAAAGCTTGTTGAATTCCCAGAGCTGTCAAGACTTCATTTATTATTTCACCTGTGAAATGTGTACCTCTGTCACTTTCGATTACCTCTGGTACTCCATACCTGCACACCACCTCCGCAAGCAGCTTCTTTGCGGTTGCCGCAGCCGTAGCCTTGGCAATCGGGAAAGCCTCCGGCCAACCTGAGAATTAAATCAAAAACACACCAACACTCCCATGACCCTGATTTTGGCAGCCGAATATAATCAATCTGCAGTCTCTGGAAAGAATAGAAGGGCCGAGGGGCGTGTTTGGGTGGTGTCTTGACTACCCTTCTCTTATTATGTGTAGCACATACCATGCATCCCTGGATCAAACCTCTATACAAGTGGGAAAGCCTGGTGCCACCCAATGCTTCTGCATCACGCTCATTACAGCAGTTTTGGACTGGTGGGTTGGCCCATGTAACATCTGGGCGACCACAGGGTACAACGCCCTTGGAAGGCATCGACGCATCCCTCTTCCCCATACCCCATTTGCTTCATTCAGACATGCACCTTCTTTTTCCTACTTTTCTACTTCCTCCTGGCGCACCTGAGCCTGCATCTGGGATAGGGCATCCTCCGACACAAAGGGATTTTTGGGAGCGCTTACCTGGTGCATCGTTACCCCTTGGAGTGGTCTACTGGCTGCTGTTTTTGCTGCTGCATCGGCCATTGCGTTTCCTTTACTCACCTGATCAGTGCATCTGGTATGTGCTTTAACTTTTATGACAACTACTTCTTTTGGTAATTGTAATGCATCAATTAACTGCTGGACTGCGTCAGCATTTTTAATGGGATGTCCTGCTGCCGTCAGGAATCCTCTAGATTTCCAAATTGGACCAAAATCATGAACTATACCGAATGCGTATCTAGAATCTGTGTAGATGTTAACAATTCTACCTTCAGCTATCTTACAGGCCTCGGTCAGAGCCTTAAGTTCAGCCTCCTGGGCCGACTGATGTGGGAGCATTGGTTCTGCTTTGATTACTGCATTCAGGGAGACGATGGCATACCTGGTGTGGAAGGTACCTGAGTCATCTTGGTGGCGAGATCCATCTACAAAAGATTCAAAATCAACATTAAGTCTTTCAGTTTCAAACACTGTGGGTAGGCCTGCTGTTTCCTGTGCCATAAGCTGAACACAATCATAAGGAATCTCCTCTCTTGGATCTTCTTTGTACAATACCGTACCTGACCTCCCCCTAGATCCGAGAGAGGCAACAATGTGGCAGGATTAAGTGTGGTACATCTCTGCAAAGAAACATTTGGAGGCATTAAAAGTGCACATTGCAATCGAAGGTGACGTGCAGCTGAAAGGTGTGCCGGTTGCACCTGGTTCAGTATGATATATACATCATGAGGTGTAGGTGCTGTCAGTAGATGATCAAGAACGATGTCTGACGATTTGTGGAGCAATAGTCCTACAGCATGTACTGCCCATACACAGGACGGGGCACTCTAGCCACTGCATCTTGTCTTCCACTGAAATAGGCTACCGGCCTTTGATTGTCACCATGTAACTGAGTCAATACTCCTGCCGCGCGTCATTGCTGTTCGTGGAGATACAGGGTAAATGGTAGTTCATAGTTGAGGGTTCCTAGCGCTGGAGCTGCCACAATCCTGTTTTTGAGGGAATATAAACAGTCTATACCTTCAGGAGTTAGTTTAAAAAGCACAATGGTGATACAGTCATAGAGAGGCTGCATGAGGATTGACACAGCATGTATCCACTGTCTGCAGTAGGAAATCAGTCTAAAGGGTATGCCACACTAAACAATATCGCTAACGGGATCGCTAAAAAACGTCACTATTTAGCGATCCCGTTAGCGATATTGTTCAGTGCGGCAGCTTCCAGCGACGAGCTTCCTGCTGTGATCTCGCTCGTCGCTGGAATCGCTCCGGACCCTATTTTCTCGTCGGCGCTCCCGCTGGGTAAGTATTTAATCGCTGTGTGGCACCTTTTCTTAGCGATTTAGCGGTACTTTTGTACCGCTAAAGTCGTTAAGAAGATCGCTAACGGCGATAGCGTCGTTAACTATATCGCTAAATGTGGCAGCATTTAGCGATATAGAAACAATCCCGCTAGCGATCGCATTAGTATGCGTCGTTATCGTGATCGCTAGCGGGATTGTTTAGTGTGGCAGTACCTTAAGAAATATCCTAAGAGCGGCAACATTAACAGGAATAGGAAAATTCTGTACAGCTTCTTTGCGAGCGCTGGTCAGATATCGTTCCCCCCCGGTATAGTGCAATGTCCCAAAAAGATAACTGAAGATTTACAAAACTGCAGTCCATCTTTTGACGCTTTACAACCAGCTTGATACAGAAACAACATGAGTAATATTGTTGCACTGTGACACTGTTTCCTGGAGGGGGCACAAATCAGTAAATCATCAACATATTATAAAAATAACATTGGCAAAATCAATAATTGTAAACTAAGCAGCATCCTGAGATATCTGGAACAAAAGTATATATATATATATATATATTGTACCAGCCAATACATAGAGGGTTAAATCCGGTAGCCGAAGGGGGAAGCTGAAGTTGGAATTTGTACTGTCAAGGCCACTGATAAGGAACCTTAGCTGCAGAGATGCCGAAGGTGGGGGCTAGGTTTTAACTAAAACACCCCTTGTTACCAGTTTCTGTATCTGCTGAGCAATAGCCGTCTCTTGAGCTGAACTAAGAGGATACTGTCTCTGTTGGGGCAGAATTGCACCTGGCTTTAATTTGACCATGACTGGCTGCACCCTTAATCTGCCCACATCTGTTTTATCTGAAGCCCAGAAATCATGCGGTATCACACCTTCTAACATTGAAGGTAATTCATTTGTGTCCTCTATACTAGCAACGTCTAGCGACATGATTTTACAAAGAGTGCTCGGCTTCAATCCTGGTGTCATAGTGACAGTTCCATCAGGATGATACTCAATATGTGCTTGCAATTGTGACAACACATCACTTCCTGGTCCGTTCAAATTAACTTGCTGTACCTTCTATTCACATGCCTAGCCCTTCGATTCTTACGTACTGTGTCTATTCCAAAAACATATTCAACAAATTTGATTAAAAATCTGAAAACTGCTGCACTCTGGTTCCTGTGCGTCCTCACGAATGCCCGACGGGAGGGGCTAGTCAAACTGCTGCGTAGTTTGTGTGTCCTCTCTCCCTCAGCCTATAGTTTGCTTATCTGTAGAGTGACCTTGGTCTAAAGCAAAATACCATCTCGCTGCTACCAGCACTTCCCCCTCCCTTATATCTTTGCTTGCTGTCACTGACTTCTGCATTCTCAGGTCCATTCCTACAAATATAACACTTGTATGTCTCATCTATCAATCTATCGTATCTAGCTTCATCTGCCAATTTTCCTTCTTCTGTGTTCTATCCCACATCTGACCAATCATAACAGTTTTTATTCCTTGGGCGGGTGACATAGAGATAAAATGTCCCTTTTCCCCTAAGTCTGGTGCGTTGATCCCTTGAAATCATTTCTATCACAGTTGAATATTTGATAGAAATCGAACTTAAAGATAACCACAGGGGTTGTAGTATTAATCCAGAGGGTGGGTGGCTGGCTGATACTACTGGAGATCAGGGTATAGCTCAAAAGGATATGTAACAGAAGGTTCATGACTGCTGGCTAATCTTGTCCTTCTTGCAGTGGGAGGCGTGAATCTAGGTGCTCTTGCCCTCGAGCTTCGGGCAGTAGGGGTGGTCAGGACCACAGTGTAGGGACCCTCAAATCTGGGCTGGAGACAGTCTCTTCTCATAAACTTTTTCACGTACACAAGGTCACCAGGCGAGAAGTCGTGCACCGTGTCACCTGTAAATTCTGGGAGAGAAGCAGACACTGTAGAGTGGGTGTTAGTTAACTCTTTAGACAAAGCAATCACAAATTTCAGCTGCAGAATGGAAGGGAGGGAGACACAGGAATTCATTACTGATGGGTAGGCGGAGCCCCAGATCAGGATGTCACCTCAGATCAAAAGAGTGCTGACTGGCTGGCCCCTCCAGCTCGGGCTCCTCCTACTCAGCTCCAGTCTAAGATTTGAGGTCCCAGAGGATGGTCGCTGCTAATGCAGCTCCTCAGAAGATTTTATTATTTTATATTCGGACAGGAGACTTGGATCACCAGTTGGTCTAGAGGTCTCAGGGGTACCAGCGCTGCTGTGCCCCAACCTCTCCCTTGGCGGATCTGTATTTACTCAAAGTCCCTGCAGAATACTTGCCGGCCCTGGGGGATGAGGAGAGCTTCCCTGGCGGGACGCAAACCACACGTGCGGTCACTGCGTTCCTCGCCCTGGGGGGAAGCATGGGCACAGCGCCAGAAACCCCTGAGGGTCCCTGTGGCGCTTTGGCTGGTGAGACTCCACACAAATTTTTTATTATTATTATGTGTGAGTGCTTTAGCGTCTGAGTGAGCAGCGCTATTACTTGTATGTCAGTATGCTTCAGCGCTGCGGTGACAGCGCTGTTACAAGTAGATGTGGTGATTTTTTGTCCGCAGGCAGATAGCTGCAGGACAGAGAGGGAGCAGGAGCGGGGGAGTTCGCGCTCATTATTTGAGCTAGCAGGGGGCGTGGCCTAACTATTCCCGGTCTTCTGAGCAGGAAGACGCGCGCTCTGGCGTTTCTCCTGCGACTCCCCCACTGTGGCGGCCATTACACAGGCTCCTGGGCTCCTCAGACCGCTCCTCTCCTCATAAGACACCACGGCCAGCTGGGTGAGTGCTGATTCCTCACCCCGCAGCGCAGCGATCGCTATCCTGCAGCTGCAGTCTCATTAGAGACATAAAATTGGCTGGGGCTCACACTTCATATATATATATTGTGGTGAGTTTGCAATATTAACCCCTCTGAGGGTTATTTCTACCAGCTAAATTTTTTGACTGAATACCGCTGGGGAAGCGTTAACCCTTCAGCGTTTAAAAAAAAAAAAAAAAAAACGCATAGCTTTTGCTGGTATTACCGCTTTGACCTGCTCATACAGGTGAGACATGTCTGAACAGAGTTCAGATGCCGCGGACCACGTCCCAGTGCCATTACGGCAATCAGATACGCAGACCTCCACAGCGTCTAGCGCTGCGGTCGACAGCGGTGAAAAATTGGACGATATCGCTCGATCGATCAACAACTTGTCTGACCTTTTAGGTCAATATGTGTCTGCTAATTCCTCTCAGAGGAAGCGACGCAGGCCATTACCGGCCTCTACACGGAGCGAGTCAGATGTATCTGATATTGGGCAGAGTTCCCCTTTAAATTCGGATGGAGAAATATCCGATTCAGATGCGGACGAGCCGCAGGGGCGTTCCTCTATGGCGAAGCGTACGGAGGCATTAATTGAAGCCATGAGAGATATATTGCAGTTACCGGAGGAGGTAACTAGTCGTCCTGGTAAATCAGCACGCATGTTCCAGGAGTCCCGTGCTTCGCGTACAACATTGCCAGCTCTGGATGAGCTTAATAGTGTAATAGAGGAGGAACGTCTGTGTCCAGATAAGCGTTTTCATGGAACGCATTTCTTTGATACACTTTATCCTTGCTCTGCGGAGTTAAAGGCTAATTGGACTTCTGCTCCTGAAGTGGATGTGTCTTTATCTCAGCTTAGTAAATCCTCACTACTCCCTATTAAGGGGAAAGCGAGTTTACAGGAGCCTTTGGATAGAAAAACGGAATTGGCGGCAAAAGCAAGCTATGAGGCTGCGGGTCATGGATTCCGAGCGGTGCTAGGATCCATGTGTGCTGCTAGAGCTTCTCTAGGCTGGTTGGCACGTCTGAAGACGGAGTTGCAAAATGAATCTCCGTTATCTGAGATACGGAAACTTGTGAATGGTTAGAAACGGCAGCCTGTTATATCTTTGATGCCGGTCTGGATACGGCATCTCTGCTGGCCAAAGCGCAAGCTTCAGCGGTCACAGTCAGAAGAGCTTTATGGCTCAGACAGTGGGCCGGGGACGCAGTTTCCAAACAAGGGTTGTTGGCCTTACCTTACAAGGGTGGCCATCTTTTTGGATCCGACCTCACAGAGCTGATTTCCAAGGCTAAGGCGAAGGAATCAGCATTACCACAGCGTAGGGCCATGGCCTCGGTGTCCAGTAAGCCTGGTGTCTATAGTGGTCGGCGGTCCTTTCGGGGCCGAGGACGATCTAGTCACTCCTCGTGGGGATCGGGTCGTCCTTCCTTCTCAGGAAAGAAATCCTCTCAGAAAACTCGTACTCCCTGGAAGCAGAGTTTCCGCCAGGACAAGCGGGAACTTGACAAGAAGCCCGCAAAGTCGGATTGACGCCAGGGGTCCACTCGAGGATTCTCGAGTGGGGGGTCGCCTGCTTCTTTTCAAGGCGACTTGGATGGCTCGCGTTCCAGATTCCTGGGTAACGCGGATAGTGTCGGCAGGCTATTTCATAGAGTTTGCTTCTCGACCCCCAAATGTTTTTTGTCAATCTCGCGTTCCGTCGGAACCCGAGTTTGTTGTCGCTCTACAGCGAGAGGTCGAATCTCTGCTACAAAAGGGTGTAGTGATACCGGTTCCGTCAGAGGACCGAGGGAAAGGTTTTTATTCCAACCTTTTTGTAGTTCCCAAAAAGGAGAACAAATTTCGCCCGATTCTGGATCTCAAGCGATTAAACCGGCATGTCCATGCCCGGAAATTTCGCATGGAGTCGCTTCGCTCCGTTGTGGCAGCTCTGTCACAGAACGATTTTCTGGTGTCAATCGACATTCGCGACGCCTATTTGCATATTCCCATCGGAAAGGCTCATCAGCGCTTTCTTCGATTTGCCATAGGTCAGAATCATTACCAGTTCGTGGCTCTGCCGTTCGGCTTAGCCTCAGCGCCAAGGGTCTTTACAAAAATTCTGGCGCGCCCTCATGGCAATCCTTCGAAGACAGGGGATTACGATTCTCCCTTATCTGGACGATCTTTTGATCGTGGCTTCCTCGGAGGAGGAGGCGTTGACGGCTCGGGATTTGTCTCTTCAGTTTCTGAAGGACTTCGGTTGGCTAGTCAATTGGGAGAAGTCGTCCCTGGAACCATCGAGGACAATCCTCTTTTTGGGAATGCATCTCGACACGTTTCGGTCGGTAGTTTCCCTACCACCAGACAAACAGTCATGTCTTCTTCGACATGTACAGATTATGAAATCCTCAACGGCAATGTCCCTACGGAAGTGTATGCGTCTTCTGGGACTGATGGTGGCGTCCATGGAGGCAATTCCTTTTGCCCAGTTCCATTCCAGGACTCTCCAAAGGTTCATCTTGAGTCGATGGAACCGGTCGCAATCGCTGGATTGCAGTGTCACTATTTCTCGCGCGGTGCGGGATTCTCTAGAATGGTGGTTACGTCCAGGGGCATTCTCCCTGGGAAGTCTTTCCTCCCTCCGAAGTGGTCAGTCATAACCACCGATGCCAGCCTGACGGGCTGGGGGGGTGTTTGGAACAATCTCTGGATTCAGGGGGTATGGTCATCGGAAGAGTCTGTTCTTCCGATCAACATCCTGGAATTGAGGGCGATTTTCCTTTGCCTCCAACATTGGACGGTCCCTTTGAGCGGTCTGCCAGTCCGAGTGCAGACAGACAATGCGACGGCTGTCGCGTATATCAATCACCAAGGTGGGACAAGGAGTTCCAGACTCATGGTAGAGGTGTCCCGAATTCTGATTTGGGCAGAGGCCAGTGTACCAGCCATTTCGGCGATTCATATTCCAGGGGTTCAGAATATTACAGCGGACTTTCTCAGTCGCAGAAGGATGGATCCCGGGGAATGGAGCCTCCACCCGGAAGTTTTTGCACTACTGTGCTCTCGCTGGGGAACCCCCCAAGTGGATTTGATGGCATCCAGGTCCAATGCCAAGTTACCGACGTTCATGTCCAGGTACAAGGACCCGAAGGCTGTGGCGGTGGATGCTCTAGTGGCTCAGTGGGATCAGTTCGAGCTGATCTATGTATTCCCGCCGATATCCTTACTTCCTCTAGTACTGCGTCGGATCAGACTAGAGAATTCCAGCTATTTTGATAGCTCCAGACTGGCCAAGAAGGGTGTGGTTCTCGACAATAATGTCGCTGTTGGCGGCACCTCCTTTTCCACTCCCTCTTCAACCGGACTTGTTGACTCAGGGGCCCGTTTGTCATCCGGACTTGATGTCCCTGCGTTTGACGGCGTGGCTCTTGAGACCGAAATCTTGACCCGTAGTGGTTTCTCAGCCGAGGTCATTGCTACCCTTCGTGCTGCAAGAAGTCCGGCTACTACTAGGATTTACCACAAAATTTGGGAAACCTTCTTTTCGTGGTGTTTGGGGTCCTCTCGGAACCCGAGAAAATTTTCCATTCCCAACCTGTTGGCTTTTCTGCAGCATGGGCTAGACAAGGGTTTGGCAGTCAGCACCCTGAAAGGTCAGATTTCTGCTCTGTCCTTATTGTTCCGGAGAACCATTGCTTCGAATAGAGACGTGCTCTCCTTTTTCCGAGGTATATCTCGTAAGTTTCCGCCGCGGAAGGCACCCGTGTCTCCTTGGCGGCTCAACCTTGTTTTGGAGGCTCTTCAGCATAAACCTTTTGAGCCTATGGTTTCTGCTAGCCTTTCTTTACTTTCTTGGAAGGTGGCTTTCCTTGTTGCAGTCACTTCCTTGAGGAGAGTTTCTGAGTTGGCAGCTCTTTCTTGTTCGCCTCCTTTTCTGGAGTTTTTTCCGGATCGTGTAGTGCTTCGCACTCGGGGTGATTTTTTGCCTAAAGTGGTGTCACAATTTCATGTCAACCAGGATATTGTGTTGCCTTCATTCTGCCCGGATCCGAAGAATGTGAAAGAGCGAGCTTTACACACATTGGATTTAGTGCGGGCCTTGAAGTTTTATCTATCTATTACTCAAGGTTTTCGTAAGACGGACTCCCTATTTGTGGTTCCAGTCGGTCGTCGGCGTGGTCAACGAGCTTCCAAGGATTCTATAGCTTGTTGGATCCGGTCAGCTATATTGGAAGCTTACCGTCTTCAGGGTGAATCTTGCCCGATTAAGATTCAAGCCCATTCCACGAGGGCTGTGGCTTCATCGTGGGCTTTTCACCAAGGTGCTTCGGCAGTGCAGCTCTGCCGGGCGGCAACTTGGCGCTCTGTCCACACGTTTACGAAGTTTTATAAAGTGGACGTCAGTGCTTCCGCTGATGCAGCCCTCGGACGTAGGGTCCTGCAGGCAGCTGTAGTTTAAAGTTCTGGATGAACTTGTGTTTAGCGCTGGTTGCGCTTTGTTGTTAAGGTTGTTGGGTTTCTGCCTCTTGTTGGTTTTTTCCCACCCTTATTTTTGAACTGCTTTGGGACGTCCCATCAGTAATGAATTCCTGTGTCTCCCTCCCTTCCATTCTGCAGCTGAAACACGGATTTTGGTAAGAACTTACCGGTAAAATCCTTTTCAGCGAAGGAAGGGAGGGAGACACAGCACCCTCCCAAGGCAGAAGTGTGTTGATGTTTTCAGATGCAGCGCGACCCTTATCTGATAGCGATTATCTGGGCTGAGGTCAGCGCGCTAAGGCTCTGTTTCAGCATCGCCAGCTCATCGCAGTAGTCAGGTTCCGTGAGTAGTACCTGGAACTCTGTGGTTTTTGGCTTTCTTTGCATGCATAACCTGTATCCTTGTGTTTTTTCTCTGAAGTTCCTTCAGAAGGGGTTATGTTGCTCCGCTGGTGATCTTGGCTCTTTTCCTAAAAGCTTTGGTACGACTGGAGCTGAGTAGGAGGAGCCCGAGCTGGAGGGGCCAGCCAGTCAGCACTCTTTTGATCTGAGGTGACATCCTGATCTGGGGCTCCACCTACCCATCAGTAATGAATTCCTGTGTCTCCCTCCCTTCCTTCGCTGAAAAGGATTTTACCGGTAAGTTCTTACCAAAATCCGTGTTTTACTACTTTATCATTGCTTTGAGATAGCTCCTGGTGCCTAATTTCTCCTTTCCTGGGAGGGGCACCCACTGGGAACAGAGGTAGTGCAGTAGCTTCCGGATTAGGAACAGAGGCAGGGGCTGAAGGACCGAGCCCTGGGACAGAGGCCTCAGCAACGGGTACTAAAACCTTTTCCGGCTGTCCGGGTGGTTGGTAGTAAGTGCCGGAAGGCGTCAGGAGGGGATATAGGCCTGACTGGGTGGTTCCGGGTGTCCCAAGATGGCTGCTGGGGGAAGTGGAAAGGGCGTTGTCTGGGGGCTTCCCACTGTTGGGAATGGGAGGGGCATTGGGCTGGGCATTACACCAGGGGCGGGCTGCCCCACAGACACGACAGGTCTCCGCTCAGGGCGGATTCTGTTCACCACATGCACTACAAGTCCAACCTCCCTTTGTTCTGAGATCGGTGCCATTATAGGGCGGTGGCTGGGGGCTTGGAGAACTTGGAACCGTGACGGGCATGAGGGATATAGCGGCCATTTTAGTTACATCAACAAGATCACATGCAGAGCATTTTACATATCCGAACAAAGGCTCAGCACCTTCTGAACCTCCTACATCATCTACTTCCTTCCAGTCCTCAATTTTTAAATCATTTGCTACTCTGAGATGTGCCTGAGCTTGATATAGAAGTCTCTCATCACATAACTCTCCCTTCTTCTGTGCTACATAATCCTTCCACACTGAAGGCTGAAGTCTGCCCGTAATAGGCAAATCCATCATCTTATATAACCTTTTCACATTTGTAACAGCCTTCTTGCCCTCCCGCGACTTCACTAACTCACAGACTCCCACAGCACCACCCTCTAACTTGTGAGGTCTTTCAGATTTAAACATACGCATCATGATTTAACAAAGTGCAATGGTCTGTCGTGACTCAGACCACCGATGCCGCTGGCAAGTCACCACCCGTCAACGTGGAGCCCTACTCAACACCCTATCTTTTCCCTAACCGTGATGACCTTACAGCACAGCTCACCGTAACACTTTACACAGCACAGAGCCCCCCTCGATGTGCTGACACCTGGGCTTCTCCTAATGAGACTTCCCGGGTTAGACAAAGAGTCCTCCTCAATTTGTCACTTCTCAGACGAAGAGACCTCCTCAATTCGCCACTGATAAGACAGAGAGTCCTCCTCAATCTGTCTTCTTGAGAAATTTGATTATGCGCACCCCTACCACAATTCTCTACAAGGTACTAGAAATTTGGACACTTTCAAATTGTCACGGGAGGCAGCTTATCTACATAAAGGTACCGTGACCGGAGGAGGAGAAAAGTGGTGTTTTGACACAAGCACGTGCAGACATGCGACGTCACTCGGTCTCACTTGCTGGTTCGTGGCGTGGGATTGCCTTCGGTCTCGCCACTCAACCGGTCACCCACCCAGACCCAAAAAGACAATACAGCTTAAGCCAACAATGACTGACACACAGGCAAGTGGGACGCATATAAAGTATATGATCCCAACTTACCGTGTTCAACGGAGGCTGCAGTCCTCACACTCAGTCACCGCGGGCACCACCGCAAAGTCCTCAGGACGGGTCCGGACGGGCGGCGATCCACTGCCCACGTTGGGCGCCAATTGACTAGGTCATTAATAACCAATCAATCATCCTCCAGTCACGCCAAATTAGATTATAAGCATGTGGTACCAGATTAAGAAAGAGTCAGACAGTTAGACTGGTTCAATCTTAGAGCATGCTTCAAAATGGTGCTATCAGCGACCACCACAGCAAGTTCTAAGCTTTATTTTCACATACATAAGATTATCTACCCAGGATGTCAGGGTGGAGTAAAAGGGTGGACGAGAGCAGGGAGGTAAGCTATAGATGTCCATATATGTACATGTCCAGCATCTGGCCATCTCTAATTGGTCCTTAGATCTTCTTCTAAGTCCTCCTTTCATCGTGTCATCCTTGAGTTTCATTTCCTGAGAATCGATTCTGTATATCACGTGGTTTCTCAGTTCCCCAAAGGTGGGGGCATTTTAGTGGATCCAGTTCAAGTTATTAGATAGTTAATGTAGTACAGTGGTAGGACACAAGGTGGAAACAGACACCAGTGCATTTCTCGGAGACAGACATTAGCTGATACTGACATCTTAGAATAAATTTCAATCTGATGAAGAGACCTGAGTAGTCTCGAAAGCTTGCAATTTGTTACCATCTTTTTAGTTAGCCATTAAAAGGTATCAACTACTGAGGACTCTCAAGTCTAAATATTTTTCAATCTGAATAATACTCATTTAAGGGAAACTTCGTGTTTCAGGAACAAAGAACAAATTAGTGGTAAACACATAAACATATAGAAATAGAAAAATATATTTTACCTTGACACATCCAGTACTCTTTACTCTTGCAGGTGTACATCTAGTACTCTGTACTCTTGCAGGTGTACATCCAGTACTTTGTACTCTTACAGGTGTACATCCAATACTCTGTACTCTTGCAGGTGTACATCCAGTACTCTGTACTCTTGCAGGTGTACATCCAGTACTCTGTACTCTTGCAGGTGTACATCCAGTACTCTGTACTCTTGCAGGTGTACATCCAGTACTCTGTACTCTTGCAGGTGTACATCCAGTACTCTGTACTCTTGCAGGTGTACATCTAGTACTCTGTACTCTGGCAGGTGTACATCCAGTACTCTACTCTTGCAGGTGTACAACCAGTACTCTACTGTTGCAGGTGTAAGACCAGTACTCTGTACTCTTGCAGGTGTACGTCCAGTACCCTGTACTCTTGCAGGTGTACATCCAGTACTCTACTCCTGCAGGTGTACATCCAGTACTTTGGCAGGTGTACGTCCACTCACACACAGGTCAGCATGAGATCTCTCAAGCTCCCACACTCTGGTAGACTGTCCACCATTGAACTGCTCTTTTTCTCTCGAAGACCAAAGACTCCTCAACTGACTCCTTAGTCACTACATTCAGAGAAAGATCTTCGGTTGTCTCTCTCCCATCTACAGCTCACTTCTTGGCTGGTCACTCACCAGCTCCAAATGCACTCGCCTCTGCTTCATCCAGCAGACTCACTGGCTCTCCAGCAGCACACGCTGGACCCTTCTACTGGCTCTTAGCAAAACACTGCAGGTTCACTCCTAATCTGGACCGACAGTGCTAGGACTCAACCCTCACCTGCCTGGCCTTGCTAGAATATATATATATTATTTTCCAATTTTCTCTCCCTGTGCTACATATGTGTGCAGGCATCATAAGCCAGAGCTTGTATTTCTCTGTCACCTGGAGCAATGAGCAGATGACCTTCTCTGGAGTGTACGGTGCCACCATATCTTAGTCCTGTTCCTCACAAACCTTCCTTTTCCGCACGTAGGGCTCTTGTAAATGCATACAAAGTGCAGTCTCCGCAGGAGATACAGAAGATTGGAATCGGGACCTTCTTCGCTGTGGTCGAATTTGTGTGTGACGAGACTCAGCGCCATCCTCCATCTCGCCAGTTTTTCACCTCCTGCATTGAAATACTGGGACAGGTAGGTTTTCTCATACTTGCACTTGAGATTTTGGAATTGCTCTACAACATTCTCACATCAGTGTGCCAGGTCTATCCGACATTCAGACATTTATCCACTATGCCCCAAACTTCGGCTGTCAGCAGACTGACCACAAATCCTGTTTATGTCAATGGAATCTAATGTTCATCTGGAAGTACAGAGCCGTACAATAGAGCGATAGGGGGACGGAGGGGTACCCATTTAACTATTTGGCACCATATGCTATATTAGCTCTTTTGTGGGATCGGTACAAACAGTTTAGTGTTCACTCTCCATCAATTCACAGGACTCCCGTCCACTAGTCGTGGACTGCTTACATGGCCGCTGGACAAGGATCCTGCTAGTCAGTTTGCCCATCTCAATTGGAAAAATGATAGAGACCATAAAGCATGTCTGACTCAGCTGGTCTCGTTCATCTTAGGATCTGCCCCTGGGGTCAAATCCAACATCTTCTGTGTTCTCTGGTTTCCTCCCAAACATCCCCATAGATTTATTGCCTCCAGCACTGTATGTGCGCACTTCAGATGTCAGTGTCGGTGTAAACCAGTACTCTGCAGACACGTATGACACTCAGGTGACAGATGGATTGTATGTCGGCCCCTACAATGTTTTGCACTTCTGTCTCTTTAAATTGCGCTTGTCTCTAAATTGCCTCCTAACATCGTAAACTTAAAGGCGTCTTGGTCCTTTCTCGTCACAGGTGTTTATAAGCGGAACCAAGTCTGAATGTCGGCCAATACTGCAAACTATCCTGCAGAATCGGAGGCTGTGTAACCTGCTGTCTCCATATTTCACCCCCGCCGCCTCTCCTGGAGAGTTTGTGCATCTGTATGAGAAAGTGGTGGAATCCATTTCTGAAGACAATAGTGATGTGATCTTCATGCTGCTAACTAAGGTAGGTCGTGAATCACTTTTAAGAGATCAGGATCGTGTTTTATCAACTAAGGGGTAATGGAGATGTAACAGCTGAGTTATGGACATAGCAGAACTGAATTGTGGATGTAGCTTAGCTGAGTTGCGGACGTAACAGACCTGAGTTGCGAACATAGCAGAACTGAATTTAGGACGTAGCAGAGCTGAGTGTCGGACGTAGCAGAACTGAATTTAGGACGTAGCAGAGCTGAGTGTCGGACGTAGCAGAGCTGAGTGTCGGACGTAGCAGAGCTGAGTGTCGGACGTAGCAGAGCTGAGTGTCGGACATAGCAGGACCGAATTGCGGTTGCAGCAGAGTCAAATTGTGGACGCAGCAGGCCGAATTGCGGACGCAGCAGACCGAATTGCGGACGCAGCAGGGCCGAATTACGGACGCAGCCGGGCCGAATTGCGGACGCAGCCAGGCCTAATTGCGGACGCAGCCGGGCCGACCGAATTGCGGACGCAGCAGGGCCGAATTGCGGACGCAGCAGGGCCGAATTGCGGACGCAGCCGGGCCAAATTGCTGACTCAGCGGGGCCGAATTGCGGACGCAGCAGAGCCGAATTGCGGACGCAGCAGGGCCGAATTGCGGACGCAGCAGAGCCGAATTGCGGACGCAGCAGGACCAAATTGCTGACGCAGCAGGGCCGGATTGCGGACGCAGCAGGGCCGGATTGCGGACGCAGCAGGGCCGGATTGCTGACGCAGCAGGGCCGAATTGCTGACGCAGCAGGGCCGGATTGCGGTTGGAGCAGAGCCGAATTGCTGACGCAGCAGGGCCGAATTGCAGACTCAGCAGGGCCGAATTGCGGACGCAGCAGGGCCGAATTGCGGTTGGAGCAGAGCCGAATTGATGACACAGCAGGGCCGAATTGCGGACGCAGCAGGGCCGAATTGCGGACGCAGCAGGGCCGGATTGCGGACGCAGCAGGGCCGGATTGCGGATGCAGCAGGGCCGGATTGCAGTCGGAGCAGAGCCGAATTGCTGACGCAGCAGGGCCGAATTGCGGACGCAGCAGGGCCGAATTGCGGACGCAGCAGGGCCGAATTGCGGACTCAGCAGGGCCGAATTGCAGGCGCAGCAGGGCCGAATTGCGGACGCAGACGGGCCGAATTGCGGACGCAGCAGGGCCAAATTGCGATCGCAGCAGAGCTGAGTTACCTGAGCTCACCTGCGGTTTTATGTAGTGATGCAGAACTACAGTCATCCTGAATGACAAATTACTGCTACATCTGTACCTTCCTACTGCTACCTATTACCTGTAAAACTCATTGTTGCAGCTGACCGGCCCCATTCATGGCTTTCTTATCGTTATTTTGCAGTTTGATCTTAACCACTGGTTGAATTCTGCAAGACCTTCCATGTATGAGCGGAGCAAACTGCTGGAGTCCGTGCACCTGGCTCTGACCCTGTGCGGCCTGACGCCGGAGGACAATCTGCTGATGCCTTTCAATATATTCTGCAAGCACTGGAACGCCATCCTGCGCTACCAGTTCCCGGACCATTACAGCGACTGCCTGAGGCTGCTCATGCAGAGTAAGCCGTCCTCTTGGTTCACGTAGAATCCGCTCGTATCTGCACTTTCCCTGTAAGAGATTTAACTATAAAATGCATTCTTGGCTCAGATAGGGTGACGCACAGCGCGGCCCCACGAAGACGGAAACTTACGGCAGTTTTGCACAGTTTGGCACCGCAGTAGAAGTTTTGTGTGTTTCCTCTGAATTCATTGTCTTATGGTATTTCTTCTGTTCCCTCTTATTTCTTACAGGCTCCTCAGAGCAGCTGCTAAGTCCAGAGTGCTGGAAAACGTCTCTGAAAGCGGTGGGATGTTACACCCCAAAAGTTGTGCCAAATACCATCAAGCTGGACGCTAAAGATCCCCTCATATTTCCGAATTGCACTAACAAACCGATGCTGTCAGCAGAGCAGGTTGGTCGGCTGGCAGACTGTCGCGGATCTCGGCACTTTCCCTCGCTCTCTGCCGTTGTGTAATCATCACTGCGCCTTACTCACCCTTCCCTGGTCCAGCGCTGAGTTTCTCCATTGCTGCCGTTGCCTGTTATTATTTGAACTTAGCGGCTCTGCATGAGATGACAGCACAAGCAGCTAAGCTCACTGATTGGTTGCAGCGCTGTGACGTCAGCGCCGCAGATAATAACTGAAACCAGGAGCAGCGGTGGAAACTCAGTGCTGGACCAGGGGAGGGTGAATTAAATAGAGTTTGTTTTCTGAAAGCACACAATCTTTTTAAAGTGTTCATTAACCATAAGTAACAGTCAGAGAAGCTCTATATCTATCCTGACCTTGCTATGAACATGCATGCACAGCTTAACTGAGCACGCATGTATCTACAGTGGGGAGAGAGGAATAATCCGCCACCAGACCTCTCCGGCAGCGTTCTATATTTTGTAAAAAGGATCGAACGTGTGGAAATCCAACATGGCTCATTCGTCTTACATCGATCATCGAGGCAGAGTCATAATCAGCCGATCACTGTGAAATCATGACGTTTTTTTGTTATTTTCCCTGTTTCTTTCTAGGTCCTGGAGACGATTAAATGGCTTTCAGACTTTTTCAGCAAGTTGCGTCTTTCTAAACCCGACTTTCAGAGCTTCGGTTTGTTGTCCAAATGGAGTCCTTATGTCCCGGAGGTGAAGACCTTCCTGGAATATCTGGTGAAGAGTCACATCGACTACGAGGTTCTCCATATCAAGCAAGAAGCAATGGGGAATCCTGCAGTGCAGACAGGTAATGGGATGCCGTGTGTTTGTAGGGCCGCCATGCATGTGTATGGACCGGGGCTGGGGGGAGAAGGCGCCATATTTGACCATTTACACGCAATCAATGCTGGCTGTTAAAGGGGCATAAACTAACAGGTATCTGCAAAGGGCGGAACTAATCTTTACATTGACACTAATTCCTACGTTTGTACTTTTGCTTTTTTTTTGGTTGCATCTTGAATATGAAACATAGGCAAAAGTCCAATTTTATGAGATTTCTTGTCCCCCTAAGACAATCCCCTTTTATAAAGCAGCTCCACACCATTAGGAAAATGGCTGCCGGGACCACCAGCAATCATCTAACATCCCCCATAAATATTATGTGAAAGTTGGCCAAACTCACCATTTACTAGGGAGCTGGCCGTCCATCTGATGACTGCAGGGGCGAAATAAAAAATCTGTCTTATGTCGGTCTTAATAAATCCCCCTTTCCTATCAACAATGTCTTTTTACTGGAAATTCTCATTCAAGGAGTAGTCAAGCATCAATGTATTCATAGCTAATCCTAAGGAGAGGCCAAAAAAACACAGGGGGAGTCGGACTCTCAGCATCCCCACCAATCTTGCAGCCTCTTCACTGTTGACTTTGCTCCGTCTTCCCACGCACCAGACGGGGTAATACGCTGCCCAGCCACTACGATACCAAGAAGAGGCCATTAATATCGCAGCCTCTATAATATGCTCCTTTTCTCACTGTTATAATGCAAATTAACAGAATTCTCCACTTCTTCCCTGTATTTAGTGCTGAAATCTCTACATTCTGTCATCACCGAGCTCTTTAAGCCATGGATAATGGTCCTGGATAAAGATGATAATAGGTAAGATAACGTTTCATTGAGACAAGCAAAAAGATTTGCATTTCTCAGGCCCAGTGTCTAATTATATACTCTGAGGGTTCTCGCAATCATGACGTCACGAGGGTCATTCAATTAAATTCACGTTTCTGAATATCATTCCTTAATTCTACGCTTTAGCAATCATGTTCCGAAACACGTAAGATTTGTTGAACACCGTACTATATGTCATTTGTGCATATGGATTTCCAATAGAGTATTGAACCAAGGAAAACTGAGTGCCGACTTCTGCTGATATACTGTATTTTTTGGACTATAAGACGCACCAGGCTACAAGACACACCTAGGTTTTAGAGGAGGAAAATAGAAAAAAAAATTGAAGCAAAAAAGTGGTCAATTCTGTACTTATATCCCTATTTTGTTATATATATATATATATATATATATATATATATATGTCCCCAATCCAGGTATACATGCCCCCGTCATCCCATCCTGGTATGCATGGCCCCTCATCCCCATCCTAGTATGCATGGTCCCCTCATCATCCTGGTATGCATGGCCTCCTCATCCCTTTCCTGGTATGCATGGCCTCCTCATCCCTATCCCGGTTTGCATGGCCTCCTCATCCATATTCCTATATGCATGGCTCCTCATCCCTGTTCTGGTATGCATAGCCCCCTCATCCCCATCCTGGTATACATAGCCCCCTCATCCCTATTCTTGTATGCATGGCCCCCATCAGAAAAACATAAACCATTATACTTACCTTCCCGGCGGTCCCTCGCAGCATCGTATTCTGATGCCAGTAGCTGATTCATGCTTGTAAGCATCACATGGCAGGGACGTCATGCGCTGTGTACAAGCCGAGGACAGCTGCTGGAATACTCACTGCTCTCCACACCGGAACTATGTGCGTGTGGAGCAGTGAATATTCATTGATCTTTAATAGCGGGCATAGTAGTAGTAGCAGCCGCTGGCTCCTGCAGCTGCCAGGCGAAAACGTGAACCTGCTACTAAAGAGAATGAATTTTCACTGCTCTCCACTTCCATGGGCATGGAGAGCTGTGAATATTAATTTTCTTTAATAGCGGGCACACTCCAGAGCCCAGCCGTTGCAGGAAGCAGCTAGTCGCGGCTAACATCTTGTCCGCTATTAAAGAGAAATGAATATTCACTGCTCTCCACTCCCATGGGTGTGGAGAGCAGTGAATATTCATTGATCTTTAGCAGCGGGTACAGGGGTTAGCTGCAGCAATCGGCTGCTGCTCCGCTGCTGCCGCTCCCACACCTTCTGATCCACAGCCAAAGCAGGTACATCCAGACTATAAGACGCACACCCCATTTTCCTCCAAATTTTTGGAGGTAAAAAGTGCGTCTTATAGTCCAAAAATATGGTACTGCTTTGCTTGCTATCCAAGACGCAAGTGATACGATTGTGGAGATCTGTCATTCTCTGTGTTTACATTATTATAGGGATTGTCTGTTTATGGGACGTCTCCTTTTTAAATCCTATATTCCCTGTGTAAAATAAAAACATCAGATACTTCTCTCCTACATCGGCACTGTTCCAGCAATGCTGTGTGAGCACTGCAGCCAATCAACAGCTGTTCATAGGCTACTTTGCTCACATTTCGTTCGGACAAGCCTCGGACATCTGCAGAGAAGTGTGGCAGGCCATTATTGGACGCTGATTGGCTGCAGTAGACGCGACATAATAATGTCATTCATACAAGTGCCAGGAGAACCGGCGTCAACATTGCTAGAACGGTGCCGGCGCAGGAGGTGGGTATCTGGTATTTTATTTTATTCTGGGGACTTTAACATTTAAAGGGGTTGTCTGGCTTTAGGGTGACTGCAGACGTGTAGCCTATTTGACTACAGACTTATAATTACTCACATTACATTTTCACATTTGAATACATGCAGTCACATACCAACTAGACGCGTGCCTCCTCGCTCACTGCAAGTAAATTGAGTGAGGGTGGACAAGTCTAGTCGGAATGTGTCCAGAAGCATGCAAGTCGCATACTTGCAGCCATATGACTACTTGCTCTCGGCGCCTACAGCGGAGAATCCTCAGTTTGCATAATTTGAGGATTCATAAGTCTGCAGGCACATAGAGTAGAGTAGCCTAAGTCTGGACAACCCCTTTAAGAAGGAGTTGTCTAAGTAGTGGAAAACACCTTTAAGGTAGGCAACCTTTTAAGGTATACTAATTGAGGTAATTCTGCAAGAACACCGAGTACAAGTGATATTGCCTGGTCTTTACACTCTGCCCTTTCCTCAGTAATCAGCGCTGCTACCCCTGGCTTGAGAGCGACTCTCGCACCACAGTCATCCTAGTCAATCTATTTTGTGACTGCATTTTGACGCTGCACCAGAAGTTTCAAGGTGAGTGCTGGAATTATTGTATGTGAGATGATGCAACCCTCGTGACCGCGATCCATTGATTTCAGGAAACGCAATGGGGAAACTTGGTTATGCCGGATTGAATTTAAAGCCCTCTGCAGTAAGATGCCACAAATTAATTATCAGGCGATCGTCTCCTAAAACATTTGTTGCATCTTTCAGCTGTAATAAAAAAAAATTTGCACCAGCTTCAGTTTTCACCATCACAATTAGCCAAGTTATTATTATTTATTATTATAGCGCCATTTATTCCATGATGATTTACATGTGAGGAGGGGTATACATAATAAGGTCCGTTGTAGAGGTTGCATGAGATGGGGGAAAGATGATGAATTCTGTTTTGTCCATATTAAGTTTTAGGATCTAGCAGAGAAGAAGGATGAAATAGCAGACAGACATTGTGGGATTCTGGTTAGTAGGGAGGTGATATCTAGTCCCGAGATGTAGATCTGTGTGTCATCAGCATAGAGGTGATACTGAAAGCCGTGAGATTCTATGAGCTGTCCGAGGCCGAAGGTGTAAATGGAGAAGAACATGGGCCCTAGGACTGAACCTTGTGGGACTCCGACGGATAGGGGGCGCTGTGAGGAGGTTGTGTGCAAATGGGAGACAGTAAAGTTCCTTTTTCAGCAGCAGATGGAAGGAAGAGAGACACACTAGTCATTACTAGTGGGTAGGCGGAGCCCAGATAGGATTGACACCTCAGATTAAAAAGAGTGTTGACCGGCCCCTCCAGCTCGGGCTCCTCCTACTCCAGCTTCTCCAGTCTAAAATTTGAGGTCTCAGAGGATAGTCGCTGCTGGAAGCAGCTCCTCAGAAGATTTTTTTATTTTTATCGGACAAGAGACTTGGATCACCAGAAGTGGTCTTGAGGTCTCAGGGGTCTCAGCGCTGCTGGACCCCCACCTCTCCCTTGGCGGATCTGTATTACCCTGTATGGTGGTCCCTGCAGAACCCTGCTGGCCCTGGGGGATGAGGATGGCTTCCCTGGCGGGGACGCAAACCGCGCATCTGGGGTCACTGCGTTCCCCGCCCTGGGGGGAAGCGATGGGCACAGCGCCACAAACCCCTGGGGGTCCCTGTGGCGCTCAGCTGGTGAGTACTCCACATTTTTAATAATGTTTGTGAGTGCTTCAGCGGCTGCTGCGGCAGCCGCTGTTACATGTATACATGTCGGTGACTAGTGTTTTTGTCCGCAGGTGGATGCCTGCAGGACATAGGAGAGGAGTTGCGCGCCTTTTATTTGAATTTTCGCGGCGCTCTGAGCGCGCGCTTTACTGCTGTCTCCATTTCCGGCTTCTCTCATGGAGCGCATCGGAGGCACAGCGCGGCGGCCATTACTGAAGCAGGCTGAAAGCTTCCTCGGGCCTTTCACTCTCCTCTCCTCCCGGCAAGACGCTACACCGCGACCAGCTGGGTGAGTCGCTTCTACCCGTCTGGGCAGAAGCTTAACCCCCTCACCCCCACAGCGCGGGCGCCTTTCTGAAGCACTAATGGGTGGCAGACTGCGCTGTCCTGCAGCTGTTATCTTATAAGGGGGCTCGCACATCCTTTTCATTAAAGAGGTTGTGGGGAGTCTGCGACATTAACCCCTATTAGATGGTTAACCCTTTCAGCGCAAGAATCCAGCAACTACCCGCCGTAGGTTCTATTCCAGCTTGGATCAGAACATAAAGGGTTAATTATACTGCTGACATATTCTGCTGATATTTTAAATTGAGGGACAGCTGGTGTAGCTCTCCCCTTTAAGAGCTTTAACCCTTCAGCGTTCTTGTTTTGTCCACTTAAGAAACCACACTTTCAGCTGCAGAGGGAAGGAAGAGAGCCACAGTATTCATTACTGATGGGTAGGCGGAGCCCAGATAGGATTGACACCTCAGATTAAAAAGAGTGTTGACCGGCCCCTCCAGCTCGGGCTCCTCCTACTCAGCTCTCCAGTTTACAATTTGAGGTCTCAGAGGATGGTCGCTGCTGGAAGCAGCTCCTCAGAAGATTTTATTATTTTCTATCGGACAAGAGACTTGGATCACCTAATGTGGTCTATGGTCTCAGGGGTCTCAGCGCTGCTGGACCCCAACCTCTCCCTTGGCGGATCTGTATTACCCTATATGGTGGTCCCTGCAGAACCCTGCCGGCCCGGGGGGATGAGGATGGCTTCCCTGGCGGGGACGCAAACCGCGCTGCAGGGGTCACTGCGATCCCCGCCCTGGGGGGAAGCATGGGCACGCGCCAGAAACCCCTTGGGGTCCCTGTGGCGCTTTCGGCTGGTGAGTACTCCACATTTTTATTGATTGTGTGAGTGTTTTCAGCGACTGCTGCGGCAGTCGCTGTTACAATATACATGCCGGTGACTGTGTTTTTTTGTCCGCAGGTGGATGCCTGCAGGACATAGAGAGCGGGAAAGAGGAGTACGCGCTTTTTTATTTGAATTTCGCGCCGCTCTGAGCGCGCGCGCTTTACTGCAGCCTCCATTTCCGGCTCCTCTACATGGAGCACACGGAGGCAGAGCGCGGCGGCCATTGCTGATCAGATGCAGGCTGAAAGATCCCCGGATCGTTCCCCTCCCCTCCCGGCAAGAACCGTGACCAGCTGGGTGAGTCGCTTCTAGCCCGCGGGCAGAAGCTTAACCCCTTCACCTCCACAGCGCGGGCGCCGTCTGGGGCACTACTGAGTGACAGATTGAGCTGTCCTGCGGCTGTTATCGCATATGGGGCTCGCACACTCTTTCAATATTAATAAAGAGGTTGTGGGGAGTCTGCGACATTAATACTGCCACTATACGTTCCCGCTAACGATCCTGATAACTACGCATACTAATGCGATCGTTTGTGTGATTATTTTCAATGTCGCTAGTAACTGCCAATCTGGGCGATCTCATTAGCATTGCATAAGCGATTAGCGATCTCCTTGACAACTTTGGCGGTCTTTGCGTTATACAAAACAGCGCAATGTTTTAGCGATCTTGTGGAACTTTTTTCTGTATAGTGTGGCATAGCTGTCCTGCAGCTGCGACCTTATAAGAGGCGCTTGAGATTCGCACACCCTTTTCATTATCAAGGTTGTGGGGAGTCTGCTACTTTAACCCCTTCTTAGGCGGTTATCTCTTAATGGGGGACGGCTGGGGTAGCTCTCTCTTTTAGAGCTTTAACCCTTCAGCGTTTGTTTTTTCTTTAAGAAACACTGTTCTGGTTACTGACAGGTTTAAACTGCCATATACTGTGCAAGAGCATGTCAGAGACCGTCTCCCAGATTCGCTACGGATCAGCCTCGCGTACCTGACACGCAGACCTCGACTCATGCGCGGCGGTCGGAGGTTCCAGTGGTGTTTAAATGGAGGCCTTCGCTAGTTTCTGTTGATGGCCTGTCTGACCTTTTAGGTTATGGAGTGTCAGCTAGATCCTCTCAAGGAAGCGACACAAATCGGTGCCTTCCTTCTCGCTTAGCGAAGAAGTCCGATTCGGACAAGGAGGATCGGCAAGGACACTCTGCCTCTCTCATTGGCCGTACTAATATCTCTATTGGAGATGAGGGCGTTACAGTTACCGGAGGAGGTAACTAGACGTCCTGGTAAGTCGGCCCGGATTTTTCAGGAGTCGCATGGGTCGCGACGGCTTTACAAACTGTATCCGTTTTTCTACGGAGTTGTTTGTTAATTGGATCCCTTTTCCAGAAGTGAATGTTCCTTTATCCCAGCTTAGCAAATCTTCCTGGTAAAGGGAAGGCGAGTCTGCAGGACACGCTGGACAGAAAAACGGAGATGGCAATAATCCATCTGCAAGGCCGTGGATCATAGATTCGGTATTAAGGATCTAGGTGTACTTGTTAAGTTCCCCTGAGCCGGTTGGACCGTCTAAGGACGGCGTGGCAAGATAGATCCCCTCTATCGAGGTAGATGGCCTTTTCAAGTTAAAGGATAATGCGTCACTGCTATCCCGGGCGCAATCCTCGGCAGTCACAGTCAGAAGAGCACTATGACTTGGACGGTGGAACGCGGTTTTCCAAGCAGGGTTTGCTATCTTTAGCTTACAAAGTGGTCAGCTATTTGAATCTGACCTCACGGAGATGATTGCCAAGGCAAAGGCAAAAGAAACAGCTTTTACCACAGCGCAGAGCTATGACTTCTGCGTCTGGCAGGACTAGTGCCGATAGTTATCGGCGGTCCTTTCGGTTCAAGGGATGATCCGGCCAACCCTCTGGGGGTTTGGGTCGTCTCTCTCTTTTTTTTTTTTTTTTAAAAAAAAAAAAAAAAAGGGGGAATTCTCAGAAATTCCGCATACCCTGGAAACAGAACTTCTGTTAAGACAGAAGCTGGCAAAAAAAAAAAAATTCGCTAAGGCGGACTGACATCTGAATCTCACTCGAGCGCCCTCGAGTGGGGGGGTCATTTACTCCAATTTAAACCGACTTGGGTTTCCCGTGTGTCGGACGCCTGGGTGACACAGGTTGTGTTGGCAGGCTACTTCATAGAGTTTCTTTCTCGACCCCGGACAGTTTTTTTGCCAATCTCGCATTCCGTCAAAGCCGAACTATTTACCTCTCTACTGCGAGAGGTCGATTCCCTTCTGCAGAAGGGTGTGGTGATACCGGTTCCGCAGAGGACCGGGGAAGAGGATCTTTTATTCAACCTCTTGTGTTGTGAATGGGTTTGAGATGAGTTCTGAGCAGAGGCTCCCTCTGGTGGTTACAAGCGGTGCTAGTGAAGATTGTGAGGACTGGGAATCAGGTGTTACTGACTGGTCTTATATAAGGGAGTCATTTTCCCATCAGGGTTGCCGGTGATCAATTGTTCTGGTCTGAATCCTTCATTCCAGTTTCCCTTGTAGCCTGCTGTGTCGTGTCTGCATCTCCTGCTTACAGATAAGACTTTTGCTTCTTTTGTGTTTGTGCTATATTTTTGCATTTTGTCCTGCACTTCTTTGGGGGCCTTCAGGGTCCCCTCCGGGGGCTTCTGCCCTCTCAGTTTAGTTCAGCCACTGAGTTTTGTTCTTTTGCTTTTTCCAGTTTTTTCAGTGGCTGCTGTTTTTATTTTGTTACACCAGAGAACTAATTTAGGTGGTAGAGGTCGTGTGATCTCAGGTGATTTTGAAATTAGTAGAGTTGGTTTTTTCAGGGTTTTCTGAGATTGCAGTAAGTACCCTTCCTATCCTTTTCTATTTAGATAGTTTGGGCCCCAGCGTTTGCTCATACTATTTTCTTTCTGTGTCAGTATTTCCTCTTGTCTAACCGCCATTACATGTTTGGGGGCTTTCTGTTATCTTTGGGGTTCTGCTCCGGGGCAGATAGCTTTCCTATTTCTATCTTTAGGTGTAGTTAGTTTCTCAGGCTGTGACGAGGCGTCTAGGACCAACGTAGGAACGCTCCACGGCTGCCTCTAGTTGTGGTGGTTAGTCAGGGTACTGCAATCTCATAGATTCCAACTGCTCTGGTGTATTGCCTTTTTTACCTGCACTCCTCAGCTACCGAAACATAACAGTATCACCGGCCTAAAAATTGAAATTGTATGGTACTCACAGAAGGAAAAAAAAAATATTGTGAAAGAAAAAAAGTTGTCAGAGTTGTCAGAGATATTTTTCTGTTTGTTGCATTTTTTTTTTTCCTCTGTATCTCTGGGTGCTGGGGAGGATCTTTTCTCCCAATGGAGTTTGCACAGTTGTCTGGCCGTGTGGATCAGCTTGCCACTGAGGTTCAGAGTATTGCTGCATATCTTGCTAGGTTGCCTGTTGTGGAACCTAGGATCCCCATGCCAGATTTGTTTTTAGGGGATCGAGCTAAGTTTCAGAATTTCAAAAATAATTGTAAATTGTTTTTTGCCTTAAAATCTAAGTCCTCAGGAAACGCAGCGCAGCAGGTTCAAATTATTATCTCTCTCTGCGCGGCGATCCTCAGGATTGGGCTTTTTCCCTGATACCTGGGGATCCTGTTTTGAGTGATGTTGATACGTTTTTTCAGGCTTTGGGGTTATTGTACGATGAGCCTAATGTCACTGATCAAGCTGAAAAAACCTTGTTGGCATTAAATCAGGGGCTTGATGACGCTGAGTTATACTGTCAGAGATTCCGTAGGTGGGCAGTCCTGACCAAATGGAATGACGACGCTTTGGCGGCCCTTTTCCGGAAGGGTCTGTCAGATAATGTAAAGGATGTTATGGTGGGATTCCCTGTCCCTCTGGTCTCAATGATTCTATGTCATTAGCGATTCAAATTGACAGACGTTTGCGTGAGCGGAGAAGTATGCGTGGAATGGTGTTGCCTTGTGAACCAGCTTCTGAACCCATGCAGTGTGATAGAGTGGTGTCTGGGGCACAGCGTCATGAGTTTCGAATGCGCAATGGGTTATGTTTCTACTGTGGTGATGCCTCTCATGCTATTTCAGTCTGCCCTAAGCGGGGAAGACGTTTTGCACGCTCAGTTGTCTTGGGTAGTGTTCAGACTAAGTTTTTATTAACTGTCACTCTGATATGCTCTCTGTCCTCATTTTCTGCTCAGGCTTTCGTTGATTCTGGAGCAGCTATTAACCTGATGGATTATGATTTTGCTAAACGTTGTGGGTTTCCCTTGATACCCCTACAGAAGTCTATTCCCTACTGGGGATCGATTCTACCCTTTGGCTGAGAATAAACCCCAGTTTTCTACTCAGGTGATAATGAGGGTTGAACCTGATCACCAGGAGTGCTGCAAATTTTTGGTTCTATATAATCTGCATGACATTATCGTGCTGGGTTTCCCTTGCTTACAGTCTCATAATCCTGTTTTGGATTGGAAATCTGTGTCTGTAACCAGTTGGGGCTGCCAATGTGTTAATACCAACACTCCTGTTTTTTCTGCCTCCCCCAGGCTCAGGATGTTCCTGACTTTTTGTTTGATTTTTCTGATGTGTTTAGCGAAAGTAAATCTGCCAAGCGACTCAATCCTAGACAGGCCAGGTGGGCCTTGTTTTTCACACGTTTTAATTTTGTTGTTTCCTTTCTTCCTGGCACTAAGAATGTTAAGGCGGATGCCCTCTCGAGGAGTTTCCTTGCGGACTCTCCTGAGTTATCTGATCCTTCTGTTATTTTGAAAGAGGGTGTAGTTCTTTCCGCCATCTCGCCAATTTGAGACTTGCTCTGGAGGGGTGTCAGGAGGATAGGCCCGAGCGCTGCCCTGTTGGAAAATTGTTTGTCCCGGACCAATGGAAAAAGAGTGTGATGTCTGAGAGTCATTGTTCCGCATTGGCTGGGCATCCCGGAATTTTTGGTACCAGAGACTTGGTTAGTCGGTCCTTTTGGTGGCCTACCTTGTCTCGTGATGTCAGGGAATTTGTGCAGTCCTGCGGGACTTGCTCTCGCTCCAAGCCTTGCTCTCGCTCTAGTGGTTTGTTGATGCCATTGCCTGTGCCCAAGAGACCATGGACCCATATCTCTATGGATTTCATTTCCGATCTTCCTGTTTCTCAGAGAATGACCACCATCTGGGTAATTTGTGATAGGTTTTCCAAAATGATACATCTTGTGCCATTACCTAAGTTGCCTTCCTCCTCTGAATTGGTGCCGTTGTTCCTTCAGCACGTGGTTCGTTTACACGGCATTCCTGAGAACATTGTGTCTGACAGAGGAGTCCAGTTTGTTTCCAGATTTTGGAGGACTTTTTGTTCTAAACTGGGTGTTCAATTGTCTTTCTCCTCGGCATTTCATCCTCAGACCAATGGTCAAACTGAGAGAACAAACCAGACATTGGAGACTTATCTAAGATGCTTTGTGTCTGCTGATCAGGATGACTGGGTCTCTTTTTTGCCTTTGGCTGAGTTTGCTCTTAATAATAGGGCTAGCTCTGCCACTTTGATGTCTCCGTTTTTCTGTAATTCTGGGTTTCACCCTCGATTTTCTTCAGGACAGACGGAGGCTTCTGTCTGTCCAGGTGTTGACTCTGTTGTGGAGCGTATGCAACAGATTTGGGACCAGGTAGTGGAGAGGTTGTCCCTCTCTCAGGAGAAGACCCAGCGGTTTGCTAACCGGCATAGGACTGATGGTCCTCGGTTTAAAGTGGGGGACTTGGTCTGGTTGTCCTCAAAGAATATTCCTATGAGAGTAGCATCTCCTAAATTAAGCCTAGGTTCATTGGACCTTATAAGATCATGGAGATTATTAATCCTGTTTCTTTTCGTTTGCTTCTTCCAGGGACATTTAAGATCCATAACGTGTTCCACAAGTCCTTGTTGAAGAGGTTTGTTGAGCCAGTGGTTCCTGCTGCTGTGCCTCCTGACCCTGTTTTGGTTGAGGGCAATCTGGAGTATGTGGTTGAGAAAATATTGGATTCTCGTTTTTCTAGACGGAAACTCCAGTATTTGGTTAAATGGAGAGGTTATGGTCAGGAAGACAATTCTTGGGTGTTTGCTTCGGACATCCATGCTAGGAGACTTATCCGTGCGTATCATAGAACTCATCCTGACCGACCTGGTTGCTCAAATGAGGGTTCGGTGACCCCTCCTCAAGGGGGGGTACTGTTGTGAATGGGTTTGAGATGAGTTCTGAGCAGAGGCTCCCTCTGGTGGTTACAAGCGGTGCTAGTGAAGATTGTGAGGACTGGGAATCAGGTGTTACTGACTGGTCTTATATAAGGGAGTCATTTTCCCATCAGGGTTGCCGGTGATCAATTGTTCTGGTCTGAATCCTTCATTCCAGTTTCCCTTGTAGCCTGCTGTGTCGTGTCTGCATCTCCTGCTTACAGATAAGACTTTTGCTTCTTTTGTGTTTGTGCTATATTTTTGCATTTTGTCCTGCACTTCTTTGGGAGCCTTCAGGGTCCCCTCCGGGGGCTTCTGCCCGCTCAGTTTAGTTCAGCCACTGAGTTTTGTTCTTTTGCTTTTTCCAGTTTTTTCAGTGGCTGCTGTTTTTATTTTGTTACACCAGAGAACTAATTTAGGTGGTAGAGGTCGTGTGATCTCAGGTGATTTTGAAATTAGTAGAGTTGGTGCTTTTCAGGGTTTTCTGGATTGCAGTAAGTACCCTTCCTATCCTTTTCTATTTAGATAGTTTGGGCCCCAGCGTTTGCTCATACTATTTTCTTTCTGTGTCAGTATTTCCTCTTGTCTAACCGCCATTACATGTTTGGGGGCTTTCTGTTATCTTTGGGGTTCTGCTCCGGGGCAGATAGCTTTCCTATTTCTATCTTTAGGTGTAGTTAGTTCTCAGGCTGTGACGAGGCGTTAGGACCAACGTAGGAACGCTCCACGGCTGCCTCTAGTTGTGGTGGTTAGTCAGGGTACTGCAATCTCATAGATTCCAACTGCTCTGGTGTATTGCCTTTTTTACCTGCACATCTCAGCTACCGAAACATAACACTCTTGGTAGTCCCAAAAAGGAGGACAAATTTCGCCCTATTCTGGAAAGATTGAATCGGCTTGTCCACACCCGAAAATTCCGCATGGAGTCGCTTCGCTCTGTTATGGCAGTCCTGTCGCAGAGCGACTTTTTGGTCAATCGACATTCGAGACGCTTATTTGCATGTTCCGTCGGAAGAGCTCACCAGCGCTTCTTCGTTTTTGCCATAGATCAACCATTACCCGGTTGTGGCTCGGCCATTCGGTTGGCCTTAAGCCAATTTTTACAACGATTCTGGCGCCTAAATTTCATGGCAATTTTTTTGAAGACGGGGA
>JARQOD010000001.1:969170053-969272338 GCA_033576555.1 Oophaga sylvatica | reverse complement strand
GGTCCTTTCGGTTCAAGGGATGATCCGGCCAACCCTCTGGGGGTTTGGGTCGTCTCTCTCTTTTTTTTTTTTTTTTTAAAAAAAAAAAAAAAAAAGGGGGAATTCTCAGAAATTCCGCATACCCTGGAAACAGAACTTCTGTTAAGACAGAAGCTGGCAAAAAAAAAAAAATTCGCTAAGGCGGACTGACATCTGAATCTCACTCGAGCGCCCTCGAGTGGGGGGGTCATTTACTCCAATTTAAACCGACTTGGGTTTCCCGTGTGTCGGACGCCTGGGTGACACAGGTTGTGTTGGCAGGCTACTTCATAGAGTTTCTTTCTCGACCCCCGGACAGTTTTTTTGCCAATCTCGCATTCCGTCAAAGCCGAACTATTTACCTCTCTACTGCGAGAGGTCGATTCCCTTCTGCAGAAGGTGTGGTGATACCGGTTCCGCAGAGGACCGGGGAAGAGGATCTTTTATTCAACCTCTTGTGTTGTGAATGGGTTTGAGATGAGTTCTGAGCAGAGGCTCCCTCTGGTGGTTACAAGCGGTGCTAGTGAAGATTGTGAGGACTGGGAATCAGGTGTTACTGACTGGTCTTATATAAGGGAGTCATTTTCCCATCAGGGTTGCCGGTGATCAATTGTTCTGGTCTGAATCCTTCATTCCAGTTTCCCTTGTAGCCTGCTGTGTCGTGTCTGCATCTCCTGCTTACAGATAAGACTTTTGCTTCTTTTGTGTTTGTGCTATATTTTTGCATTTTGTCCTGCACTTCTTTGGGGGCCTTCAGGGTCCCCTCCGGGGGCTTCTGCCCTCTCAGTTTAGTTCAGCCACTGAGTTTTGTTCTTTTGCTTTTTCCAGTTTTTTCAGTGGCTGCTGTTTTTATTTTGTTACACCAGAGAACTAATTTAGGTGGTAGAGGTCGTGTGATCTCAGGTGATTTTGAAATTAGTAGAGTTGGTTTTTTCAGGGTTTTCTGAGATTGCAGTAAGTACCCTTCCTATCCTTTTCTATTTAGATAGTTTGGGCCCCAGCGTTTGCTCATACTATTTTCTTTCTGTGTCAGTATTTCCTCTTGTCTAACCGCCATTACATGTTTGGGGGCTTTCTGTTATCTTTGGGGTTCTGCTCCGGGGCAGATAGCTTTCCTATTTCTATCTTTAGGTGTAGTTAGTTTCTCAGGCTGTGACGAGGCGTCTAGGACCAACGTAGGAACGCTCCAACGGCTGCCTCTAGTTGTGGTGGTTAGTCAGGGTACTGCAATCTCATAGATTCCAACTGCTCTGGTGTATTGCCTTTTTTACCTGCACTCCTCAGCTACCGAAACATAACAGTATCACCGGCCTAAAAATTGAAATTGTATGGTACTCACAGAAGGAAAAAAAAATATTGTGAAAGAAAAAAAGTTGTCAGAGTTGTCAGAGATATTTTTCTGTTTGTTGCATTTTTTTTTTCCTCTGTATCTCTGGGTGCTGGGGAGGATCTTTTCTCCCAATGGAGTTTGCACAGTTGTCTGGCCGTGTGGATCAGCTTGCCACTGAGGTTCAGAGTATTGCTGCATATCTTGCTAGGTTGCCTGTTGTGGAACCTAGGATCCCCATGCCAGATTTGTTTTTAGGGGATCGAGCTAAGTTTCAGAATTTCAAAAATAATTGTAAATTGTTTTTTGCCTTAAAATCTAAGTCCTCAGGAAACGCAGCGCAGCAGGTTCAAATTATTATCTCTCTCCTGCGCGGCGATCCTCAGGATTGGGCTTTTTCCCTGATACCTGGGGATCCTGTTTTGAGTGATGTTGATACGTTTTTTCAGGCTTTGGGGTTATTGTACGATGAGCCTAATGTCACTGATCAAGCTGAAAAAACCTTGTTGGCATTAAATCAGGGGCTTGATGACGCTGAGTTATACTGTCAGAGATTCCGTAGGTGGGCAGTCCTGACCAAATGGAATGACGACGCTTTGGCGGCCCTTTTCCGGAAGGGTCTGTCAGATAATGTAAAGGATGTTATGGTGGGATTCCCTGTCCCCTCTGGTCTCAATGATTCTATGTCATTAGCGATTCAAATTGACAGACGTTTGCGTGAGCGGAGAAGTATGCGTGGAATGGTGTTGCCTTGTGAACCAGCTTCTGAACCCATGCAGTGTGATAGAGTGGTGTCTGGGGCACAGCGTCATGAGTTTCGAATGCGCAATGGGTTATGTTTCTACTGTGGTGATGCCTCTCATGCTATTTCAGTCTGCCCTAAGCGGGGAAGACGTTTTGCACGCTCAGTTGTCTTGGGTAGTGTTCAGACTAAGTTTTTATTAACTGTCACTCTGATATGCTCTCTGTCCTCATTTTCTGCTCAGGCTTTCGTTGATTCTGGAGCAGCTATTAACCTGATGGATTATGATTTTGCTAAACGTTGTGGGTTTCCCTTGATACCCCTACAGAAGTCTATTCCCCTACTGGGGATCGATTCTACCCCTTTGGCTGAGAATAAACCCCAGTTTTCTACTCAGGTGATAATGAGGGTTGAACCTGATCACCAGGAGTGCTGCAAATTTTTGGTTCTATATAATCTGCATGACATTATCGTGCTGGGTTTCCCTTGCTTACAGTCTCATAATCCTGTTTTGGATTGGAAATCTGTGTCTGTAACCAGTTGGGGCTGCCAATGTGTTAATACCAACACTCCTGTTTTTTCTGCCTCCCCCCAGGCTCAGGATGTTCCTGACTTTTTGTTTGATTTTTCTGATGTGTTTAGCGAAAGTAAATCTGCCAAGCGACTCAATCCTAGACAGGCCAGGTGGGCCTTGTTTTTCACACGTTTTAATTTTGTTGTTTCCTTTCTTCCTGGCACTAAGAATGTTAAGGCGGATGCCCTCTCGAGGAGTTTCCTTGCGGACTCTCCTGAGTTATCTGATCCTTCTGTTATTTTGAAAGAGGGTGTAGTTCTTTCCGCCATCTCGCCCAATTTGAGACTTGCTCTGGAGGGGTGTCAGGAGGATAGGCCCGAGCGCTGCCCTGTTGGAAAATTGTTTGTCCCGGACCAATGGAAAAAGAGTGTGATGTCTGAGAGTCATTGTTCCGCATTGGCTGGGCATCCCGGAATTTTTGGTACCAGAGACTTGGTTAGTCGGTCCTTTTGGTGGCCTACCTTGTCTCGTGATGTCAGGGAATTTGTGCAGTCCTGCGGGACTTGCTCTCGCTCCAAGCCTTGCTCTCGCTCTAGTGGTTTGTTGATGCCATTGCCTGTGCCCAAGAGACCATGGACCCATATCTCTATGGATTTCATTTCCGATCTTCCTGTTTCTCAGAGAATGACCACCATCTGGGTAATTTGTGATAGGTTTTCCAAAATGATACATCTTGTGCCATTACCTAAGTTGCCTTCCTCCTCTGAATTGGTGCCGTTGTTCCTTCAGCACGTGGTTCGTTTACACGGCATTCCTGAGAACATTGTGTCTGACAGAGGAGTCCAGTTTGTTTCCAGATTTTGGAGGACTTTTTGTTCTAAACTGGGTGTTCAATTGTCTTTCTCCTCGGCATTTCATCCTCAGACCAATGGTCAAACTGAGAGAACAAACCAGACATTGGAGACTTATCTAAGATGCTTTGTGTCTGCTGATCAGGATGACTGGGTCTCTTTTTTGCCTTTGGCTGAGTTTGCTCTTAATAATAGGGCTAGCTCTGCCACTTTGATGTCTCCGTTTTTCTGTAATTCTGGGTTTCACCCTCGATTTTCTTCAGGACAGACGGAGGCTTCTGTCTGTCCAGGTGTTGACTCTGTTGTGGAGCGTATGCAACAGATTTGGGACCAGGTAGTGGAGAGGTTGTCCCTCTCTCAGGAGAAGACCCAGCGGTTTGCTAACCGGCATAGGACTGATGGTCCTCGGTTTAAAGTGGGGGACTTGGTCTGGTTGTCCTCAAAGAATATTCCTATGAGAGTAGCATCTCCTAAATTAAGCCTAGGTTCATTGGACCTTATAAGATCATGGAGATTATTAATCCTGTTTCTTTTCGTTTGCTTCTTCCAGGGACATTTAAGATCCATAACGTGTTCCACAAGTCCTTGTTGAAGAGGTTTGTTGAGCCAGTGGTTCCTGCTGCTGTGCCTCCTGACCCTGTTTTGGTTGAGGGCAATCTGGAGTATGTGGTTGAGAAAATATTGGATTCTCGTTTTTCTAGACGGAAACTCCAGTATTTGGTTAAATGGAGAGGTTATGGTCAGGAAGACAATTCTTGGGTGTTTGCTTCGGACATCCATGCTAGGAGACTTATCCGTGCGTATCATAGAACTCATCCTGACCGACCTGGTTGCTCAAATGAGGGTTCGGTGACCCCTCCTCAAGGGGGGGGTACTGTTGTGAATGGGTTTGAGATGAGTTCTGAGCAGAGGCTCCCTCTGGTGGTTACAAGCGGTGCTAGTGAAGATTGTGAGGACTGGGAATCAGGTGTTACTGACTGGTCTTATATAAGGGAGTCATTTTCCCATCAGGGTTGCCGGTGATCAATTGTTCTGGTCTGAATCCTTCATTCCAGTTTCCCTTGTAGCCTGCTGTGTCGTGTCTGCATCTCCTGCTTACAGATAAGACTTTTGCTTCTTTTGTGTTTGTGCTATATTTTTGCATTTTGTCCTGCACTTCTTTGGGAGCCTTCAGGGTCCCCTCCGGGGGCTTCTGCCCGCTCAGTTTAGTTCAGCCACTGAGTTTTGTTCTTTTGCTTTTTCCAGTTTTTTCAGTGGCTGCTGTTTTTATTTTGTTACACCAGAGAACTAATTTAGGTGGTAGAGGTCGTGTGATCTCAGGTGATTTTGAAATTAGTAGAGTTGGTGCTTTTCAGGGTTTTCTGGGATTGCAGTAAGTACCCTTCCTATCCTTTTCTATTTAGATAGTTTGGGCCCCAGCGTTTGCTCATACTATTTTCTTTCTGTGTCAGTATTTCCTCTTGTCTAACCGCCATTACATGTTTGGGGGCTTTCTGTTATCTTTGGGGTTCTGCTCCGGGGCAGATAGCTTTCCTATTTCTATCTTTAGGTGTAGTTAGTTTCTCAGGCTGTGACGAGGCGTCTAGGACCAACGTAGGAACGCTCCACGGCTGCCTCTAGTTGTGGTGGTTAGTCAGGGTACTGCAATCTCATAGATTCCAACTGCTCTGGTGTATTGCCTTTTTTACCTGCACTCCTCAGCTACCGAAACATAACACTCTTGGTAGTCCCCAAAAAAGGAGGACAAATTTCGCCCTATTCTGGAAAGATTGAATCGGCTTGTCCACACCCGAAAATTCCGCATGGAGTCGCTTCGCTCTGTTATGGCAGTCCTGTCGCAGAGCGACTTTTTGGTCAATCGACATTCGAGACGCTTATTTGCATGTTCCCGTCGGAAGAGCTCACCAGCGCTTCCTTCGTTTTTGCCATAGATCAACCATTACCAGGTTGTGGCTCGGCCATTCGGCTTGGCCTTAACGCCCAGAATTTTTACAACGATTCTGGCGCCTAAATTTCATGGCAATTTTTTTGAAGACGGGGACTTACGATTCGCCCCTACCTGGACGACCTTTCGATTGTGGCATCCTCAAAGGAGGAGGCAGTGACGGCTCGCAATCTATCCCTTCAGCTCCTGGAGGATTTCGGGTGACTGGTCAATTGGGGAAGTTGTCTCTGGAATCGTTGCAGTCAATCCTGTTTTTGGGGATGCATTTCGACACGGTACGGGCGGTGGTGTCCCTACCTCCAGACAAGCAGGCATGTCTTTTCCGACATGTACAGATTATGAAGTCTGCGACAGCAATATCCCTTCGGAAGGTATGCGCCTTCTGGGTTTGACCATGGAGGCACTTCCGTTTGCCCATTTTCATTCCAGAGCTCTCCAAAAGCTCATCCTGAGTCGTGGGATCGATCGCAAGTTTCACTGGATTGCAGCGTCACCATCTCTCACAGGGTGCGAGAATCCCTAGGATGGTGGTTACGTCCAGGAGCGTTATCCCTGGGAAAGTCTTTCCTCCCTCCGAAGTGGTCGGTCATAACCACCAATGCCAGCCTGACGGGCTGGGGGGGAGGTGTCTGAAACGATCTTTGGATCCAGGGAGTATGGTCATCGGAAGAGTCGGTTCTACCGATCAACATCCTGGAATTGAGGGAAAAATTTTTTCTTTGCCTCCAACACTGGACGGTCCTTTTGAGCGGTCTGTCAGTCCGAGTGCAGACAGACAACGCGACGGCGGTCGCGTATATCAACCATCAAGGCGGGACGAGGAGTTCCAGGCTCTTGATGGAGGTGTCTCGGATCCTGATATGGGCCGAGACCAGGTTTCCAGCCATCTCTGCGATTCACATTCCAGGAGTCCAGAATACCACGGCGGACTTCCTCAGTCGCGAGAAGATGGATCCCGGAGAATGGAGTCTTCATCCGAAGATTTTTGCACTGCTGTGCTCCCGTTGGGGAACTCACCAAGTGGACTTGATGGCGTCCAGGTTCAATACCAAACTACCGACCTTCATGTCCAGGTACAAGGACCCGAAGGCTGTGGCGGTAGACGCTCTGGTGGATCCGTGGGACCATTTCGAGCTAGTCTATGTGTTTCCGCCGATATCCTTACTCCCTCTGGTGCTGAGTCGGATCGGACTGGAGAGAATTCCGGCTATTTTGATAGCCCCAGATTGGCCAAGGAGGACGTGGCTCTCGACACTAGTGTCGCTTTTGGCGGCGCCGCCATTCCCACTTCCTCTTCGCCCGGACCTGTTAACCCAGGGTCCCGGCCGTCATCCGGACTTGAAGTCTCTGCGTTTGACGGCGTGGCTCTTGAGACCGAAGTATTGACCCTTAAAGGTTTTTCAGCAAAGTCATTGTCACTCTGCGAGCTGCCAGTAGTTCGGCTACTACTAGGATTTATCACAAGACTTGGGAAGTCTTCTTTTCGTGGTGTTCGGGTTCTTCAAGGAACCGAGGGTTTTTTCCATTCCCAATTTGTCTACAGCATGGGCTGGACAAAGGTTTGACAGTGAGCACCCTGAAAGGTCAGGTTTCTACTCTGTCCTTGCTGTTTCGGAGGGCTATCGCCTCCCGTAGTGACGTGCGTTCCCCTTTTTTTCGCGGAGTAACCCGTCAGTTTCCGCCGCGGAAGGCGCCTGTGTCTCCATGGCGGCTCAACCTTGTCTTGGAGGCTCTTCAACATGTGCCTTTTGAGGCTATGATTTATGCTAGCCTTTCTCTACTTTATTGGAAGGTTGTCTTCTTAGTGGCGGTAACCTCTTTGAGAAGAGTTTCTGAGTTGGCGGCTTTTCCCTGCTCGCCTCCTTTCCTGGAGTTTTACTCTGATCAAGTAGTGCTTCGCACACGGGGCGACTTTCTACCTAAGGTGGTGTCGCATTTTCATGTTAACCAGGATATTGTGTTGCCCTCGCTTTGCCCGGGCCCGAGGAAGGCAAAGGAACGGGCCTTGCACACATTGGATTTGGTGCAGGCCTTGAAGTTCTATCTGCCTATTACTCGAGTTTTCGGAAGTCAGATTCTCTGTTTGTAATTCCTGCAGGTCGCAGGCGTGGTCAACGAGCTTCCAAGGACTCTATAGCTCGTTGGATTCGGTCGGCCATTTTGGAAGCTTACCGACTTAAAGGCGAACCTTGCCAGATTAAGGTTCGAGCTCTTTCCACGAGGGTTGTGGCTTCATCGTGGGCTTTTTGTCAAGGGGCTTCGGCAGCTCGGCTCTGCCGAGCGGCGACCTGGCGTTTCTGTCCACACATTTACAAAGTTTTATAAGGTGGACGTTAGTGCTTCCGCTGATGCGGCCTTAGGACGTAGAGTCCTGCAGGCAGCGGTAGTTTAAAGTTCTAGTTAACTTGTATTTGGCGCCTGTTTGCGCTTTTATCTAGGTTGTTGGGTTTCTGCCTTTTGTTGGTTTTTTCCCACCCTTATTTTTGAACTGCTTTGGGACGTCCCATCAGTAATGAATACTGTGGCTCTCTTCCTTCCCTCTGCAGCTGAAAGACGGACTTTGGTAAGAACTTACCTGTAAAATCCTTTTCAGCGAAGGAAGGAAGAGAGACACAGCTCCCTCCCATGGCAGAAGTGTGTTGTTGTATTTACAGATGCGGCGTGACCCTTCTCTGATAGCGTTTATCTGGGCTGAGGTCGACGCGCTACGGCTCTGTTCCAGCATTACCAGCTCATCGCAGTGGTCAGGTCCAGTGAGTAGTACCTGGAACTGTGTGATGTTTTGCCAAATGCATGCATAACCTGTACTATTGTGTTTTTCTCTGAAGTCCTTCAGAAGGAGTTATGTTGCTCCGCTGGTGATCTTGCTCTTCTTTAAGCTTGGGTACGACTGAAGAAAGCTGAGTAGGAGGAGCCCGTGCTGGAGGGGCCGGTCAACACTCTTTTTAATCTGAGGTGTCAATCCTATCTGGGCTCCGCCTACCCATCAGTAATGAATACTGTGTCTCTCTTCCTTCCTTCGCTGAAAAGGATTTTACAGGTAAGTTCGTACCAAAATCCGTCTTTTTTCTAATTACTGACAGGTTTTGACCTGCCATATACTGTGTGAGGGCAATCAGGGTCCAGAAGGTGCGGACCGTGTCCCAGATCCGCTACAGGATCAGTCGCGCGTATCTGATACGCAGACCTCGACGGCGTCAAGCGCAGCGGTCGGAGGTTGCAGTGATGCCAAAATGGATGTCCTCGCTCGTTCTATTGATGGCCTGCCTAACCTTTTAGGTTATTGGGTGTCAGCCAGATCCTCTCATGGCAGGAGGCGACACAGGCCGGTACTATCCTTCCCGCGTAGCGAATCAGAGATCTCTGATATAGAATACGGATTTTTCAGGAGTCGCATAGATCGCGATCGGCATTACCATCTCTGGATGAGCTTAATGGGGACAGTGGAGAAGGAACGCCTGTGTCCAGATAAACGTTTTCAGGACATGATTTTTTGAGGCACTGTATCCGTGTTTACATAGTAACATAGTTATTAAGGTTGAAGGAAGACTTTAAGTCCATCTAGTTCAACCCATATCCTATCCTAACCTGCCCTAACATGTTGATCCAGAGGAAGGCAAAAAAACCCCAAGTGGCAAACAGTAAGCTTCACATTGGGGAAAAAAATTCCTTCCCGACTCCACATACGGCAATCAGACTAGCTCCCTGGATCAACGCTGTATCTAGGAAACTAGTGAATATAGCCTGTAATATTATACTTTTGAAGAAAGGCATCCAGTCCCTTCTTAAATTTTAGTAAGGAATCACTCATTACAACATTAGACGGCAGAGAGTTCCATAGTCTCACTGCTCTTACAGTAAAGAATCTGCATCTGTGATTATGGCTAAACCTTCTTTCCTCCAGACGTAGAGGATGCCCCCTCGTCCCCGTCACAGGTCTAAGAGTAAAAAGACGGAGTTGATTGTTATTTGGATTCCTCCTCCTGAAGTGGATGTTCCTTTATCCCAGCTTAGTAAATCCTCTTTACTTCCTGTTAAAGGGAAGGCGAGTCTGCAGGATCCGCTGGACAGAAAAACGGAGATGGCGGCGAAATCCATCTACGAGGCCGCGGGTCATGGATTCAGAGCGGTGCTAGGATCCATGTGTGCTTGTAAAGCTTCCCTGAGCTGGTTGGTCCGTATACGGACGGCGTGGCAAGATAGATCTCCGTTATCCGAGGTAGATGGGCTTCTCCAATTGTTGGAGAATGCAGCCCGATATGGCTATGATGCAGGTCTGGATACTGCGTCACTGCTGTCCAGGGCGCAATCCTCGGCGGTCACAGTCAGAAGAGCACTGTGGCTTAGACAGTGGACCGGGGACGCGGTTTCCAAGCAAGGTTTGCTATCCTTAGCTTACAAGGGTGGTCAGCTATTTGGATCTGACCTCACAGAGCTGATTGCCAAGGCAAAGGCAAAAGAAGCGGCTTTACCGCAGCGAAAGGCTATGGCTTCTGCGTCTGGCAGGCCTAGTTCCGGTAGTGGTCGGCGGTCCTTTCGGTCCAGGGGACGATTCGGTCAGTCCTCTTGGGGATCGGGTCGTCCCTCTTTTTCGGGAAAAAAGACCTCTCAGAAATCCCGCACTCCCTGGAAACAAAGTTTCCGTCAAGACAAGCGGAAAGCTGACAAAAAAGCCCGCCAAGGCGGACCGACGCCAGGGTTCCACTCGAGGGCTCTCGAGTGGGGGGTCGCCTGCTCCTATTCGAAGCGACTTGGGTTCCCCGCGTTCCGGACGCCTGGGTAACGCGGGTCGCGTCGGCAGGCTATTTCATAGAGTTTTCTTCTCGACCCCCGGACAGTTTTTGCCAATCTCGCATTCCGTCAGAGCCCGATCTATTTGCCGCTCTACTGCGAGAGGTCGAATCCCTTCTGCAGAAGGGTTTGGTGATACCGGTTCCGCTAGAGGACCGGGGAAGAGAATTTTATTCCAACCTTTTTGTGGTCCCCAAAAAGGAGGACAAATTTCGCCCTATTCTGGAAAAGATTGAATCGGCATGTCTACACCCGAAAATTCCGCATGGATTCGCTTCGCTCCGTTGTGGCAGCCCTGTCGCAGAACGATGTCAATCGACATTCGCGACGCTTATTTGCATGTTCCCGTCGGAAGGGCTCACCAGCGCTTCCTTCGTTTTGCCATAGGTCAGGACCATTACCAGTTTGTGGCTCTGCCATTCGGCTTGGCCTCAGCGCCCAGAGTTTTTACAAAAATTCTGGCGCCTCTCATGGCAATTCTTTGAAGACAGGGGGTTACGATTCTTCCCTACCTGGACGACCTTTTGATTGTGGCGTCCTCAAAGGAGGAGGCGGTGACGGCTCGCAATCTATCCCTTCAGCTCCTGGAGGACTTCGGGTGGCTGGTCAATTGGGAGAAGTCGTCTCTGGAACCGTCGCAGTCAATCCTGTTTTTGGGGATGCATTTCGACACAGTACGGGCAGTGGTGTCCCTACCTCCAGACAAGCGGGCATGTCTCCTTCGACATGTACAGATTATGAAGTCTTCGACGGCAATGTCCCTTCGGAAGTGTATGCGCCTTCTGGGTTTAATGGTGGCGTCCATGGAGGCACTTCCGTTTGCCCAGTTCCATTCCAGGGCTCTCCAAAGGCTCATTCTGAGTCGTTGGGATCGATTGCAGGCTTCGCTGAATTGCAGTGTCATCATCTCCCACAGGGTGCGAGAATCTCTAGGATGGTGGTTACGTCCAGGAGCGTTATCCCTGGGGAAGTCTTTCCTCCCTCCAAGGTGGTCAGTCATAACCACTGATGCCAGCCTGACGGGCTGGGGGGGGTGTCTGGAACGATCTCTGGATTCAGGGAGTATGGTCATCGGAAGAGTCTATTCTACCGATCAACATCCTGGAATTGAGGGCAATTTTCCTTTGCCTCCAACACTGGACGGTCCCTTTGAGCGGTCTGCCAGTCCGAGTGCAGACAGACAACGCGACGGCGGTCGCGTATATCAACCATCAAGGCGGGACGAGGAGTTCCAGGCTCATGGTGGAGGTGTCCCGGATCCTGATTTGGGCCGAGACCAGAGTGCCAGCCATTTCTGCGATCCACATTCTAGGGGTTCAGAATATCACGGCGGACTTCCTCAGTCGCGAGAAGATGGATCCCGGAGAATGGAGTCTTCATCCGGAAATTTTTGCACTGCTGTGCTCCCGTTGGGGAACTCCCCAAGTGGATTTGATGGCATCCAGGTTCAATGCCAAGTTACCGACCTTCATGTCCAGGTACAAGGACCCGAAGGCTGTGGCGGTGGATGCTCTGGTAGCTCCGTGGGACAAATTCGAGCTAATCTATGTGTTTCCGCCGATATCTTTGCTTCCTCTTTTGCTGCGTCAGATCAGACTGGAGAGAATCCCGGCTATGTTGATAGCCCCAGATTGGCAAAGGAGGATGTGGTTCTCTACACTGGTGTCGCTTTTGGCAGCACCTCCATTCCCACTTCCTCTTCGCCCGGACCTGTTAACCCAAGGGCCCGTTCGTCATCCGGACTTGAAGTCTCTGCGTTTGACGGCGTGGCTCTTGAGACCGAAATATTGACCCGTAGAGGTTTTTCAGCCGAAGTCATTGCCACTCTGCGAGCTGCCAGAGGTCCGGCTACTACTAAGATTTATCACAAGACTTGGGAAGCCTTCTTCTCGTGGTGTTCGGGTTCTTCAAGGAACCCGAGGATTTTTTCCATTCCCAATTTGTTGGCTTTTCTGCAGTACGGGCTGGACAAGGGTTTGGCAGTTAGCACTCTGAAGGGTCAGGTTTCTGCTCTGTCCTTGCTGTTTCGGAAGGCTATCGCCTCGCGTAGGGACGTGCGTTCCTTTTTTCGCGGAGTAACCCGTCAGTTTCCGCCGCGGAAGGCGCCTGTGTCTCCTTGGCGGCTCAACCTTGTCTTGGAGGCTTTTCAGCATGGGCCATTTGAGCCTATGAACTCTGCTAGCCTTTCTTTACTTTCTTAGAAGGTTGCCTTCCTAGTGGCGGTCACCTCTTTGAGAAGGGTTTCTGAGTTGGCGGCTCTTTCCTGCTCGCCTCCCTTCCTGGAGTTTTACCCGGTTCGAGTAGTGCTTCGCACACGGGGCGACTTTCTACCTAAGGTGGTGTCGCAATTTCATGTTAACCAGGATATTGTGTTGCCCTCGCTTTGCCCAGGCCCGAGGAATGCAAAGGAACGGGCTTTGCACACATTGGATTTAGTGCGGGCCTTGAAGTTCTATTTGTCTGTTACTCTAGGTTTTCGGAAGTCAGATTCTCTGTTTGTGATTCCAGCAGGTCGTCGGCGTGGTCAACGAGCTTCCAAGGACTCTATAGCTCGTTGGATTCGGTCGGCCATTTTGGAGGCTTACCGACTTAAAGGCGAACCTTGCCCGATTAAGATTCGAGCTCACTCCACGAAGGTTGTGGCTTCATCGTGGGCCTTTCATCAAGTGGCCTCGGCAGCTCAGCTCTGCCGAGCGGCGACCTGGCGTTCCGTCCACACGTTTACAAAGTTTTACAAGGTGGACGTCAGTGCTTCCGTTGATGCGGCCTTAGGACGTAGGGTCCTGCAGGCGGCCGTAGTTTAAAGTTCTAGTTAACTTGTATTTGGCGTAGGTTGCGCATTTATCTAGGTTGTTGGGATTCTGCCTCTTTTGGTTTTTTTCCCACCCTTAGTTTTTGGACTGCTTTGGGACATCCCACTAGTAATGACTAGTGTGTCTCTCTTCCTTCCATCTGCTGCTGAAAGACGGATTTTGGTAAGAACTTACCTGTAAAATCCTTTTCAGCGAAGGAAGGAAGAGAGACACAGCTCCCTCCCATGGCAGAAGTGTGTTGTTGTTTTCAGATGCGGCGTGACCCTTCTCTGATAGCAATTATCTGGGCTGAGGTCGGCGCGCTAAGGCTCTGTTCAAGCATCGCCAGCTCATCGCAGTGGTCAGGTCCAGTGAGTAGTACCTGGAACTGTGTGGTTTCTTTCTGTTGCATGCATAACCTGTATTCTTGTCTTTTCTCTGAAGTCCTTCAGAAGGGGTTATGTTGCTCCGCTGGTGATATTTGCTCTTCCTTAGCTTGTGTACGACTGGAGAAGCTGGAGTAGGAGGAGCCCGAGCTGGAGGGGCCGGTCAACACTCTTTTTAATCTGAGGTGTCAATCCTATCTGGGCTCCGCCTACCCACTAGTAATGACTAGTGTGTCTCTCTTCCTTCCTTCCTTCGCTGAAAAGGATTTTACAGGTAAGTTCTTACCAAAATCCGTCTTTTTCCAGCCAAGCTCACCACTTTATAGAAAGTGACAAGACCAAACCAGGAGGTCTCTGTATTATCAGGCTTAGTGTTCAGAGTGAAAACCGCAAGATTTCAAGAATTAATATTATTATTTTAATATTAAATAAAAACACCAAAAATCTTACAGTAAATTTGTTCACCTTACTGTCCGGTATAAATCATCTTGACGCCTTTATCACTATGATTCATGCACAACGGTGCTTAGTGACTGGCTTTATAAATAGCAACTCACTAATAGCCCTATTCATCGATTTATCATTTGCTTTTTTTTTACTCATTTTTTGCACCAATTTCTATGATACAGCGCACATGGTTCATGAATTTCATGCAAAATCAAAATGCTCTTATTTATCTTTTGCTTTTTTTAATGCTTTTTCAGAGCAAAAAGTCGCTAATATGTTGGTAAAGTTGCGCAAACAAATCGAGACTGCAAAAAAAAAAAAAAACACACCCGAGGAGGCATAGGGAGGTTAGAATACATTTGTTCAAAAATTTAGAAACAAAAAAAAAAACAACACAGGCAAACACATAAAATAGACTACAAAATAAAAGAAGAATATGGAGGAAATAAAGAACATCTAAAGTTAGACAAAAAAAAGCAAATTAAGAGAATCTTCTCTTATAGTGTTCTGATTAATATTTGTAAGAGAGCATCGTCCTGGCTGGACGCACAGATAACACCAGTCTGGTACCTGGTAGCCCTGCATTTACCAACCTCTTACAAGTTCGTCTCCTCATCTTCTTGCAGATCATCTTCTGCCTGGCCAGCAGGGGGCGCTGTGGTTACACCTAATGCACTATTGTGAGACCTGCACTGCACCCTTGCACCCCGAGTATATTCTGTATACCTATCACACAGAGTATAGCAGGCTGCCCTGGAAGGACATGTATCCTGACCAGACGCTGATGGAAGAGTTTTTCAAGGTGAGAACCATTATTATCAATATGTATCACGTCCTTGTTTTGGGTCAGGATTTTATTTCCTAGATTTTTTTTTTAATAGACACATAGCAATGTGCCTCGAGTGGACAGCACCCTCCAGAGCTGCATTCATTATAGTGACAATTTTAAAGGGGTTTTCCATAGCAATAAAGGGTTTATTTTGGGTTAAAAATAAATAAAAGAAGCAATACTTGCCCTACTGATTCCTGGCACTCCTGTCTCCCTGCTTTCAAGTCCTCCTCCAGCCTCTACTTTCTGGTTTCTCCCCACATACAGGAAATGACTGCTCAGCCAATCACTGTCTGCAGCTGGGACCTTGCTCAAGCAGTGATTGGCTGCAGAGGTAACATGTCCTTAAAGCAGGAAGTAGAGACTGGTAGGGGAACTGGCAGGATCCAAAAGGAGTAACAAATGGATGGTGATGCCCATTTTTTTTTTTTTTTTATAAAAGAATTTTGACCCCCTTTTTATGTTTTAATGTAAATGTTTTGAGAACATCCGATAATTCAGATTGTAGTAAGTTATCAGAGTGCACAGTAACTAACACAGCCACAGCTGATCACCGGGGGTCCGGCTGATGCTTATATCTAGGGGTGTCTGACGATGTCCTCACGTTCTTCCTGCGTGCATGGATGAGGGTTGCACAGTTTGGTCCAGTATATGCCGATCTTGGATTTTCTGCCCTAATTCTTTTCATCCACTAGGTGGAGCGAGGAAGCCCCAAGAGCTGTTTCCTGTTTCTGGGGGGTGTGTTATGTGACGTGAACTGGATGAGCGTCCTGGCTGATGCCTGGGGTCCCATTCCACGGCCAGAAACCCACCGCATGCTCGTTTGCCTCCTATATATGCTGGTATTTCTCACCAAAGAGGAGCAGCTGATCGAGGAGCCGGTACGCTGTAGTACGACACTGCACATCCTGAGATTTTCGCTAGGAACTGATTTCTCATTGCTGTTTTTCTTATTGCAGGGGGCTCCTTTAATTAGCCTCTTAGGGCAGGCTGGTACATTGTCCTGGCATTTGGTGGATGCCGTGTCTTACCAAAATGTGATAGGCTATTTCAGCAGCCATTACCCTCCCTCTGTCATCCTGAGCACCCACCTGGCAGATGAGCTGCTCCTGAAGCTTCTCCGTGTCTCCGCCGGATTCTCCTCTTTTCCTGATTGCGGCATTTACTCTGTGAGTACAGGAGCTCGATATGTGCATGGGCCCCAGAATTAGCCATACTGCTTTTGGGAAGGTTTGCGGATTTCCCTGCACTGTGCAAAAGTTACATTTAAAGGCTGAGTAATTATGGCTGTTCCTAACTTTCATGATATAGAACACTGGCTCATGGGCAAGGGCTGGTTTCCTTTAAAATTACATTGGAGTTGAGCATCTTCCCACTCATCCAGCTCAGAACATAAAAAGCTTCTGATTAGTTTGGTCTTTACTTTATGTCACATGCTTTTCTCTAATGAATCAGGGTAATATACAGTGATGTCACAGTACAGAGATAATGCACAGTGATGTCACAGTACAGGGATAATACACAGTGATGTCACAGTACAGGGATAATACACAGTGATGTCACAGTACAGAGATAATACACAGTGATGTCACAGTACAGGGATAATACACTGATGTCACAGTACAGGGATAATACACAGTGATGTCACAGTACAGAGATAATGCACACAGTGATGTCACAGTGCAGGGATAATATACAGTGTGTCACAGTACAGGGATAATACACAGTGTGTCACAGTACAGGGATAATACACAGTGATGTCACAGTACAGAGATAATGCACACAGTGATGTCACAGTGCAGGGATAATATACAGTGTGTCACAGTACAGGGATAATACACAGTGTGTCACAGTACAGGGATAATACACAGTGATGTCACAGTACAGGGATAATACGCTGATGTCACAGTACAGAGATAATACACAGTGATGTCACAGTACAGGGATAATACGCTGATGTCACAGTACAGGGATAATACACAGTGATGTCACAGTACAGGGATAATACACTGATGTCACAGTACAGGGATAATACACAGTGTGTCACAGTACAGGAAACCAGTGATGTCACGTACGGATAATAAACACAGTGATGTCACAGTACAGGGATAATAACACAGTGATGTCACAGTACAGGGATAATACACACAGTGATGTCACAGTACAGGGATAATACACACAGTGATGTCACAGTACAGGGATAAATGAGTCACTACAGGTAATAACTGTGTCACAGTACAGGGATAATACACAGTGATGTCACAGTACAGGGATAATAACACAGTGATGTCACAGTACAGGGATAATAAACACTGATGTCACAGTACAGGGATAATAACACAGTGATGTCACACAGTACAGGGATAATACACTGATGTCACAGTACAGGGATAATACACAGTGTGTCACAGTACAGATACACTGTGTACAGTGCAGGATAATACACTGATGTCACAGTGCAGGGATAATACACAGTGTGTCACAGTACAGAGATAATACACAGTGATGTCACAGTACAGAGATAATACACTGATGTCACAGTACAGGATATACACGTGTGTCCAGTACGGGATAATACACATGTGTCACAGTACAGAGAATACACATGGTCACAGTACAGATAATACACATGATGTCACAGTACAGGATAATACACATGATGTCACAGTACAGGGATAATACACAGTGATGTCACAGTACAGGATAATACCAGATGTGCACAGTACAGGATAATACACAGTGATGTCACAGTACAGGGATAATACACAGTGTGTCACAGTACTGGGATAATACACAGTGTGTCACAGTACAGAGATAATACACACTGTGTCACAGTACAGGGATAATACACAGTGATGTCACAGTACAGGGATAATACACAGTGATGTCACAGTACAGGGATAATACACAGTGATGTCACAGTACAGGGATAATACACAGTGTGTCACAGTACAGGATAATACACATGTGTCACAGTACAGGTAATATACTGTGTCACAGTACAGGGATAATATACAGTGTGTCACAGTACAGAGATAATACACACTGTGTCACAGTACAGGGATAATACACAGTGTGTCACAGTACAGGGATAATACACAGTGTGTCACAGTACAGGGATAATACACAGTGTGTCACAGTACAGGGATAATACACAGTGTGTCACAGTACAGGGATAATACACAGTGTGTCACAGTACAGGATAATACACAGTGATGTCACAATACAGGGATAATACACAGTGTGTCACAGTACAGGGATAATACGCTGATGTCACAGTACAGAGATAATACAGAAGATGTCACAGTACAGGGATAATACACAGTGATGTCACATACAGGGATAATACACAGTGTGTCACAGTACAGGGATAATAACAGTGATGTCACATACAGGGATAATACACAGTGTGTCACAGTACAGAGATAATACACTGATGTCACAGTACAGGGATAATACACAGTGATGTCACAGTACAGAGATAATACGTGATGTCACAGTACAGAGATAATACAGAGTGTCACAGTACAGGGATAATACACAGTGATGTCACACTACAGGGATAATACACAGTGTGTCACAGTACAGGGATAATACACAGTGTGTCACAGTACAGGGATAATACACAGTGTGTCACAGTACAGAGATAATACCATGATGTCACAGTACAGGATAATACACAGTGTGTCACAGTACAGGGATAATACACAGTGTGTCACAGTACAGGGATAATACACAGTGTGTCACAGTACAGGGATAATACACAGTGATGTCACAATACAGGGATAATACACAGTGTGTCACAGTACAGGGATAATACACAGTATGTCACAGTACAGGGATAATACACAGTGTGTCACAGTACAGGGGTAATACACTGATGTCACAGTACAGGGATAATACACAGTGATGTCACAGTACAGGATAATACCTGATGTCACAGTACAGAGATAATACAGAGTGTCACAGTACAGGGATAATACACAGTGATGTCACAGTACAGGGATAATACACAGTGTGTCACAGTACAGGATAATACACATGTGTCACAGTACAGGGATAATACACAGTGTGTCGCAGTACAGAGATAATACACACTGTGTCACAGTACAGGGATAATACACAGTGTGTCACAGTACAGGGATAATACACAGTGTGTCACAGTACAGGGATAATACACAGTGATGTCACAGTACAGGGATAATACACAGTGTGTCACAGTACAGGGATAATACACAGTGTGTCACAGTACAGGATAATACACATGATGTCACAGTACAGGGATAATACACAGTGTGTCACAGTACAGGGATAATACACAGTGATGTCACAATACAGGGATAATACACAGTGTGTCACAGTACAGGGATAATACACAGTGATGTCACAGTACAGGGATAATACACAGTGTGTCACAGTACAGAGATAATACACTGATGTCACAGTACAGGGATAATACACAGTGATGTCACAGTACAGGGATAATAAACAGTGATGTCACATTACAGGGATAATACACAGTGATGTCACAGTACAGGGATAATACACTGATGTCACAGTACAGGGATAATACACAGTGATGTCACAGTACAGGGATAATACAGTGTGTCACAGTACAGGGATAATACACAGTGTGTCACAGTACAGGGATAATACACAGTGATGTCACAGTACAGGGATAATACACAGTGATGTCACAGTACAGGGATAATACGCTGATGTCACAGTACAGGGATAATACACAGTGATGTCACAGTACAGGGATAATACGCTGATGTCACAGTACAGAGATAATACGCTGATGTCACAGTACAGGGATAATACACAGTGATGTCACAGTACAGGGATAATACAGTGTGTCACAGTACAGGGATAATACACAGTGATGTCACAGTACAGGGATAATACAGTGTGTCACAGTACAGGGATAATACACAGTGTGTCACAGTACAGGGATAATACACAGTGATGTCACAGTACAGGGATAATACGCTGATGTCACAGTACAGGGATAATACACAGTGATGTCACAGTACAGGGATAATACGCTGATGTCACAGTACAGAGATAATACGCTGATGTCACAGTACAGGGATAATACACAGTGATGTCACAGTACAGGGATAATACAGTGTGTCACAGTACAGGGATAATACACAGTGATGTCACAATACAGAGATAATACACAGTGTGTCACAGTACAGAGATAATACACACTGTGTCACAGTACAGGGATAATACACAGTGATGTCACAGTACAGAGATAATACACAGTGTGTCACAGTACAGAGATAATACACACTGTGTCACAGTACAGGGATAATACACAGTGTGTCACAGTACAGGGATAATACACAGTGATGTCACAGTACAGGGATAATACACAGTGATGTCACAGTACAGGGATAATACACAGTGTGTCACAGTACAGGGATAATACACAGTGATGTCACAGTACAGGGATAATACACAGTGATGTCACAGTACAGAGATAATACACAGTGATGTCACAGTACAGGGATAATACACAGTGATGTCACAGTACAGGGATAATACACAGTGATGTCACAGTACAGGGATAATACACAGTGATGTCACAGTACAGAGATAATATGCACAATAATATCACAGTACAGGGATAATATACACAATAATGTCACAGTACAGGCATAATAAACAATAATGTCACAGTACAGGGATAATAAACAATGTCACAGTACAGGGATAATTAACAGTGATGTCACAGTACAGGGATAATACACAGTAATGTCACAGTACAGGGATAATACACAGTGATGTCACAGGACAGAGATAATACACGATGTCACAGTACAGAGATAATTAACAGTGATGTCACAGTACAGAGATAATACACTGATGTCACAATACAGGGATAATATACGCAATAATGTCACAGTACAGAGATAATATACACAATAATGTCACATTGATTGCAGGGATCCTAGAAGCGCACATGCTGGAGCGTTGTGACTTTTCCTTTAAGTGAAGCCTCATGTTTCGTCATTCAGCCGCAGATTTCACTTCCACCGCTCCCTCCACACACACGTTCACCTTAAATTGTTGTTTATTTCCCAGGACGTGACCCCTAAATGCCGGATCTACATTCAGCAGATGGTCCAGTTTATGGGCTCCTTGGAACAGAATGGGAAGATCAGCGTTTCTGCCCTAGAGCAGGAGATGTCCAAATTGCTGGACGATATTGTCATCTTCAGCCCTCCAGGTAGGAGATCTGCTACCTCCGGGTGATGATACACTCTCTGATGAAAGCCTTACCTGATCTCAACTCAGCTTCCGATTTCTGTATGCTGGAGCATTAGATTTCCCTACATGCTCTACAATAGTATGTGTAAAGATTGCACTTCCCAGAACACACTGGACTGAAGTAGAGACTAGTGGGAGATTTCAGCTCTCAAACTTGCCGAATAGTGAGTGCAGCTCTGGAGTATAATACAGGATGTAACTCAGGATCAGTAATGTAATGTATGTACATAGTGACTGCACCAGCAGAATAGTGAGTGCAGCTCTGGAGTATAATACAGGATGTAACTCAGGATCAGTAATGTAATGTATGTATTGTATACAGTGACTTCACCAGCAGAATAGTGAGTGCAGCTCTGGAGTATAATACAGGATGTAACTCAGGATCAGTAATGTAATGTATGTACACAGTGACTGCACCAGCAGAATAGTGAGTGCAGCTCTGGGGTATAATACAGGATGTAACTCAGGATCAGTAATGTAATGTATGTACACAGTGACTGCACCAGCAGAATAGTGAGTGCAGCTCTGGGGTATAATACAGGATGTAACTCAGGATCAGTAATGTAATGTATGTACACAGTGACTGCACCAGCAGAATAGTGAGTGCAGCTCTGGAGTATAATACAGGATGTAACTCAGGATCAGTAATGTAATGTATGTACACAGTGACTGCACCAGCAGAATAGTGAGTGCAGCTCTGGAGTATAATACAGGATGTAACTCAGGATCAGTAATGTAATGTATGTATTGTATACAGTGACTTCACCAGCAGAATAGTGAGTGCAGCTCTGGAGTATAATACAGGATGTAACTCAGGATCAGTAATGTAATGTATGTACACAGTGACTGCACCAGCAGAATAGTGAGTGCAGCTCTGGAGTATAATACAAATGTACCTCTGTCTTTTCTTATCTGCACTATTTTCTAGATCTGGAGGTCCAGAAGCGTCACATGGCTTTAAGCAGTTTGTTCATGGAGCTCCTGATGGTGATGAATAATGCTAGTGTGACCACCGCTGAATCTCTACGTGGAGCTCTGCTCAAGTGGATTGATAGTAAAGTGGAAGGCATGTTGGTGATGCCGCTCCTGACAGCAGCGTGCCAGAGCTTGGCATCTATTAAACACATGGCCGAGGCAACTGAAGCCTGTATACTGGCGTACTTCAGAGATGGTAAGTAGGCTCTTCCGGTCTCTGTATAACAATTTGTGCCATCACATTGTTCTTTTTTTATACAGGGACAACTGTTGTCACCTCTCCACCATCCAGCGGTGACATACAGAACTTTTATTACATCAGTTTAGATTATATAATCTGATCTATGTTGTTTGCATTCATTAAAGGGACTGTCCAGTTCAGATAACTCTTCTTATGTGCCCTTCATGGTAGGTAGTAGAGGGGGCTTCCTCATATCTTGGCACAAGTGGAAAGCTTTTACCTAAAGCTTTTCTCTGTCTGTGAAGGAGCTGCCTTGTCCTCTGTTATTGCTGCACCTCGCCCCATAGATTACTGCTGATTGCTAGAGGGTCCTAGGGGAACACTGTACTGATCTGTGAGGGTCGATTCCTTCTAACCCCAGCAATGCTAATCTGCCAGAGGACCCCCTGAGCACCTATACGCAACGTATATCCTCAATGCAAATGATTGATAGGAGGGTGGAAAAATATTTAGAGTTGAGAGTCCTCAGTGGTTGATAGGAGGGTGATAACACAAGGAAAAGTTCCTGCTTCATCCTCCCCTGGCATTGAAGGTGGCACAGGAGTAAGATGACCGTGACAGACTGTGATCTGTATGCCTGATGTCACATACAGTTCCCCCATTCGTACTCCGCCACTTACAAAAAAAAAAGTTTAATAACTAATCCTGCCTGTGTTATACTTCAGAGCTGCATTCACAATCTGCCGCATCTCATCCGGTTCTGCACAGAGCTTGTTCTCATGTATTCCGAGTGTCATCTCATACTGAACACCATGCATGGGTGTGTCTGACGACAGGCGGAATTATGAATGCAGCTCTGGACTAAAACAAAAACACAACCCAGGACCCGTGCATCATAAATATTACTACTTCTAGTTATACTGAGTATGTAGAATGGTGTATAAAGTCCCCCCCCCCTATTCATTTAATTCCCAGAGACCCTGCTCTCCCAGAACTCAGGTTGGGGCCCGATCCTGGCTTCCTTGCAGGTGCCCGAACTTACTACTGAGGAGTTTCTCCAAGAATGCCTCACCCTGGGCAGTTACCTAACACTTCACGTGTACGTTCTGCAATGTCTGAACCGAGAACAGACCCTCGCCAACGAGCTGCGGATGCTGGTGAAAATCTCCAAGTGGATCGAGCAGGCACAGCCGAGGTAAACAGTTGATATGAAAAACCTCTTATAAAATATCCCGTATACTGTAAGTGGTCTGCAAGGGAAATTACCCCCCACTTTAGCTTCCTTTTCCAGTATTTGGATTCCTCTTGCTGCAATTGGTGTGGTTCCTTAATTCCTTCAGTTTTTTTTTTTATTTTCTTTGTTTTGTCCCCTTTATTTTACCCATATTCCAGGAATCTTTTTTTTTTATTATTCTTCTATCAACCTAACTGTAAAGAGGGCTTGTTTTCTGCAGACCATGTTGTAGCTTTTTAATGACACCATTCATTTTACCATATAATGCAATTAAAAAAAAAGAAAAACGGGAAAAAAAACATTTCCAAATTTTAGAGAAAGACAAAAATTAAATTCCCCCATTATTTTTTTTTGGACTTTGTTTTTATAGCGTTCTCTTTTTTAAAAAAAGAGACCCGGGGACATTTTTCTTCACGTCAGAATGATTACGGTGGTGGCAAAAAAAAAAATGATGTCTTCCCATCTTCTCAGACCCGTAATTTTTAATTTCTCGTTAATAGCATTGGGGGCACAGGACCTTAGATATAAACCCTGCCTCTAGGAGGCATGACATTAGGTATAAAGAAAAAAGTGTTTGCTGGGCTATCCCCATTTCTTAGACATGAGGCAGCTCAGTTTTAATATAGTGACATTTGGAAGCAGACACAACCTGTATCTGTTTTTTTTTTGTTTTTAATTACCTTTCCGGATTTGTCCGGGTGGGATGGTTGTCCTCCACCTTTAGGTTGTTATTCACGAAGGACACACCATAGTGTCATTTCCGCCTGTGACGCGTCCCTCATGGCTGCTGCGAGTGCCTCATGCAACGGATTTTTGGTACTTACCGAAAAATCCCTTTCTCTTGGCCTTTGTTGGGGGACACAGTTCTCACTCTTCTGGGCCCTTGCGGATGTTTTTCTTCCTCCTGGTGGTAGCAGCATACACCCATGGTTTCCTGTGTCCCCCATGAAGGCTGTGGAAAGCGGATTTTACAGTAAGTACCAAAAATCCTTTCTGTTTTTTCTCTTCATTTTTAGCTCTGTCCATGAAGAACCCAAACTCTTCCTGTGGATCCATAAGATTCTGCAGTTGTCTCTGATTCAGGTGGAACAGAACGACATTGAAGTGACCGAGCATGTCCTCCGGACCCTGGTCTCAGTCCAGGCTCGCCTCTGCCTCCTCGGTGAGGAAAGAATGTCTACTGGTATCCTGGGGGCCATTGGCCTTGGAAGAAAGTCTCCTCTCTCAGCCAGGTAAGGCCCCATGTCATAAGTGACATCTTCGTTATATCTCAGCAACACTTAGCTCTTGTTTCCTTACCTGAAGACATCTGTAAATGTTCAGAAACCTAATAAGTCCAACAAAAATCTATCTAGCAATTTACAGGAAATAAAAGGGAGGGAGGAGGGGGATGCAGTTGCAGTTTTTTTCTGTGTCTACAATTGCATTCTGTGAGACAGGAGGAGGAGCAGGGATAGAAAGACACCTGATTACGTGAGAGTGCAGCAATAGCATCCCCACAAGGAAGAGACCTCTCGTCACACCATGTAAAGTGATAAGGATGGAAAAGACCCCCTAAAACACAAGATTATTGCTATGCAGTATTGAATATAGATTTACAGCTTCAGACCCTTTATAGCCGTGAGAACTTTTGGGGTGTGAGTTGAGATTGTGAGGTCTCTTTAGATTGTGCCGTATAATCTCTTGCTTTATGCTTATTTCAGATTTAGGATTATCTCTCGCAGTCTGGCAGCCTTTATTTTAGCCCAGATTCCTGCTGAAAATCAAGTGCGCCTTAAGGCAGGGACTGGGCCTCATCTGTCGCCAAAAGCTCAACAGGTAACTGTATAACTTTATTATATTCTGATCAGACGTGTCAGTGCGGTCTTATCTTGCACAGGTCCTGGGGTCTTTATATTTTTATTGCTCTGGGCAGTATTCACTATTATGCAGGCTTCAGAGCTGAAATATCCCAGCATTGCCTGCTTTATTAGGGTCTGAAAGCTTAGCGTGCACAGTCCAGTAATTACATGTTCCCCTGCATTCAGTGCCAGACGAATGCCAAATGGGCTGGTACGGTCAGTGGGCCACATACAATCCACATAACCTTCAGTGATCTGTTTCCCCAAGACGCAACTACGATAAAGTCTGTAACAAAGTAGAAAGCCATCAGCTCCCTGCCCGTTACTCACCTTAGCTTTCTGCAAGCTGCTTCATTCTGCTGCATTATTACTATGTGGAGGCACAAAGTGGGCATTATTACTATGTGGAGGCACAAAGGGGCATTATTACTATGTGTAGGCACAAAGGGGGCATTATTACTGTGGAGGAACAAAGGGGGCATTATTACTATGTGGAGGCACAAAGGGGGCATTATTACTATGTGGAGGAACAAAGGGAGCATTATTACTATGTGGAGGCACAAAGGGGGCATTATTACTATGTGGAGGCACAAAGAGGGCATTATTACTATGTGGAGGAACAAAGGGGGCATTATTACTATGTGGAGGAGCAAAGGGGGCATTATTACTATGTGGAGGAACAAAGGGGGCATTATTACTATGTGGAGGAACAAAGGGGGCATTATTAATATGTGGAGGAACAAAGGGGGCATTATTACTATGTGGAGGAGCAAAGGGGGCATTATTACTATGTGGAGGAACAAAGGGGGCATTATTACTATGTGGAGGAACAAAGGGGGCATTATTACTATGTGGAGGCACAAAGGGGCATTATTACTATGTGGAGGAACAAAGTGGGCATTATTACTATGTGGAGACACAAAGGGGCATTATTACTATGTGTAGGCACAAAGGGGGCATTATTACTGTGGAGGAACAAAGGGGGCATTATTACTATGTGGAGGCACAAAGGGGGCATTATTACTATGTGGAGGAACAAAGTGGGCATTATTACTATGTGGAGGCACAAAGGGGCATTATTACTATGTGTAGGCACAAAGGGGGCATTATTACTGTGGAGGAACAAAGGGGGCATTATTACTATGTGGAGGCACAAAGGGGGCATTATTACTATGTGGAGGAACAAAGGGAGCATTATTACTATGTGGAGGCACAAAGGGGGCATTATTACTATGTGGAGGCACAAAGGGGGCATTATTACTATGTGGAGGAGCAAAGGGGGCATTATTACTATGTGGAGGAACAAAGGGGGCATTATTACTATGTGGAGGAACAAAGGGGGCATTATTACTATGTGGAGGAACAAAGGGGTCATTATTACTATGTGGAGGAACAAAGGGGGCATTATTACTATGTGGAGGAACAAAGGGGGCAGTATTACGATGTGGAGGAACAAAGGGGGCATTATTATTATGTGGAGGAACAAATGGGGCAATATTACTATGTAGAGGCAGAAAGGGGGCATTATTACTATGTGGAGGAACAAAGGGGTCATTATTACTATGTGGACACACAAAGGGGGCATTAGTACTATGTGGAGGAACAAAGTGGACATTATAACTATGTGAAGGAACAAAGGGATCATTATTAGTATGTGGAGGAACAAAGGGGGCATTATTACTATGTGGAGGCACAATGGGGTCATTATTACTATGGAGGAACAAAGGGATCATTATTACTATGTGGAGGAACAAAGGGGGCATTATTACTATGTGGAGGAACAAAGGGATCATTATTACTATGTGGAGGCACAAAGGGGTCATTATTGCTATGTGGAGGCACAAAGGGGGCAATAGTACTATGTGGAGGAACAAAGGGGACATTATAACTATGTGAAGGAACAAAGGGATCATTATTAGTATGTGGAGTAACAAAGGGGGCATTATTACTATGTGGAGGCACAATGGGGTCATTATTACTATGTGAAGGAACAAAGGGATCATTATTACTATGTGGAGGAGCAAAGGGGGCATTATTATTATGGAGGAACAAAGGGGTCATTATTGCTATGTGGAGGCACAAAGGGGCAATAGTACTATGTGGAGGAACAAAGGGGTCATTATTACTATGTGGAGGCACAAAGGGGGCATTAGTACTATGTGGAGGAGCAAAGGGGACATTATAACTGAAGGAACAAAGGGATCATTATTACTATGTGGAGGAACAGAGAGCATTAATTACTATGTGGAGGAACAAAGGGGGCATTATTACTATGTGGAGGAACAAAGGGGTCATTATTACTATGTAGAGGAGCAAAGGGATCATTATTACTATGTGGAGGAACAAAGGGAGCATTATTAGTATGTGGAGTAAAAAAGGGGGCATTATTACTATGTGGAGGAACAAAGGGGCATTATTACTATGTGGAGGCACAAAGGGGCAATAGTACTATGTGGAGGAACAAAGGGGACATTATAACTATGTGAAGGAACAAAGGGATCATTATTAGTATGTGGAGTAACAAAGGGGGCATTATTACTATGTGGAGGGCACAAAGGGGGCATTATTACTATGTGGAGGAACAAAGGGGGCATTATTACTATGTGGAGGAACAAAGGGGACATTATTGCTATGTGGAGGAACAAAGGGGGCATTATTGCTATGTGGAGGCAGAAAGGGGGCATTATTACTATGTGGAGGAACAAAGGGTGGCATTATTACTATGTGGAGGCAGAAAGGGGGCATTATTACTATGTGGAGGAACAAAGGGGGCATTATTACTATGTGGGGGAACAAAGGGGACATTGTAACTATGTGGAGGAACAAAGGAGGCATTATTACTATGTAGAGGAACAAAGGGATCATTATTACTATGTGGAGGCACAAAGGGTTCATTATTACTATGTAGAGGCACAAAGGGGGCTTTAGTACTATGTGGAGGAACAAAGGGGTCATTATTACTATGTGGAGGCACAAAGGGGGCATTAGTTACTATGTGGAGGAGCAAAGGGGACATTATAACTATGTGAAGGAACAAAGGGATCATTATTACTATGTGGAGGAACAAAAGGGGCATTATTACTATGTGTAGGAACAAGGGGTCATTATTACTATGTGGAGGCAGAAAGGGGGCATTATTACTATGTGGAGGAACAAAGGGGGCATTATTACTATGTGGAGGCAGAAAGGGGGCATTATTACTATGTGGAGGAACAAAGCGGGCATTATTATTATGTGGAGGAACAAAGGGGACATTATAACTATGTGGAGGCACAAAGGGGCATTATTACTATGTGGAGGAACAAAGGGGGCATTATTATTCTGTGGAGGAACAAATGGGGCAGTATTACGTATGTGGAGGAACAAAGGGTGCATTATTACTATGTGGAGGCATAAATGGGGCATTATTACTATGTGGAGGCAGAAAGGGGGCATTATTACTATGTGGAGGCACAAAGGGGGCATTAGTACTATGTGGAGGAACAAAGGGGACATTATAACTATGTGAAGGAACAAAGGGATCATTATTAGTATGTGGAGGCACAATGGGGTCATTATTACTATGTGGAGGAACAAAGGGATCATTATTACTATGTGGAGAGAACAAAGGGGCATTATTACTATGTAGAGGAACAAAGGGATCATTATTAGTATGTGGAGGAACAAAGGGGGCAGTATTACGATGTGGAGGAACAAAGGGGGCATTATATACTATGTGGAGGCATAAATGGGCATTATTATATGTGGAGGCACAAAGGGGTCATTATTACTATGTAGAGGCATAAATGGGGCATTATTACTATGTGGAGGCACAAAGGGTTCATTATTACTATGTAGAGGCACAAAGGGGGCTTTAGTACTATGTGGAGGAACAAAGGGGTCATTATTACTATGTGGAGGCACAAAGGGGGCATTAGTACTATGTGGAGGAGCAACAAGGGGACATTAAACTATGTGAAGGAACAAAGGGATCATTATTACTATGTGGAGGAACAAAAGGGGCATTATTACTATGTGTAGGAACAAAGGGGTCATTATTACTATGTGGAGGCAGAAAGGGGGCATTATTACTATGTGGAGGAACAAAGGGGGCATTATTACTATGTGGAGGCAGAAAGGGGGCATTATTACTATGTGGAGGAACAAAGCGGGCATTATTATTATGTGGAGGAACAAAGGGGACATTATAACTATGTGGAGGCACAAAGGGGGCATTATTACTATGTGGAGGAACAAAGGGGGCATTATTATTCTGTGGAGGAACAAATGGGGCAGTATTACGATGTGGAGGAACAAAGGGTGCATTATTACTATGTGGAGGCATAAATGGGGCATTATTACTATGTGGAGGCAGAAAGGGGGCATTATTACTATGTGGAGGCACAAAGGGGGCATTAGTACTATGTGGAGGAACAAAGGGGACATTATAACTATGTGAAGGAACAAAGGGATCATTATTAGTATGTGGAGGCACAATGGGGTCATTATTACTATGTGGAGGAACAAAGGGATCATTATTACTATGTGGAGGAACAAAGGGGCATTATTACTATGTAGAGGAACAAAGGGATCATTATTAGTATGTGGAGGAACAAAGGGGGCAGTATTACGATGTGGAGGAACAAAGGGGGCATTATTACTATGTGGAGGCATAAATGGGGCATTATTACTATGTGGAGGCACAAAGGGGTCATTATTGCTATGTGGAGGCACAAAGGGGCAATAGTACTATGTGGAGGAACAAAGGGGACATTATAACTATGTGAAGGAACAAAGGGATCATTATTACTATGTTGAGGAACAAAGGGAGCATTATTACTATGTGGAGGAACAAAGAGGGCATTATTACATTGTGGAGGCACAAAGGGGGCATTATTATTATGTGGAGGCACAAAGGGGGCATTATTACTATGTGGAGGAACAAAGGGGCATTATTACTATGTGGAGGAACAAAGAGGACATTATTGCTATGTGGAAGAACAAAGGGGGCATTATTGCTATGTGGAGGCAGAAAGGGGGCATTATTACTATGTGGAGGAACAAAGAGGACATTATTGCTATGTGGAGGAACAAAGGGGTCATTATTGCTATGTGGAGGCAGAAAGGGTGCATTATTACTATGTGGAGGAACAAAGGGTGGCATTATTACTATGTGGAGGCAGAAAGGGGGCATTATTACTATGTGGAGGCAGAAAGGGGGCATTATTACTATGTGGAGGAACAAAGGGGGCATTATTACTATGTGGGGGAACAAAGGGGACATTATAACTATGTGGAGGAACAAAGGGATCATTATTAGTATGTGGAGGCACAATGGGGTCATTATTACTATGTGGAGGAACAAAGGGATCATTATTACTATGTGGAGGAACAAAGGGGCATTATTACTATGTGAGGCAGAAAGGGGGCATTATTACTATGTGGAGGCAGAAAGGGGGCATTATTACTATGTGGAGGCACAAGGGGCATTAGTACTATGTGGAGGAACAAAGGGGTCATTATGCTATGTGGAGGCAGAAAGGGTGCATTATACTATGTGGAGGAACAAAGGGTGGCATTATTACTATGTGGAGGCAGAAAGGGGGCATTATTACTATGTGGAGGCAGAAAGGGGGCATATTACTATGTGGAGGAACAAAGGGGCATTATTACTATGTGGGGGAACAAAGGGGACATTATAACTATGTGGAGAACAAAGGGGGCATTATTACTATGTAGAGGAACAAAGGGATCATTATTACTATGTGGAGGCACAAAGGGTTCATTATTACTATGTGGAGGCACAAAGGGGGCTTTAGTACTATGTGGAGGAACAAAGGGGTCATTATTACTATGTGGAGGCACAAAGGGGGCATTAGTACTATGTGGAGGAACAAAGGGGACATTACAACTATGTGAAGGAACAAGGATCATTATTACTATGTGGAGGAACAAAAGGGGCATTATTACTATGTGTAGGAACAAAGGGGTCATTATTACTATGTGGAGGCAGAAAGGGTCATTATTACTATATGGAGGAACAAAGGGGGCATTATTACTATGTGGAGGCAGAAAGGGGGCATTATTATTATGTGGAGGAACAAAGGGGACATTATAACTATGTGGAGGCACAAGGGGGCATTATTACTATGTGGAGGAACAAAGGGGCATTATTATTCTGTGGAGGAACAAATGGGGCAGTATTACGATGTGGAGGAACAAAGGGGCATTATTACTATGTGGAGCATAAATGGGGCATTATTACTATGTGGAGGCAGAAAGGGCATTATTACTATGTGGAGGCACAAAGGGGCATTAGTACTATGTGAGGAACAAAGGGAACATTATAACTATGTGAAGGAACAAAGGGATCATTATTAGTATGTGGAGTAACAAAGGGGCATTATTACTATGTGGAGGCACAATGGGGTCATTATAACTATGTGGAGGAACAAAGGGGCATTATTACTATGTAGAGGAACAAAGGGATCATTATTACTATGTGGAGGCACAAAGGTTCATTATTACTATGTGGAGGCACAAGGGGGCTTTAGTACTATGTGGAGGAACAAAGGGGTCATTATTACTATGTGGAGGCACAAAGGGGCATTAGTACTATGTGGAGGAACAAAGGGACATTACAACTATGTGAAGGAACAAGGGATCATTATTACTATGTGGAGGAACAAAAGGGGATTATTACTATGTGTAGGAACAAAGGGTCATTATTACTATGTGGAGGCAGAAAGGGTCATTATTACTATATGGAGGAACAAAGGGGGCATTATACTATGTGGAGGCAGAAAGGGCATTATTATTATGTGGAGGAACAAAGGGGACATTATAACTATGTGGAGGCACAATGGGTCATTATTACTATGTGGAGGAGCAAAGGATCATTATTACTATATGGAGGAACAAAGGGGCATTATTACTATGTAGAGGAACAAAGGGATCATTATTAGTATGTGGAGGAACAAAGGGGGCAGTAAACGATGTGGAGGAACAAAGGGCATTATTACTATGTGAGACATAAATGGGGCATTATTACTAGTGGAGCACAAAGGGTCATTATTGCTATGTGGAGGCACAAAGGGGGCAATAGTACTATGTGGAGGAACAAAGGGGACATTATAACTATGTGAAGGAACAAAGGGATCATTATTACTATGTGGAGGAACAAAGGGAGCATTATTACTATGTGGAGGAACAAAGGGGACATTATAACTATGTGGAGGCAGAAAGGGGGCATTATTACTTTGTGGAGGAACAAAGGGATCATTAATCCCATATGTTCAATGTAAGGGTGATATGTCGCCTCACGGGAGGTGTCTTTATGGATTTTTTATGTTTCTTTGCGACACCTAGACACAAAAAAACGGACTGACAAAGTCATCGCGTCCCACAATGAAAGCTGCTTGTGAACTTTAAATTTTTTTTGTGCGTGGCCCATTTACCTGTCTGGGATTGAGACCCCTGCTGTAGATACTGTGTAACTCCAGTACATAGCTGGCTGTTCTGCTTTTGATAAACATCTAACAGCACACTGATCCTCCTGCTGTCTTTACTATTTCCTTCTCTTTTCTTAAAGCAGCTCTCCAATTTTTTTTTTTCATTTATCTCTAGAGTGGGGCTTTAAATGTAAGCCCGCTGTCTCATACTCCCCTTCCGTCGTTTTCATTTGTTTTCACCGCTGCTCCCGTTGGTCTGCAGCGAAAACTGACCTGTCTGCAGCTCCAGTGTTTCATAGAGCGGCACAGAGGTCTCTTTTCAATACACGTCTATGAGAGCCTCGTTCTGGCTCTGATAGACTTTTATTGAGAGCTTATGATGTAGCCTCTGGCTTTTGGCCAGTCAGAAGCTACTGTCACAAGATAATGCCGCAGGACTGGAGCGGAACCGAAAAACGGTGAAGACGCCAGAGGGTGAGTGTATGATTGGGGACTAGGAGGCTTAGATTTAACTCCTTCCCGACCCATGACGCCTACGTCGGCGTCATGAAAACCTGTGCCATCCCGACCCATGACGCCGACGTAGGCGTCATGCTATAAATCCGTTCCTGCGGGTCGGGTGACCGGGGTCACTGAGAGGTCTCCCGACCCGCAGGCACAAGACCCTTTCTGCTTCACCACAGGGGGGTTGGCCTAACCCCCACGTGGCTACGATCGCTGTGATTGGCTGCAATAGCATCTGCCATGGCTGGAGACCGAGATCCCACCCACCCCCCACACCGAGTGACGGCGGCGATCGGCCACCGATTGATGGCGGCGATCGGTAACCGCCGTCACTATCTGCTCCCCTCCTCCTTGCCTCCGCTCTCCCCACCTTCCGATGCCCTCCACTCACCTTCCAAGCCCCCCCCCTCACCTCTCTCGGTCCTCCAATGTCCCTGGGTCCGTCCCGGCGTCCTTCCGGGATTTTTTATGGGCGCCGCCATCTTGCAAAATGGCGGGTGCATGCGCAGTGCGCCCGCCGTCCGGCAGGTCCATAAATTTATTTTGATCACTGTGATACTCTCTCACAGTGAGCAAAATAAAAAAAAGTAAATAAACGCCCCTTTATCACCCCCACAGGTAGGGACAAATAATAAAGAAAAAATATATATATTTTTTCCTATTAGGGTCAGAGTTAGAATTAGGCTGGGTTTATATTGCGTTATGGCAGTCCGTTAGACGTAACACAGTCTGTTAACGCTGCCATTCACCCCTATTTGTGGGCGCATCGCGACGCATGCCGGGCTGCAGCGTCTGAGCTCCGTCACCGCTAGCACAGATGAATCACCTGCTGATTCATCTGCGCTAGCGGGTATAGCATACTGTTACCAGCCCGTCAACGCTATGTGTTGAACGGGCTGGTAAAACGCAATATGAACCCAGCCTTAGGGTTAGAACTAGGCTTGGGTTAGAACTAGGGTTAGCATTAGGGTTAGCATTAGGGTTAGGGTTAGAATTAGGGTTACGGTTAGAATTTGGGTTAGGGTTGGAATTTGGGTTAGGATTAGAATTAGGGTTGGGATTAGGGTTAGGTTTGTGGTTAGGGTTATGGTTAGAGTTGGGATTAGGGTTAGGGGTGTGTTGGGGTTAGGGTTATGGTTAGGGTTCGGGGGTGCGGGGTCTAGTTTCCAAAATGGGGTCACTTGTGGGGAGTTTCTACTGTTTAGGCACATCAGGGGCTCTGCAAACGTAACATGACACCCGCAGACCATTCCATCAAGTCGGCATTTCAAAACGTAACTACTTCCCTTCCGAGCCCCGACGTGTGCTCATGCAGTAGTTTTCTCCCACATATGGGATATCAGCGTACTCAGGACAATTTGGACAACAACTTTTGGGGTCTAATTTCTTTTGTTACCCTTGGGAAAATAAAAAAATTGGGGACTAAAATATCATGTTTGTGGAAAAAATATGATTTTTTTATTTTCATGCCCTGGCGTTATAAACTTCTGTGCAGCCCTTGGGGGTTCAAAGTGCTCACCACACATCTAGATAAGTTCCTTGCGGAGTCTAGTTTCCAAAATGGGGTCACTTGTGGGGAGTTTCTACTGTTTAGGCACATCAGGGGCTCTGCAAACGTAACATGACGCCAGCAGAACATTCCATCAAAGTCGGCATTTCAAACCGTCACTACTTCCCTTCCGAGCCCCAACGTGTGCCCGAACAGTGGTTCCCTCCCACATATGGGGTACCAGTGTACTTAGGATAAACTGTACAACAACTTTTGTGGTCCAGTTTCTCCTGTTATCCTTGTGAAAATAAAAAATTGCGGGTTAAAAAAATGAGTTTTTGAGGAAAAAAATTATTTTTTATTTTCACGGCTCTGCATTATAAACTTCTGTGAAGTACGTGGGGGTTCAAGGTGCTCACCACACATCTGGATAAGTTCCTTGGGGGGTCTAGCTTCCAAAAAGGGGTCACTTGTGGGGGTTTCTACTGTTTAGGCACATCAGGGGCTCTGCAAACGCAACATGATGCCCGCAGAACATTCCATCAAGTCTGCATTCTAAAATGGCTCTCCTTCCCTTCTAAGCTCTCCCATGCGCCAAAACAGTGGTTCCCCCCACATATGGGTATTGGTGTACTCAGGACAAATTGCACAACAACTTTTGTGGTCCAGTTTCTCCTGTTACCCTTGTGAAAATAGAACATAGCGGGCTAAAAAATCATTTTTGAGGAAAAAAATGATTTTTTTTTATTTTCACTGCTCTGCGTTATAAACTTCTGTGAAGCACTTGGGGGTTCAGAGTACCCACAACACATCTAGATAAGTTCCATAAGGGGTCTAGTTTCCAAAATGGTGTCACATGTGGGGTTTTTTCACTGTTTAGGCACACAGGGGCTCTCCAAACGCGTCATGGTGTCCGCTAACGATTGGAGCTAATTTTCCATTCAAAAAGTCAAATGGCGCTCCTTCCCTTCTGGGCCCTGCCGTGCGCCCAAACAGTGGTTTATGACCACATGTGAGGTATCTGTGTACTCAGGATAAATTGCCCAACAAATTTTAGGATCCATTTTATCCTGTTGCCCATGTGAAAATGAAAAAAACTGAGGCTAAAAGAAAATTTTTGTGAAAAAAAGTACTTTCTTTTTTTCTGAATCAATTTGTGAAGCACCTGGGGGTTCAAAGTGCTCACTATGCATCTAGATAAGTTCCTTGGGGGGGTCTAGTTTCCAAAATGCGGTCACTTGTGGGGGAGCTCCAATGTTTAGGCACACAGGGACTCTCCAAATGCGACATGGCAACCGCTAAGTATGCCAGCATATTTTCCTTTCAAAAAGTCAAATGGCACTCCTTCCCTTCTGAGCTCTGCTGTGCGCCCAAACAGTGGTTTATGACCACATATGAGGTATATCTGTGTACTCAGGAGAAATTGCCCAACAAATTTTAGGATCCATTTTATCCTGTTGCCCATGTAAAAATGAAAAAAATTGATGCTAAAAGAAAATTTTTGTTGGAAAAATTAAAATGTCCATTTTTTCCTTCCACGTTGCTTTAGTTTCTGTGAAGCACCTGAAGGGTTAATAATCTTCTTGAATGTAGTTTTGAGTAGCTTGAGGGGTGCAGTTTTTATAATGGTGTCACTTTTGGGTATTTTTTGCCATATAGACCCCTCAAAGTGACTTCAAATGTGAGGTGGTCCCTAAAAAAATGGTTTTGTAAATTTTGCTGTAAAAATGAGAAATCGCTGGTCAACTTTTAACCCTTATAATTTCCTAACAAAAAAAATTTTGTTTCCAAAATTGTGCTGATGTAAAGTAGACATGTGGGAAATGTTATTTATTAACTATTCTGTGTCACATAACTCTCTGGTTTAACAGAATAAAAATTAAAAAATTTAAAATTGCGAAATTTTCAAAATTTTCGCCAAATTTCCATTTTTTTTCCACAAATACACGCAAAAATTATCAACCTTAAATTACCACTAACATGAAACCCAATATGTCACGAAAAAACAATCTCAGAATCGCTAGGATCCGTTGAAGTGTTCCTGAGTTATAGCCTCATAAAGGGACACTGGTCAGAATTGCAAAAAATGGCAAGGTCTTTAAGGTCAAAATAGGCTGGGTCATGAAGGGGTTAAAGTACCACTCCAGCGCTGAAAAAAAAAACACTGGAGTGGTGCTTTAATGTTACCAGCAGGGTAAAGTTATTGGAGGCTGTATATAGCTCATCAGAGGCTGTAGTAAGTAATAATGCACCTTAGTGTTCAGGGAGGGCAGATCACAGAGCCCAAGAATGAGAGGAAAGCACAGAGGAGAGTGTATCGCAGAGACCGATTAGGGGGAGATGAGCGGCGTCAAAAACTCTAAGCATAAGGGTCAGTTCCAGCTAGAAAAGATCGCTGATGGTCAGTAGAAGGAGGAATCAGTCCTGGAATGAAGCTGTGCTGATACCAGAGACCTAGTGAAGACCGCAGCTCCCTGGACACACAGGCCGCACATCCAGCCTATATTACTGGGGGGACGAAGAGGAAACCACTAAAACTCAAGAGTACCCTCTAAACAAGGGGGAAATAATGAATGAAGCAATGGAGATCCTTTAACAATCAGAAGTGCTGGTCGACCTGCAGGATCTCCAATCACTAGGTGCCAAATAAGGGGATAATTTTAGTGATGTCTTCTCCCATAAGGTAATCTGTAATTCTATATTCCAGGCATTGAATACCGTGGAGTCCCTGAGCTCTGGTAAACAGTATGCGGAGTACCAGGAGCAGATCTCGCAGGCCGTTCAGTTTATCCAGTACCCGGGCCACTGTCTTCAGGACGGGAACACGCTGCTAGCCCTCCTCATCAACTCCCTGTACCCAGAAGTGCATTATCTGAGCATCATCCGATAACCGGGGAAGATCCCGTATCTGGGACTCTTTTTTTTTTTATTTTTTTTTATGTTCTTTTTTTTGTTTCCCTCCATATTTTGGTGACTACTTTTTTCGACACATTTCTTGTTTTTAGAACAAAAAAAATGATGTGTTGATGTTTAAGTGTGTGTAGTAGTCAAAGGAAGGAAAGTTATCCACGTGTCGAGTCTTCTGGGGCAGCAGGAAAGAGATATATAATGTACAAGGGTCATCCGTAAAGGACAGAGATGGGAAAGAAAATTGCGAATATGATTTAGGCATGTGCTGCCTTAAAGGGGCTCTCCACCCAAACTAAACTTTTTTTTTTTTGTTTTTTAAATCTGATTATTAATGCAAGCTAATAATGGGATGACACGACGTGGTTGCTGTCACGCTGCTTTTCTTCTCTTTTGTCAGAGGCACAATTTGTTTTATCCTATTAGAGCCATTAAGGTTTTTTTTGTGTGTGTAATTATATGTGTCCACAAGAGGGCAGTATTATATTAAACTCTTGTCGAGAATAGGGAGAAGTAGAAATATTCTTCTGATGGGCGACAGGGGGCGCAGGGCAAAGTGTATAAAGTCTGCGATCCCTCCCGAGACATGACGGCAGAGACATATAGAATATAAAAGTGTATTTAGCAAATGTTAATTATTTTATCACCTCACCATTGGAGGAACGTTTCCCGCACCACTAATGTGAATATCCGTTGGAGTCGCAGTTGCCCTTTTATTGTTCCTATAGAGTTGTTTATTACTACTTGATGGCAATTTACACAATCCCTGAATATAGAGTGACAGTGCCAAAAAAAAGACGCCATGATCCACTGTGCCTGACGGACATGAGTGAGATTTAGCGATGTTCTTCGATAGTTTGGAAGATGGACTAAAAGGGTCAGCAGCTAAAGGGTTAATTGCCAAACCAGAAATGTATATGTGTATTATGTGTCTGTAGTGACTAGTGGAAGTGATGTATGATGTATATGTGATTTATTTATAAAAAGGGCTTTCATCATTATGTAACTCGCTTCTTCTCTGCCATTTGTTGGGGACTAATCAATCCACGTACCTCATCTGTACAGAAGCCGAACACATGTAACTGAAAGGGTACGTTCCACCTAATAACAAGCTGATCCACTGAGTATATACATTACTGATCCTGTACTGATCCTGAGTTACATCCTGTATTTTACTCCAGAGCTGCACTCACTATTCTGCTGGTGCAGTCACTGTGTACATACATTACATTACTGATCCTGAGTTACATCCTGTATTATACTCCAGAGCTGCACTCACTATTCTGCTAGTGCAGTCACTGTGTACATGCATTTCATTACTGATCCTGTACTGATCCTGAGTTACATCATGTAGTATACCCCAGAGGTGCACTCACTATTCTGCTGGTGCAGTCACTGTGTACATGCATTTCATTACTGATCCTGTACTGATCCTGAGTTACATCATGTAGTATACCCCAGAGGTGCACTCACTATTCTGCTGGTGCAGTCACTGTGTACATACATTACATTACCGATCCTGTACTGATCCTGAGTTACATCATGTATTATACCCCAGAGCTGCACTCACTATTCTGCTGGTGCAGTCACTGTGTAAAAAAGGGGGGGGGAAGCCAGCGCAGCACATGATCAGCATGAAATAATTTAAGTGCATCTGCACATGTATATTCTAACTGTTTTTTAAAATTGAGACATTTAGCAAACAATTGATCAATTCTTTGAGCTACCCCGCCACGACAAGGCATTCTCATATGGGGCAGTACCTACTCTACGTTTTTCATTTTCACTGTGCCATTGCGGCCTCCTGAATAATTAAAAGCATAACTGCAAAAAACTGTAAAGCAAGACTGGAAAAACTGCAAAAGTACCTGGAGCATAACTGAATCACCCCCGGGTGCCAGTCAGACAGATGCAGGTAAAAGGCCGACCAGGTCCAAAAATGGACATTTCAGATCTGACCTCCACAGTACACAGTGACCTTTCAGTCACTGTGTACATACATTACTGATCCTGAGTTACATCTTGTATTATACTCCAGAGCTGCACTCATTATTCTGCTGGTGCAGTCACTATGTCCATACATTACATTACTGATCCTGTACTGATCCTGAGTTACATCATGTATTATACCCCAGAGCTGCAGTCACTATTCTGCTGGTGCAGTCACTGTGTACATACATTACATTACTGATCCTGTACTGATCCTGAGTTACATCATGTATTATACCCCAGAGCTGCACTCACTATTCTGCTGCTGCAGTCACTGTGTATATACATTACATTACTGATCCTGTACTGATCCTGAGTTACATCATGTATTATACCCCAGAGCTGCACTCACTATTCTGCTGGTGCAGTCACTGTGTACATACATTACATTACTGATCCTGAGTTACATCCTGTATTATACTCCAGAGCTGCACTCACTATTCTGCTGGTGTAGTCACTGTGTACATACATTACATTACTGATCCTGTACTGATCCTGAGTTACATCCTGTATTATACTCCAGAGCTGCACTCACTATTCTGCTGGTGCAGTCACTGTGTACATACATTACTGATCCTGTACTGATCCTGAGTTACCTCCTGTATTATACTCCCGAGCTGCACTCACTATTCTGCTGGTGCAGTCACTGTGTACATACATTACATTACTGATCCTGTACTGATCCTGAGTTACATCATGTATTATACCCCAGAGCTGCACTCACTATTCTGCTGGTGCAGTCACTGTGTACATACATTACTGATCCTGTACTGATCCTGAGTTACATCATGTATTATACTCCAGAGCTGCACTCACTATTCTGCTGGTGCAGTCACTGTGTACATACATTACATTACTGATCCTGAGTTACATCCTGTATTATACCCCAGAGCTGCACTCACAATTCTGCTGGTGCAGTCACTGTGTACATACATTACATTACTGATCCTGTACTGATCCTGAGTTACATCATGTATTATACCCCAGAGCTGCACTCACTATTCTGCTGGTGCAGTCACTGTGTACATACATTACATTACTGATCCTGTACTGATCCTGAGTTACATCCTGTATTATACCCCAGAGCTGCACTCACTATTCTGCTAGTGCAGTTACTGTGTACATGCATTACATTACTGATCCTGTACTGATCCTGAGTTACATCATGTATTATACTCCAGAACTGCACTCATTATTCTGCTGGTGCAGTCACTGTGTACATACATTACATTACTGATCCTGAGTTACATCCGGTATTATAGCCCAGAGCTGCACTCATTATTCTGCTGGTGCAGTCACTGTGTACATACATTACATTACTGATCCTGAGTTACATCCTGTAGATCTTTTATTATAAAAGTGAAAAACATAACAATAATAATAACAGAAACAAAACAAATATATAAACCAGAAAATAATCAGTATACTGAACACTGGTCCAGCCGCTCATTCTCTCCTCACACTCATATTATATATACAGAATAATAACTGACATTAAATACTTACACCTTCTGGTCCGGTCACCAAACAAAGTAATAACAAATAAATGAAAATAACAATAGCAAACAAAACTATATACATACATTTTTTTTTTCTTTTTTCCATTTTTTTTTTTTTTTTCATTTTAAATAAAATAACCATAAACTATACAAATATATACAATATTAAGTTACTGACCACCCCACACTCAAACCCACCATTCCCAACCCCCACACTGACCTAAGAGCTGGTCCTGCGTCTCATGCCTCAGTCCATGTCCAATGTCCACAGGCCAGATCAGGCAGTGCCAGTTTTCCCCCAAACACCCCGGTGTCCCATAGTCCCACAAGATAACCCACCTCCCCCTTTTCCACCACCCAACCTAACACCTACATCCAAATCTATATCTCTATATACAATATATACAGAAAAACACTGCAATAAACAAAATAAACACAAATTACAAATCCCAAGTTTATCGTCTGCAGCCCTACATCACTGTATAATCAAACAAAACAAAAATCTACAGTGTCAGCAGCAGTCCACCACCAGGAAAGGAGATGAGCAGACTAGGGCACACTAAAAGAAAAGCCCCTCCAGAGGAGAGCGGCCCTACGTGTGCCCAGTCTCTCATACTCCAGAGAGCTCACCTTCACCAGGTCACCGAGTATGGTCCTAAACACATCGTCCACTGGGAGGATTTTCCTTTGCGTCAAGACTAAGCACCGTGCGTTCCACGTGTGATACCTAACCACTGCGCTAACTAGAAATAAGGTGCAGCGGTCCCGACCACCAAGGTCTCTGAATGCTCCATAGGCCCATTCCGCATAGGAGAGACTGGCCAGCCGAGACCAGCCAATGGAGGTGCCCACCCTGTTGTACATGTCTTTGTTGAAGGGACAACGAAGCAGGAAGTGGTCCATGCTTTCCAGCACAGTACCACAATGCTCCCGAGGACAATTCCTGTCCTCAGAGCTCCTACACTTCAGATTGTCCCTCACACACAGTTTCCCATGGAAGCAGCGCCAAGCCAAGTCCCAAAACTTCGAGAGGATCCTGATAGAATTCAAAAGATACAAACCCACCCCAAGATCCCGACTTGGGCAGTCCCTGAGCGCCAGAGGCCTCTGGAAATGGGTCAACAGAACCCTGTTGTCAAGGAGTTTCCTTGGCAGAGTCCTGATCTCCCACATTCCCAGACCCCACCGGCGAATTACCTTCAGAACCAAGGTAGCGTAAGCCGGAAGATGTCCATGCGGTGTGCGAAGATCCTTCACTTGCCCTCCTGTCTCCCATTCCTGGAAGAAAGGCTGAAACCATCCCCTACAGGAGAATACCCACGGAGGAGCCCTCTCTTTCCAGAGGTTTGCAATATTGATCTTAATGAAGGTATCCACAAGGAATACAACAGGGTTGACCATACCCAACCCTCCTAGTCTCCTCGTACGGTAAGTAACCTCCCTCTTGACCAGGTTCAGTCTATTCCCCCATAACAGTTGAAAGAACAAACTGTAGACCCGAGTCCAGAGAGGCTCCAGCAAGATGCACACACTGCCCAGATAAATCAGTAAAGGGAGCAGGTAAGTTTTGATCAGGTTTACCCTTTCCCTTACGGTCAAACACCGACCCTTCCATAGGTTCACCTTCTGAGTGGCGATCTCTAGCCTGCTGTCCCAATTTTGTTTGGGCCAAATTCGAGGACTTTTGCAGAGACTTTAGGTCCTGGGAGGGTGTCCGAGAGATCAAAACCAGGATCTCCTCCTCCCAGCCAGAGACTCTCACACTTATCCCGGTTGATCTTGGACCCGGATGCCTCAAAGTAGCGATCTACCTCTGACATCAGCCATCCTGCCTCCTCGTGAGAGGAAACAAAAACGGTGACATCATCGGCATACGCCACCACCTTCAGAGTGGCTTCCGGTGCTGCCCGGTCCATCCCGATTCCGGCCATCGGTCCACTCTCCACCTTCCTAAGAAGTGGGTCAATCGCAAACACGTACAGCAGCGGTCCAAGGGACAACCCTGGCGAACACCAGATCCAACCTCAAAAGAGCTGCCAATCCAACCGTTCACAAGCTGGAAACTCTTGGCCCCACCGTACAAGGTCTTAAGCCAATCAACAAACCCCCCCCAGCAGGCCATATCTCAGAAGGACAAACCAGAGGTACTCGTGATTTACCCGATCAAACGCTTTTGCCTGGTCCAGTGACAGCATGTACCCCTTCCAGTGACCAGCCCTACCCTGCTCCACTGCCTCTCGAACACAGAGCACAGCACTAAATGTGCTGCGGCCTGGAACAGAGCAATGCTGGGCCTCTGAAAGGAGTCGGGGTGCAAATTTCACCAGCTGATTAAACAGCACCTTTGCCAGAACCTTCCTGTCTGCATTGAGAAGCGCTCAGGGCAGACCTCATCATTGACTTTGGCAGAGCACCCGAGGATTGACACTCATTGAATACCTCCGTCAAGAGGGGAACCAAAGCGTCCTTAAAGGTCTTATAGAATTCAGATGTTAAGCCATCTGGACCAGGCGATTTTTTGGGGGCAAGCCCTTCAATCGCCAACTTAACTTCCTCTTCTCTGATCATCTCTGTCAAAACGTCAAGAGAGGGGTCTACCCCTGGCTCGGGGACTGCTTCGGCCAGGAAAGCCGACATCTCATCCCAATCAAGATCCCTCTTCCCCAAGAGGTGCGAGTAGAAGGATCTGACGACCTCCAGGATCCCTGATCTGGATCGCCTCAGGGACCCCGTAGTGTCGATCAGTCCTATAACCACTTTACTATTCACTGACATCTTGCAGTTTCTGTAAGGGTCGGGCGAGCGGTACTTCCCGTAATCCCTCTCAAAAACCAAAGATGCGTGTCTGTCATACTGACACCTCATAAGCAAAGATTTCACTCTGGAGATGTCACGGCTACCTCCAGTTGAGACAAGATGCTCGAGTTTCCTCCTCAGACCCTGATACAGGCGGTACCTGCTCAGACTTCTGAGGCTCGAGAGCTGGCGGAAGAATCTCGCAACCCTTTTCTTGAACATCTCCCACCACTCTGACTTACTACTACAAAGATCCAGTAAGGGTACCTGGCTCTGAAGAAAATCCTCAAAGGACTGTCTTATCTCCGCTTCTTCCAAGAGAGACGAATTGAGCCTCCAAAAGCCTCTTCCCATCCGGAGGGTCTCTGTAACATTCAGAGAAAACAAAATTAAACAGTGGTCGGAGAACTCCACCTCAACAACAGACACTGCTGAAGAGACAGCTTCCTCCTTTAAATAAAACCTATCTATTCCGGACCTACAGTTACCTCTATGATAGGTGAACCCCTCGTGGCCTGGGGTGTGCCGGATGTGGACATCCACCAGGCGAGCCTCACTAGCTATACTATTAATGGCAACGCTATCATAAGTCAGCTTATCTCTGGAACCTCCTCTATCTCGGGGCCTCGTGACAGTATTGAAGTCCCCTCCAAAGACAACTTGCCGACTTTTAAAAAGGTAGGGCTTGATCCTCATAAAGAGACATTTCCGGTCCCACTTAGATTGGGGACCATAGATGTTAATGAGCCGGAGCTCTTGTCCCTTCATGAGGACATCTAAGATCAGGCACCTCCCCATTTCTAACTCAATAACCCGTCGGCATTCCACCGGTGCGGTAAAAAGGACCGCCACTCCGCTATACGGCTCGGCCGCAAGAGACCAATAGGAGGGCCCGAGTCTCCACTCCCTCTTAGCCTTAAACACATCGGCCATGTTCGGCAGCCTGGTCTCTTGCAAAAAGAAAATGTCAGCTTCAACCCGGCTGAGAAAATCAAAGGCCGCAAATCTAGCTGTATTTGACTTTATGCTGGCGACATTAATGGACACCAGCATCAACGAAGTGGGTACCGCCATCACTGGTGATTGAGTTAAATGGCTTTCTTCTTCCCACTCCCCTTATTCTCCGCCTCAGAGGAGGAATCCTTCCCCCTCTTTAATGACACGGAGGTGTCCATTCCCGCGTGTTTTTCCTGTTTATCGTCCTCGTCTCCGGACTCTGGGCCAGTCCCTCCCTCCAAGGACCTTACATCCCTAGAAGAAGGAGACTCAGCACTCCCTGTAAGCCCTGCCGAAGCCGGAACCTCACCCTCAGATTCCTCCTCAGAGGAAGAGATGTTCTCCAGGGCTTGGAACCGGTTAGAAAGACCAACCAGAGGGGAGTCAGTTTTTCCTTCCTTAGGTACCTTGGTCAGAGTGGGAGAAGATGTTTTATCTCCCTTCTTTCTCTTCTTTTTGGTGCCGAGCTTACGCTTGTTCTCTAGCCACAGCCTATTATCCTCATTCATACTTTCATAAGGAAGGAAAAACTGACTCCCCTCTGGTTGGTCTTTCTAACCGGTTCCAAGCCCTTGAGAACATCTCTTCCTCTGAGGAGGAAGCTGAGGGTGAGGTTCCGGCTTCAGCGGGGCTTACAGGGGGTGCCGAATCTCCTTCTTCTGGGAATGTAAGGTCCTTGTAAGGAGGGACTGGCCCAGAGTCCGGAGATGAGGACAATAAAAAGAAAAAACACGCGGGAATGGACACCTCCGTGTCATTAAAGAGGGGGAAGGATTCCTCCTCTGAGGTAGAGGATAAGGGGAGTGGGAACAAGAAAGCCATTTTTACTCAATCACCAATGATGGCGTTACCCACTCTATCGACGCTGGCGTCCATTAATGTCGCCAGCATAAAGTCAAATACAGCCAGATTTTCGGCCTTTGATTTTCTCAGCCGGGTTGAAGCTGACATTTTCTTTTTGCAAGAGACCAGGCTGACAAACATGGCAGACGTTTTTAAAGCTAAGAGGGAGTGGAGACTCGTGCCCTCCTGTTAGTCTCTTGCGGCCAGGCCTTATAGCGGAGTGGCGGTCCTTTTTACCGCACTGCTGGAATGCCGACGGTTATTGAGTTAGAAATGGGGAGGTGCCTGATCTTGGATGTCCTCATGAAGGGACAAGAGCTCAGGCTCATTAACATCTATGGTCCCCAATTTAAGTGGGACTGGAAGAGTCTCTTTATGAGGATCAAACCCAACCTTTTAAGAAGTCGGTAAGTTGTCTTTGGATGTGACTTCAATACTGTCACAAGGCCCGAGATAGAGGAGGTTCGAGACAAGCTGACATATGATAGCGTTGCCCTATCACCTGGTGGATGTCCACATTCGGCACACCCCAGGCCACGAGGGGTTCACCTATCATAGAGGTAACTGTAGGTCCGGAATAGATAGGTTTTATTTAAAGGAGGAAGCTGTCTCTTCAGCAGTGTCTGTTGTTGAGGTGGAGTTCTCTGACCACTGTTTAATTTTGTTTTCTCTGAATGTTACAGAGACCCTTCGGATGGGAAGAGGCTTTTGAAGGTTCTATTCATCTATCTTGGAAGAAGTGGAGATAAGACAGTCCTTTGAGGATTTTCTTCAGAGCCAGGTACCCTTACTGGATCTTTGTAGTAGTAAGTCAGAGTGGTGGGAGATGTTCAAGAAAAGGGTGGCGAGATTCTTCCGCCAGCTCTCGAGCCTCAGGAGTCTGAGCAGGTACTGCCTGTATCAGGGTATAAGGAGGAAACTTGAGCATCTTGTCTCAACTGGAGGTAGCAGCGAGATCTCCAGAGTGAAATTTTTGCTTATGAGGTGTCAGTACGATAGACACGCATCTTTGGTTTTTGAGAGGGATTACGGGAAGTACCACTCGCCCGACCCTTACAGAAACTGCAAGATGTCAGTGAATAGTAAAGTGGTTACAGGACTGGTCGACACTACGGGGTCCCTGAGGCGATCCAGATCAGGGATCCTGGAGGTCGTCAGATCCTTCTACTCACACCTCTTGGGGAAGAGGGATCTTGATTGGGATGAGATGTCGGCTTTCCTGGCTGAAGCCATTCCAGAACCAGGGGTAGACCCCTCTCTTGACGTTTTGACAGAGATGATCAGGAAAGAGGAAGTAAAGTTGGCGATTGAAGGGCTTGCTCAAAAAAATAAAAATCGCCTGGTCCAGATGGCTTAACATCTGAATTCTATAAGACCTTTACGTACGCTTAGGTTCCTCTCTTGACGGAGGTATTCAATGAGTGTCTTTCCTCTGGCACTCTGCCAAAGTCAATGAGGAGGTCTGCCCTGATCATCTTGTCAAAGGGTAAAGACCCATCTTGCATTGAGAATTAGCGTCCCATAGTGCATCTCAATGCAGACAGGAAGGTTCTGGCAAAGGTGCTGTTTAATCGGCGGGTGAAATTTGCACCCCGACTTCTTTTGGAGGCCCAGCATTGCTCTGTTCCGGACCGCAGCACATTTAGTGCTGTGCTCGGTGTCCGGGAGGCGGTGGAGCAGTGTAGGGCTGGTCACTGGAAGGGGTACATGCTGTCACTGGACCAGGAAAAAGCGTTTGATCTGGTTAATCATGAGTACCTCTGGTCTGTCCTTCTGAGATATGGCCTGCCAGGGGGGTTTGTTGATTGTCTTAAGACCTTGTACGGTGGGGCAGAGAGTTTCCCGCTTGTGAATGGTTGGATTGGCAGCTCTTTTGAGGTTGGATCTGGTGTTCGCCAGGGTTGTCCCTTGAGCCCACTCCTGTACATATTTGCAATTGAACCACTTCTTAGGAGGGTGGAGCGTGGACCGTTGGCCAGGATCGGGATGGACCGGGCAGCACCGGAAGCCACTCTAAGGGTGGTGGCATATGCCGATGATGTCACTGTTTCTGTTTCCTCTCATGAGGCAGGATGGCTGATGTCAAAGGTAGATCACTACTCGGAGACATCTGGGTTCAAGATCAACCGGGATAAGTGTGAGAGTCTCTGGCTGGGAGGAGGAGATCCTGGTTTTGATCTCTCGGACACCCTCCCAGGACCTAAAGTCTCTGCAAAAGTCCTCGAATTTGGCCCAAACAAAATTGGGACAGCAGGCTAGAGATCGCCACTCAGAAGGTGAACCTATGGAAGAGTCGGTGTTTGACCGTAAGGGAAAGGGTAAACCTGATCAAAACTTACTTTCTCCCTTTACTGATTTATCTGGGCAGTGGGTGCATCTTGCCAGAGTATCTCTGGACTCGGGTCTACAGTTTGTTCTTCCAACTGTTATGGGAGAATAGACAACCTGGTCAAGAGGGAGGTTACTTACCGTACGAGGAGACTAGGAGGGTTGGGTACGGTCAACCATGTGGTATTCCTTGTGGATATCTTCATTAAGATCAATGTTGAAAATCTCTGGAAAAAGAGGGCTCCTCCGTGGGTATTTTCCTGTAGGGGATGGTTTCAGCACTTCTTCCAGGAATGGGAGACAGGAGGGCAAGTGAAGGATCTTCGCACACCGTATGGACATCTTCCGGCTTATGCTACCTTGGTTCTGAAGGTAATTCGCTGGTGGGGTCTGGGAATGTGAGAGATCAGGACTCTGCCAAGGAAACTCGTTGACAATAGGGTTCTGTTGACCCATTTCCAGAGGCCTCTGGCGCTCAGAGATTGTCCAAGTTGGGATCTTGGGGTGGGTTTGCATCTTTTGAATTCTATCAGGATCCCCTCGAAGTTTTGGGACTTGGATTGGCACTGCTTCCATGGGAAACTGTGTGTGAGGGACAATCTGAAGTGTAGGAGCTCTGAGGACAGGAACTGTCCTCGGGAGCATTGCTGGAAAGCATGGACCATCTCCTGCTTCGTTGTCCCTTCAACACTGAGGTGTACAACAGGGTGGGTGACTCCATTGGCTGGTCTCGGCTGGCCGGTCTCTCCTATGCAGAATGGGCCTGTGGAGCATTCGGAGACCTTGGTGGTCGGGACCACTGCACGTTATTCCTAGTTAGCGCAGTGGGTAAGTATCACACGTTGAACGCACGGTGCTTAGTATCGAAGCAACGGAAAATCCTCCCAGTGGACATTGTGTTTAGGACCATACTTGGTGATCTGGTGAAGATGCGATCTCTGGAGTATGAGAGACAGGGCTCACATAGGGCCGCTCTCCTCTGCAGGGGCTTTTCTTTTAGTGTGCCCTTGTCTGGTCATCTTCTTTCCTGGTGGAGGGCTGCTGCTGACACTGTAGATTTTTGTTTTGTGTGATCAGTATACAGTGATGTAGGGCTGCAGGCGCCGAACTTGGCCTTTGTGTTGTGGTTATTGAAGTGTTTGTTTCTGTATATATTGTATATAGGGATATAGATTTGGGTATAGGTATTAGGTTGGGTGGTGGGAAAAGGGGGGAGGTGGGGTTATCTTGTGGGACTATGGGACACTAGGGTGTTGGGTGAAACTGCCTGATCTGGCCTATGGACGGTGGACATGGACTGAGGCATGAGATGCAGGACCAGCTCTCAGGTCAGTGAGGGGGTTGGGAATCGTGGGCTTGAGTGTGGGGTGTTTAGTTTAGTCTTGTATATATTTGTATAGTTTATGGTTATTTTTATATATATACTTTTTTTTAAAAATGTTTATGCATATATTTGTCGGCTTTTGTTTATTTTATTGTTTGTTATTATTTTGTTTGGTGACCGTACCAGAAGGTGTAAGTTATTAATAGTTATTATTCTGTACATATGTATAGTCAGGCCGGCTCCAGGTTTTTATGGGCCCCGGGCGAAAGAGTCTCAGTGGGCCCCTTTAACAGACCACGATTCATGATGCACAGATACGGCAGAGAAATATGGGTATAGTACAATGCCAAACACTTCACTTCTTCCATTACATGAGTGATATCTATTGTAAATTCTACAATAGCTCAAAAACCGCCAAATCCTCACAGCGCACAGTACAGACTGGACAGTACAGTCCTCTATACAATATTATGGGCACCACATAGTCCTCCATATAGTATTATGGGCCAAATATAATGCTCCATAAAGAATATTGGACCCCAAATAATGATCCATACAGCATACTGGTCCCCATATAATGCTCCATACAAAATATGGAGCTCTCCGCTGCTGCGTTCTGCGCTGTTACGGCTCAGGAAAGGGCGCTGTTGAAAGACTCCCCATCATCATCATCGCCTCCCCATCATCATCGCCTCCCCATCATCATCGCTTCCCCATCATCATCATCATCGCCTCCCCATCATCATCTCCTCCCCATCATCGTCGCCTACCCATCATCATCATCATCATCGCCTCCCCATCATCATCGCCTCCCCATCATCATCGCCTCCCCATCATCATCATCATCGCCTCCCCATCATCATCACCATTGCCTCCGGGCCCAGCTCATCACCACCATCACTGTGTCCCCCCCACCACCATCACACATACAGCACCACACACAGACAGCACCGCAGCACTCTCTCACATACATACATACGCACACACACAGCACTCTCTCACATACATACATACACACACACCTCACCTGTCCGGCGTCCGTGCGCTCTCTGCCACAGCCAGCCGCTGAATGATGACGTCATTCAGCGGCGCTGCTGTGAGAGGAAGGCGCCCCTTGGAGCCCGGAGCTGCGGCAGCGGAGGCACGGCGAAAGGTAAGTATTGCGCCAGCTGCACCGGGGCCCTGAACAAGCGGGAGGGGGCCCAGTGGCGGCTCTGGTACCGCTCTCGGGTTAACGGGCGCTGGGGTGCCCGACGGCGAGTGGGCCCCCCCGCCTTCTCAGGGCCCCGGCACTTGCCCGGGTATGCCGGGTGCTGATGCCAGCCCTGTGTATAGTATGTGTGTGAGGAGAGAATGAGCGACTGGACCAGTGTTCACTATATTATTTTCTGGCTGATATTTTTGTTATGTTTCTGTTATTATTATTGTTATGTTTTTCATTTTTATAATAAAAGATCTACAGGATGTAACTCAGGATCAGTACAGAATCAGTAATGTAATGTATGTACACAGTGACTGCACCAGCAGAATAGTGAGTGCAGCTCTGGAGTATAATACAGGATGTAACTCAGGATCAGTACAGGATCAGTAATGTAATGTATGTACACAGTGACTGCACCAGCAGAATAGTGAGTGCAGCTCTGGAGTATAATACAGGATGTAACTCAGGATCAGTACAGGATCAGTAATGTAATGTATGTACTGTACACAGTGACTGCAACCGGAAGAATAGTGAGTGCAGCTCTGGGATATAATACAGGATGTAACTCTGGATCAGTAATGTAATGTATGTACACAGTGACTGCACGAGCAGAATAGTGAGTGCAGCTCTGGAGTATAATACAGGATGTAACTCAGGTTCAGTACAGGATCAGTAATGTAATGTATGTACACAGTGACTCCACCAGCAGAATAGTGAGTGCAGCTCTGGGGTATAATACAAGATGTAACTCGGGATCAGTAATGTAATGTATGTACACAGTGACTGCACAAGCAGAATAGTGAGTGCAGCTCTGGAGTATAATACAGGATGCAACTCAGGATCAGTAATGTAATGTATGTACACAGTGACAGCACCAGCAGAATAGTGAGTGCAGCTCTGGAGTATAATACAGGATGTAACTCAGGATCAGTAATGTAATGTATGTACACAGTGACTGCACCAGCAGAATAGTGAATGCAGCTCTGGAGTATAATACAGGATGTAACTCAGGATCAGTACAGGATCAGTAATGTAATGTATGTACACAGTGACTCCACCAGCAGAATAGTGAGTGCAGCTCTGGGGTATAATACAAGATGTAACTCGGGATCAGTAATGTAATGTATATACACAGTGACTGCACAAGCAGAATAGTGAGTGCAGCTCTGGGGTATAATACAAGATGTAACTCAGGATCAGTAATGTAATGTATATACACAGTGACTCCACCAGCAGAATAGTGAGTGCAGCTCTGGAGTATAATACAGGATGCAACTCAGGATCAGTACAGGGTCAGTAATGTAATTTATGTACACAGTGACTGCACCAGCAGAATAGTGAGTGCAGCTCTGGGGTATAATACAGGATGTAACTCAGGATCAGTAATGTATGTACACAGTGACTGCACCAGCAGAATAATGAGTGCAGCTCTGGAGTATAATACATGATGTAACTCAGGATCAGTAATGTAATGTATGTACACAGTGACTGCACCAGCAGAATAGTGAGTGCAGCTCTGGAGTATAATACAGGGTACAATTAGAAATCTAAACACATGAAAAACAAACAAACTATATGAGCATATACCCCTTAGTAAGTAAATAGTGATGATACATGTATATATAGGGTGTAGCCAGTCAGGACGGTCCTATCCTGTCTCTATTATAAGCCGATAATAATTACTCCCTTTGGTGACAATTTTCCCCTTTTCATTCCGTTAGATTATTAAGTAAGTAGTAAGTAATGTATTTACAGTGTGACAACTTATCTTGTACACCAGAGCTGCATTCACAATTCTGCAGACTTCACAGCTGAAATCTCCCAATATCTTCTATCAATCAACTGCAGACGGGTAGACGGTCAATTTGCAAACACTGGACCTTATCCTCACAGAGGCCTGAAAGTAATAAAATTTTATCCAGATGACTTCATATTCCTCTTACCTTCCCCAGCTCTCCAAATCAGCAGATTGATACAGATGACAAGATGAAAATCTTAGTTACTAGTTACTTAGTTACCATTAACGGGAATTTACAGAGCCCATGACAGCACCACCTGAGAGAGAGGGTCTCCGCCCACCAGGACAGGAAACCTACTGAATAAAGGGCGGTACCTCTCCTTCGCATCAGTTCGGTTCCAGAGCACGAGAGGACCTCCAGACAATATTAGTTAGCATAACCTCCACCAAATACATCTTATTTAACACCTCTAATAGTGCACACCATAAGTGATAGAAGCGAGGGAGGGAATTCAAGGGTGCTGTCATGGGCTCTGTAAAATCCCGTTAACGGTAAGTAACTAAGATTTTTCCCTCTCCCATGACAGCACCACCTGAGAGATTTATATAGACTGAAGCACCCTAGGGAGGGATTGCCGCTTCCAGCACCTTCCTACCGAAAGACAGGCTAGCAGAGGAGGACAGATCAAGTCGGTAATGTTTATAAAAAGTAGTAGGGGTAGACCATGTGGCCGCCTTACATATTTCCTCGATGGAGACCTCCGCCCTTTCGGCCCAGGAGGTCGCCACGGCCTGGTGGAATGGGCTTTCAGATCCTCTGGTATCGGTGTCTTACTAGATGTGTAGGCTAAGCTAATGGCCTCCCTAATCCATCTAGCTAAAGATCCCTTTGTGACACTATTCCCCTTCCTTCCACCTTGGAAAGACACAAACAAGGACTTGCTCTTCCTATCTTGACTGGTCCTATCTGATGTTGGCTCACTGAAGAAGGAGGGTAGTATAACCTCTTGACTCCTGTGAAATCTAGAGGCCACCTTTGGGAGATAGGCCGGATCAGGTCTCAATACGACCCTATCCTCAAATATCTGCATGAACGGCGGATCTATGGACAGAGCCTGTAGATCACTCACCCTACGTGCTGACGTCAAAGCTATCAGGATCACCGTCTTGAGAGTCAGGTTTTTGTTAGAAATTTCCTGTAGGGGTTCAAAAGGAGATTTTGTCAACGCTTCCAAAACTAAATTTAGATCCCAAGGGGGAAATCTTAAGCCTGGCGCTGGTCTAGATCTCTGGCAGGCTTCAATGAACCTGACTACCCATCTGTTTGACGCCAGATTGTGGTTGAACAGGGCCCCCAATGCTGATATTTGCACCTTAAGGGTGCTAGTGGCTAGCCCCATTTCCATTCTTTTCTGGAGGAATTCTAAGATTAGTTTAATCGGGATTGGACCTCCCAATCGGTGTCCTGAAAAGCTTAGAAACTTTGCCCATATCCTGCCATAAATTCTCGTGGTTATGGGTTTTCTGCTCTGCATTAACGTATTGATCAGTCCCGGTGAAAACCCCTTCTGTGTCAATAATGACCTCTCAAATTCCAGGCCGTCAAGTGAAGGCCTGGTCTCTGAGGGTGAACTACTGGGCCCTGCTTGAGGAGACCTGGGATATCGGGAGAACCCAGGGGTCTGTCAGGGACATCTTTCAGAGCCATGAGAACCAAGGCCTTTTCGGCCAGAAGGGAGCTATGAGTATGATCCCCGCCTTCTCCTCCCGAATCTTCCTGAGTACTGTCGGGATCAGCATCATCGGGGGGAAAGCGTAAGCTAGGTGAAAGTCCCAAGGGATCTGCAGCGCATCTACAGCATAAGGTCTTTCCTTCAGGTCTAGGGAACAGAATCTGCTGGTTTTCTTGTTTTTCCTGTTCGCAAAAAGGTCTATCTCTGGCTGCCCCCAGAGACTCACAATCTGCTGGAACACTGATTGGTTTAGTTCCCATTCTCCTTGTTTCAGAGTCATTCTGCTGAGGAAATCTGCCTCCTCGTTGTCCTTCCCCCTTATGTGTAAGGCTGAAATCTGGAACTGGCGTCTCTCCATCACTTGTACAGTCATGGCCAAAAGTTTTGAGAATGACACAAATATTATATTTTCACATGATCTGCTGCCCTCTGGTTTTTATGTGTGTGTTTGACAGATGTTTTTATCACAGACAGAAATATAATAATTGCAAACATATGAGTAACAAAAGCTTATATTGACAGTTAGAATGAGTTAATGCAGCAAGTCAATATTTGCAGTGTTGACCCTTCTTCTTCAGGACCTCTGCAATTCTCCCTGGCATGCTCTCAATCAACTTCTGGACCAAATCCTGACTGATAGCAGTCCATTCTTGCACAATCAATGCTTTCATTTTGTCAGAATTTTTAGGTTTTTGTTTGTCCACCCGTCTCTTGATGATTGACCACAAGTTCTCAATGGGATTAAGATCTGGGGAGTTTCCAGGCCATGGACCCAAAATCTCTATGTTTTGTTCCCTGAGCCATTTAGTTATCACCTTTGCTTTAGGGCAAGGTGCTCCATCATGCTGGAAAAGGCATTGTTGATCGCCAAACTGCTCTTGGAGGGTTGGGAGAAGTTGCTCTTGGAGGACATTCTGGTACCATTCTTTATTCATGGCTGTGTTTTTAGGCAAGACTGTGAGAGAGCCGATTCCATTGGCTGAGAAGCAACCCCACACATGAATGGTTTCAGGATGCTTAACAGTTGGCATGAGACAAGACTGGTGGTAGCGCTCACCTTGTCTTCTCCGAATGAGGCGTTTTCCTGATGTCCCAAACAATCGAAAAGGGGATTCATCAGAGAAAATAACTTTACCCCAGTCCTCAGCAGTCCACTGCCTGTACCTTTTAAAACGAAAAGTCATAAAAATAACAATCAAATAGTCAATGGTGAGTATATGCTCACCCCAAAAATGTATCGGCCCCAAAGCCGATCAAAGCAAAAGAAAACTCCCAAAATTATATTAAACCAAAGAAAGAAAGGAGCATAGGTCTTATTACGAAAAATATCAAAATTTATTTATTAAAGTTTAAAATGCCAACAATAAAGGCCCAAAACAGAGGTATAACGAGGAAAAGCTGTCGGTATGAGAGACAGCAACAGACTAATACATCGCCAGGGTAGGATTCAAATGTGAGGCCAGCATATCAATATAGTCATATAACATGGATAATTCCAAAATTGTCTATTGCATAGGCTCCACAAAGTATATAGTAACAAATCATGTATCCTGCTTACCCATGTAGTAGGGCTGAGTCTGTGCGTCTCTCAAGAGCTGACCCCTCTGACGCGCGTTTCGCGGTTGTGCTTTCTCAAGCACAAGAAAGGTTAGATGACCTTGTAGGTACTCCTACAGGATACATTGAAAGTCTACCTAAAATAGTAAAAAGACGAGTGAATGCACTTAAAAACCTTCAAGTGAAATGTGCACAGATTGAAGCAAAATTCTATGAAGAGGTTCATGCCCTGGAGAGGAAATATGCCGATCTTTATCAGCCACTTTTTGACAAGAGAAGTGAAATTATTAATGCCATTTATGAGCCTACGGAAGAAGAGTGTGAATGGAAAGTAGATGAAGAGGAAGAGATTTCAGAGGATTTGAAAGAGAAGGCGAAGGTTGAAGAGGAGAAAGCACAACCGCGAAACGCGCGTCAGAGGGGTCAGCTCTTGAGAGACGCACAGACTCAGCCCTACTACATGGGTAAGCAGGATACATGATTTGTTACTATATACTTTGTGGAGCCTATGCAATAGACAATTTTGGAATTATCCATGTTATATGACTATATTGATATGCTGGCCTCACATTTGAATCCTACCCTGGCGATGTATTAGTCTGTTGCTGTCTCTCATACCGACAGCTTTTCCTCGTTATACCTCTGTTTTGGGCCTTTATTGTTGGCATTTTAAACTTTAATAAATAAATTTTGATATTTTTCGTAATAAGACCTATGCTCCTTTCTTTCTTTGGTTTAATGCCTGTACCTTTTGCAGAATATCAGTCTGTCCATGATGTTTTTTCTGGAGAGAAGTGGCTTCTTTGCTGCCCTCCTTGAGACCAGGCCTTGCTCCAAGAGTCTCCGCCTCACAGAGCGTGCAGATGCACTCACACCTGCCTGCTGCCATTCCTGAGCAAGCTCTGCACTGCTGGTAGCCCGATCCCGCAGCTGAAACACTTTTAAGAGACGGTCCTGGCACTTGCTGGTCTTTCTTGGGCGCCCTGAAGCCTTTTTGGCAACAATGGAACCTCTCTTGATGATGCGATAGATTGTTGACTGAGGTGCAATCTTTCTAGCTGCGATACTCTTCCCTGTTAGGCCATTTTTGTGCATTGCAATGATGACTGCACGTGTTTCTTTAGAGATAACCATGGTTTACAGAAGAGAAACAATGATGCCAAGCACCAGCCTCCTTTTAAAGTGTCCAGTGGTGTCATTCTTACTTAATCATGACAGATTGATCTCCAGTCATGTCCTCATCAACACCCACACCTGTGTTAATGGAGCAATCACTGAAAAGAGGTTAGCTGGTCCTTTTAAGGCAGGGCTGCAATGATGTTGAAATGTGTTTTGGGGGATAAAGTTCATTTTCTAGCCAAATATTGACTTTGCAAGTAATTGCTGTTAAGCTGATCACTCTTTATAACATTCTGGAGTATATGCAAATTGCCATTAGAAAAAGTGAAGCAGTAGACTTTGTAAAAATTAATATTTGTGTCATTCTCAAAACTTTTGGCCATGACTGTAGAATCTGCCGGGTTAACGTCATCAAGGGTCTGGATCTTGTGCCTCCCTGATGATTTATGTAGGCTACTGAGGTTCTGTTGTCCGACAAGATACGGACATGATTGCCTCTTAGTCTGGGAAGGAATTCCAATACTGCTTCCTTGATGGCAAGTTGCTCCTGTAATTTGAGGAGTTTGCTGCTTGCGCTTCGGTCCAGATTCCTTGTATCACATTGTCGCTTAGATGTGCTCCCCATCCTTCCGCACTCGCATCCGTTATTATGACATCCGATACCGGAAGGGACCATGGGACACGACGTGACAGATTTTCTGGATCCAACCACCATGCTATGGTGCTTAAGGTTTCTTGGGATAGTGTCATCTTCCCTTCCAGATGTCCTGATAGTCTTATCTCCCCTTCTAGGACATCTTGCTGTAGAGACCTGGAATGGTACTGGGCCCATTGCACCGCCGGAATGCATGAATGTCATGGAGCCTAAGAGGGACTTGGCCTGTCTGAGGGACATAGTTGGTCTGGATAATGCTGCTGATATTAATGTCATCATCCTCCTCTTCTTTTCCTCTGGAAGGAGGCACAGTTGTTTCTCCGAGTCTATAGTAAGAACCAAGAAGGATTGAACCCTCCTGGGTTGGAGTCTTGATTTTTCTATGTTTATTATCCAGCCTAGATCGGACATGGTGTTTTGGATGAATCTTAGATTGGATCTGCACTCCTGCTCTGATCTGCCGATTATTAAGAAATCGTCTAAGTAAGGTATAATTAGAATGTCCTTTTCCCGCAGGCATGCTGTTACTTCGAGAATTATTTTGGTAAATATTCTCGGGGCCATGGATAGGCCGAAGGGCAGTACCCTGTATTGAAAATGCCTTAGCCGACCTCTTAGACGTACTGCCACTCTTAAGTATTGCTGGTGTTCCTGATGGATAGGAACATGATAATAGGCGTCTTTGAGGTCTAAGACGCTCATAAAACAACCTGGAAACAACACCTTGATTGCCGTCTTTACGGACTCCATCTTGAATGGCCTGTAGGCCAAGAATTTGTTGAGGCCTCTCAGGTTGACTATTGTCCTGTAAGATTGGTCTGGTTTTTGATCAGAAACAGGGGAGAGTAAAATCCCCTCTTCTCTTGCTGAACCGGCACCTCTATCAGCACCTTCTTTTGAATTAACGAAAATACTTCGGCCTCCAGAGCTTGCTGTTCTTTCTCGGATCTGAGGGACGAGATCTTGAACCTGTGCCTGGGTACTGAAGCAAACTCCAATCTGAGTCCTGATTTTATAATGCCGAGGATCCAGCTGTTGACCGACATCTTCTCCCAGGCGGTTAGGAAGTAGGACAGCCTTCCTGCCACCTGGGGGAGCCCATCACTTGGCGCTTTTTCTGCTCTTTGAAGATGACTCTCCGAACATGAAGCCTCTATTAAACGGCCTTCTCGCTCTCCAGCTTTGTGTATCCTTGGTTGGCTTGTTTCTGCCATAACGCCTTCTCCGAAAGGAGCTTTTGAACTGCGGTCTCGACACTGTCGGAAATCCCTTCTTCTTGTCCGCTGCTTTCTCCAAAATGTCATCCAAGGTCTTTCCAAAGAGAAATTTTCCGTCACAAGGAATAGAGCACAGCTTGGTCTTAGACTGAGCGTCTCCTGGCCGGCTCTTAAGCCATAGGGCTCTACGTGCTGCGTTAGCCAGATTCGCTGACCTAGCCGCTAGCCTTACTGAGTCAGCTGAGGCGCCCGATAAGTAAGAAGCTGCGCCCTGTAATAACGGTAGCTCCGCTAAAATCTCTTTCCTGGGGGTGTTATCTCTAAGATGATCACCGAGCTATTCCAACCATATCATCAATGACCTTGCGGTGCATGTGGCTGCAATGGCTGGTTTTAATGATCCCGCTGAGGACTCCCATGCCTGCTTGAGGAATGTTTCGGCCTTCCTGTCTAGCGGATCCTTGAGGGCACCTAAATCCTCAAATGGCAGTGTAGAATTTTTAACCGCTTTGGCTACTGCCACATCAATTTTCGGGGCCTTATCCCATATTAAGGTGTTCTCTTCCTCAAAGGGGTATCTTCTCTTTGAAGAAGATGGTAGTGGCCCCTTTCTCTCCGGCTTCCTCTATTCTCTATCAATGAGCAATTGAATATTCTCATTGACCGGAAAACAACGCCTCTTCTTCTGACTCAGGCCTCCGAACATAATATCCTGGAAGGATCTAGCCTGCTTGGGGTCTGACATGCCCATGACAGTTTTAATAGATTTAACTAGTTTGTCCGTTTCTTCCGTAGAAAAACAGGGGTTTCCTCCCATCTCATTATCAGAGGAGGAGGAAGATAGTGATCCTGAATTTGAACTATCTTCCTGCTGAACCGATTCTTCTGGTTCCAAGTCTACAGACTCCGGCATGACCGGTGGTTTGTCGGTTTGTCGGTCATCAGGCCTTTTAAGGACTCCTGAACTTCAGACCTAATAATGGTCCTGAGGTCCATAGCAAACCCCGGTGTTTCCTCTGCTATGGTCTGTTGAATACACTGACTGCAGAGTGGCTTGCTACTAGCTTCTGGCAAAGCCTGCTTACATATGGCACACTCCCTATTCTTTTGTTTGGAGGTGTGCTTTCGGGGCCTTTCCTATGAAGGTAATAGAAAGAAAGAAGGTGTCCTTTAATACTAGTCACATTCACGTAGATCACTCACCACCCGCGGATCAATCTACAGTACCGGAGACGCAGGCTGAGAAGGTTCTGAAGAACGCTTGTCCCTGGTGGAGGATTTCTGGCTTGACTTAGATTTCTGACTCGCTCCATCAGTTGAATGGTCAGACTTGTGCCTTTGCCTTTGTCGTCTGCTGGTGCTGCTGCGACGACTGGCGCTGCTGCTGTGGAGGCTGCGGCTGTTGTGACTACATGCCTGAAGTACCTACAGCGATTGCCACCATTATTGTGGAGCCACCCCTTTAAATACTGGGTGGCTCCTCCTCCGTCTCCATTGTGACTTCCTTCTCCCTTTTTTTTTTTTTCCCCCGACGCATACAGGGATCCCAAGCCCTGCACACACCCTCCTCTTGCGTCACCAGCTAGTCCACGTCACAGGACCGCCCCTCTTGTTTGGCGTCCTGTGCGTGCACCGAAAATGACGCGCCTGGCGCGCGACGTCGGATGCGCCGGAAGTTTGGCCGCCCACACATGCGCTGACCCCAGGCCCTGCTTACCAGCGCGCTCAGATCACCGCGCGCAGACCCGGTGAGTTCTTCCTTTCCACTCACCGGTGCACTCCGGTGCCTGTGCGCCGTCCCGGCGCGTGATCCGGCACACACCACCGGGGGGGGGGGCTCATCTCCCGGTCCTAGGCCTGTAGTCTTCTGGGAGGTGGTCCAGCAAAAAAAAAAAAAACCTGTGGGCTCTTCTCCCCCCCGTGCGCGCAGCCCCGGGATTCCTGCTGGCAGGGACATTTTCCAAAGAGGTCCCCTGCCGCAGCTGCATCGGCCCCGGACGGGCACCATCCTGGGTAAGTGTACCGCACCTGCTGTAGGCTTCCACGAGGACAGGAAACCTAACTGATGCGAAGGAGAGGTACCGCCCTTTTATTCAGTAGGTTTCCTGTCTGTTGTGAATGGGCTTGAAATGAGTTCTGAGCAGAGGCTCCCTCTGGTGGTTACAAGCGGTACTGGACTGTCCAGTGAAGATTGTGAGGATTGGGAATCAGGTGTTACTGATTGGTCTTATATAAGGGAGTCGCCTTCCCATCAAGGTTGCCGGTGATCAATTGTTCTGGTCTCAATCCTTGATTCCTGTTTCCTTTGTAGCCTGCTGTGTCGTGTCTGCATCTCCTGCTAACAGATAAGACATTTTCTTCTTTTTGTTTTTGTGCTTGATTTTTGCATTTTGTCCTGCACTTCTGTGGGGGCCTTCAGGGTCCCCTCCGGGGGCTTTTGCCCTCTCAGTTTAGTTCAGCCACTGATGTTTGTACATTTGCTTTTTCCAGTTTTTTCAGTGGCTGCTGTTTTGATTTTGTTACACCAGAGAACTAATTTAGGTGGTAGAGGTCGTGTGATCTCAGGTGTTTTTGAAATTAGTAGAGTTGGTGCTTTTCAGGGTTTTTTGGGATTGCAGTAAGTGCCCTTCCTATCCTTTTCTATTTAGGTAGTTTGGGCCCCAACGTTTGCTCATACTATTTTCTGCCTGTGTCAGTATTTCTTCTTGTCTAACCGCCATTACATGTTTGGGGGCTTTCTATGTTCTTTGGGGATCTGCTCTGGGGCAGATAGCTTTCCTCTTTCTATCTTTAGGTGTAGTTAGTTTCTCAGGCTGTGACGAGGCGTCTAGGACCAACGTAGGAACGCTCCACGGCTGCCTCTAGTTGTGGTGGTTAGTCAGGGTACTCAATCTCATAGATTCCAACTGCTCTGGTGTATTGCCTTTTTTACCTGCACTCCTCAGCTACCGAAACATAACAGTATCACCGGCCTAAAAATTGAAAATTGTATGGTACTCACAGAAGGGAAAAATATTGTGAAAGAAAAAAGGTTGTCAGAGTTGTCAGAGATATTTTTCTGTTTGTTGCATTTTTTTTTCCCTCTGTATCTCTGGGTGCTGGGGAGGATTTTTTCTCTCAATGGAGTTTGCACAGTTGTCTGGCCGTGTGGATCAGCTTGCCACTGAGGTTCGGAGTATTGCTGCCTATCTTGCTGGGTTGCCTGTTGTGGAACCTAGGATTCCCATGCCAGATTTGTTTTTAGGGGATCGAGCTAAGTTTCTGAATTTCAAAAATAACTGTAAATTGTTTTTTTGCCTTAAAATCTAAGTCCTCAGGGAACGCAGCGCAGCAGGTTCAAATTGTCATCTCTCTCCTGCGCGGTTATCCTCAGGATTGGGCTTTTTCCCTGACACCTGGGGATCCTGTTTTGAGTGATGTTGATGCATTTTTTCAGGCTTTGGGGTTATTGTACGATGAGCCTAATGTCACTGATCAAGCTGAAAAAGCCTTGTTGGCATTAAATCAGGGGCTTGATGATGCTGAGTTATACTGTCAGAGATTCCGTAGGTGGGCAGTCCTGACCAAATGGAATGACGACGCTTTGGCAGCCCTTTTTCGGAAGGGTCTGTCAGATAATGTAAAGGATGTTATGGTGGGATTCCCTGTCCCCTCTGGTCTCAATGATTCTATGTCATTAGCGATTCAAATTGACAGACGTTTGCGTGAGCGGAGAGGTATGCGTGGAATAGTGTTGCCTTGTGAACCTGCTTCTGAATCCATGCAGTGTGAAAGAGTGGTTTCTGGGGCACAGCGTCATGAGTTTCGAAAGCGCAATGGGTTATGTTTCTACTGTGGTGATGCCTCTCATGCTATTTCAGTCTGCCCTAAGCGGGGAAGACGTTTTGCACGCTCAGTTGTCTTGGGTAGTGTTCAGACTAAGTTTTTATTAACTGTTACCCTGATATGCTCTCTGTCCTCATTTTCTGCTCAGGCTTTCGTTGATTCGGGAGCAGCTATTAACCTGATGGATTTTGATTTTGCTAAACGTTGTGGGTTTCCCTTGATACCCCTACGGAAGTCTATTCCCCTACTGGGGATCGATTCTACCCCTTTGGCTGAGAATAAACCTCAGTTCTCTACTCAGGTGATAATGAGGGTTGAACCTGATCATCAGGAGAGCTGCAAATTTTTGGTTCTGTATAATCTGCATGACATTATCGTACTGGGTTTCCCTTGGTTACAGTCTCATAATCCTGTTTTGGATTGGAAATCTGTGTCTGTAACCAGTTGGGGCTGCCAATGTGTTAATACCAACACTCCTGTTTTTTTCTGCCTCCCCCAGGCTCAGGATGTTCCTGACTTTTTGATTGATTTTTCTGATGTGTTTAGCGAAAGTAAATCTGCATCCTTGCCTCCCCATAGGAGCTATGACTGCGCTATTGAATTAGTGCCGGGTAGTAAATTCCCTAAAGGTCGCCTTTTTAACTTGTCTGTACCTGAACATGACGCTATGCGGTCTTATATCAAGGAGTCATTGGAGAAGGGTCATATCAGACCATCCTCTTCACCTTTAGGTGCCGTTTTTTTTCTTTGTGGCCAAAAAGGATGGTTCATTAAGGCCGTGTATTGATTATCGTCTTTTGAACAATATTACTGTGAAATATCAATATCCGTTACCCTTGATTTCTGACCTGTTTTCCAGGGTGAAAAACGCTACTTGGTTTACCAAGCTTGACCTCAGGGGGGCATATAACCTTATTCGCATTAAGCACGGGGATGAATGGAAGATGGCATTTAATACCCCTGAGGGGCATTTTGAGTACCTTGTGATGCCCTTTGGGCTCACTAATGCTCCTTCTGTCTTCCAGTCCTTCATGAATGACATTTTCAGGGATTTTGTGGATAAATTTCTGATTGTTTATTTGGATGATATCTTGATTTTTTCCAATGACTGGGACTCTCATGTGAAACATGTTCGAACTGTATTGCAGATTTTGAGAGAGAATGCTCTGTATGTGAAGGGATCAAAGTGTCTTTTTGGCGTACAGAGGATCTCATTTCTGGGATTCATTTTGTCCCCATCTGTTATTGAAATGGACCCGGTCAAGGTTCATGCCATCTGTGATTGGGTCCAACCTACTTCATTAAAGGCTCTTCAAAGATTTTTGGGTTTTGCCAATTTTTATCGTAAATTTATTGGTAATTTCTCGGTTATTGTTAAACCATTAACTGATTTGACCAAAAAGGGTTCTGATGTGGTGAATTGGCCTCCTGAGGCAGTCTCTGCATTTCAGGAACTTAAGCAGAGATTCACTTCTGCTCCTGTTCTGCGGCAGCCTGATGTTTCTTTGCCATTTCAGGTGGAGGTTGATGCCTCTGAAATTGGGGCAGGTGCCGTTTTGTCCCAAAGAGATCCAGAGACCTCTAAAAGTAACCCTTGTGCCTTTTTCTCTCGAAAATTTTCTCCTACTGAACGTAATTATGACATGGGTAATCGGGAGTTATTGGCCATGAAGTGGGCTTTTGAAGAGTGGAGACATTGGCTGGAGGGAGCCAAACATCAGGTGGTGGTCCTTACGGACCATAAGAATCTGGTTTATCTGGAATCTGCCAAGCGACTTAATCCTAGACAGGCCAGGTGGGCCTTGTTTTTCACACGTTTTAATTTTGTGGTTTCCTTTCTTCCTGGCACTAAGAATGTTAAGGCGGATGCCCTCTCGAGGAGTTTCCTTGCGGACTCTCCTGAGTTATCTGATCCTTCTGTTATTTTGAAAGAAGGTGTAGTTCTTTCCCCCATCTCGCCCAATTTGAGACTGGCTCTGGAGGGGTGTCAGGAGGATAGGCCCGAGCGCTGCCCTGTTGGGAAATTGTTTGTCCCGGACCAGTGGAAAAAGAGTGTGATGTCTGAGATTCATTGTTCCGCGTTGGCCGGTCATCCCGGAATTTTTGGTACCAGAGACTTGGTTAGTCGGTCCTTTTGGTGGCCTACCTTGTCTCGTGATGTCAGGGAATTTGTGCAGTCCTGCGGGACTTGCTCTCGCTCCAAGCCTTGCTCTCGCTCTAGTGGTTTGTTGATGCCATTGCCTGTGCCCAAGAGACCATGGACCCATATCTCTATGGATTTCATGTCCGACCTCCCTGTTTCTCAGAGAATGACCGTCATCTGGGTGATTTGTGATAGGTTTTCCAAGATGATACATCTTGTGCCATTACCTAAGTTGCCTTCCTCCTCTGAATTGGTGCCTTTGTTCCTTCAGCACGTGGTTCGTTTACACGGCATTCCTGAGAACATTGTGTCTGACAGAGGAGTCCAGTTTGTTTCCAGATTTTGGAGGACCTTTTGTTCTAAACTTGGTGTTCAATTGTCTTTCTCCTCGGCGTTTCATCCTCAGACCAATGGTCAAACTGAGAGAACAAACCAGACATTGGAGACTTATCTAAGATGCTTTGTGTCTGCTGATCAGGATGACTGGGTCTCTTTTTTGCCTTTGGCTGAGTTTGCTCTTAATAATAGGGCTAGCTCTGCCACTTTGATGTCTCCATTTTTCTGTAATTCTGGGTTTCACCCTCGATTTTCTTCAGGACAGACGGAGGCTTCTGTCTGTCCAGGTGTTGACTCTGTTGTGGAGCGTATGCAACAGATTTGGGACCAGGTAGTGGAGAGGTTGTCCCTCTCTCAGGAGAGGGCCCAGCGGTTTGCTAACCGGCATAGGACTGATGGTCCTCGGTTTAAAGTGGGGGACTTGGTCTGGTTGTCCTCAAAAAATATTCCTATGAGAGTGGCATCTCCTAAATTTAAGCCTAGGTTCATTGGACCTTATAAGATCATGGAGATTCTTAATCCTGTTTCTTTTCGTTTGCTTCTTCCAGGGACATTTAAGATCCATAACGTGTTCCACAAGTCCTTGTTGAAGAGGTTTGTTGAGCCAGTGGTTCCTACTGCTGTGCCTCCTGACCCTGTTCTGGTTGAGGGCAATCTGGAGTTTGTGGTTGAGAAAATATTGAATTCTCGTTTTTCTAGACGGAAACTCCAGTATTTGGTTAAGTGGAGAGGTTATGGTCAGGAAGACAATTCTTGGGTGTTTGCTTCGGACATCCATGCTAGGAGACTCATCCGTGCGTATCATAGAACTCATCCTGACCGACCTGGTTGCTCAAATGAGGGTTCGGTGACCCCTCCTCAAGGGGGGTACTGTTGTGAATGGGCTTGAAATGAGTTCTGAGCAGAGGCTCCCTCTGGTGGTTACAAGCGGTACTGGACTGTCCAGTGAAGATTGTGAGGATTGGGAATCGGGTGTTACTGACTGGTCTTATATAAGGGAGTCGCCTTCCCATCAGGGTTCCCGGTGATCAATTGTTCTGGTCTCAATCCTTGATTCCTGTTTCCTTTGTAGCCTGCTGTGTCGTGTCTGCATCTCCTGCTAACAGATAAGACATTTTCTTCTTTTTGTTTTTGTGCTTGATTTTTGCATTTTGTCCTGCACTTCTGTGGGGGCCTTCAGGGTCCCCTCCGGGGGCTTTTGCCCTCTGTTTAGTTCAGCCACTGATGTTTGTACATTTGCTTTTTCCAGTTTTTTCAGTGGCTGCTGTTTTGTTTTTGGTTACACCAGAGAACTAATTTAGGTGGTAGAGGTCGTGTGATCTCAGGTGTTTTTGAAATTAGTAGAGTTGGTGCTTTTCAGGGTTTTTTGGGATTGCAGTAAGTGCCCTTCCTATCCTTTTCTATTTAGGTAGTTTGGGCCCAACGTTTGCTCATACTATTTTCTGTCTGTGTCAGTATTTCTTCTTGTCTAACCGCCATTACATGTTTGGGGGCTTTCTATGTTCTTTGGGGATCTGCTCCGGGGCAGATAGCTTTCCTCTTTCTATCTTTAGGTGTAGTTAGTTTCTCAGGCTGTGACGAGGCGTCTAGGACCAACGTAGGAACGCTCCACGGCTGCCTCTAGTTGTGGTGGTTAGTCAGGGTACTGCAATCTCATAGATTCCAACTGCTCTGGTGTATTGCCTTTTTTACCTGCACTCCTCAGCTACCGAAACATAACACCTGTCCTGGTGGGCAGAGACCCTCTCTCAGGTGGTGCTGTCATGGGAGAGGGGAAAAACTAGACAGTTTTTGCTCTTACTTTATTCCTGCTGCTTCACTGAGTATTCAGTGTTTTTTTTTTAAAAATCTTCCATACAGTTCCAGAGATCTGGGACTATTTATTTAGAGCTAACTTTTATGGTCCTTCCTAGGGGCAGGGCTCAGATGTTTCCTCAGGGGCGTGTTGTTGTGCATAATTACCCAATGAGTAACGCCTCCTTGTAAACACCATAAAAGTCGGCACTGCATAAAAATGCCCATATCTCTGGAACAGAATGGCGGATTTTAAAAAAGAAAAAGACAAAATTCTTTGGGAAATGGCAGGAATAAGATAAAGAGGACATGCCACCCAGTGAAAAGTAGCTGGTTTTTGCCTTTAGGTAAATTCTTAGATTTCCTTCTACAGATCTCTTATGGATCTGTTTTGCCTGTCTGGAAATAATCTTAAACCCATTAGGGTAGAAAAACTGAACCCCATAACTGTTATAGGGAGGAAAAAGATCCCTCGGGTTATCATTTTACCCTTCTTGATAGTCTGGCGAAGGCGCCTGGCAGTCCCGTATCCTACCTGTTCACCAGTCATCCTTAGTAACATGGATCCAGCTGGTGCTGTCATATCGATCAGCTCTGGGGAACGGAAGAATCTGCAGGTGTGAAAGCCTCACATCGAAGGAAAGGGAACGGTCTGAGCCGGCAGAGATCAGGGCCGTGCAGATAAATACCAACTGCCTATGCAAACGTAGCTAGAAACATGGATTGACGAAAAGACCATAATTATGGCTTGAGAAACTCTCCATATAACATGAATGGCATAAGAAGGAAAATTGGGAGCGTACATCTCTAATAATCAAAAGAATCTTGGTAACGTAATGAATAAATCCCCAGTTTTAATCAAAATACAAAAAGTCTTTATCAATTAAATAACCAGGACACAAGTAAAGTTACAACAATAGTAATAAAACCAGGCGGGCAGTGATACAACCGTGAGGCCGCACAAATCAGCCAATTAAAGAATATACGGTGAGGGACACAGATGATCAATTATATCGTTTAGACCTATGTGACAAGATGCAGATAACACAAGACTGTAGAGTGTAGCTGGCAACCATCAATGTGATGGTGGTTAACATATAGTATCTTGGCCACGGTACACTAAATGCATATGCAAGCATCCTTAAGGGCAAGGTAGCCCCGATCGCACCCTGAGCATTCAAGAAATCCCCTTGCCCATAGTGTCGCACTGGAGCCCCGAAGCGCATTGGGTTTCGCACCTCGCTTCTTCGGGGGGCAGTATGTTCCATGATGTCTGTGAAGGTTAAATGTCCCGCGGCGATGGGATCTCGACCAATCCATGCACATTGTGTGATGAGCGCAGGGGGGCGAGATTTCCGATGCCGGTCCATCACTTCCGGCGTCACGCGGTCACGATGTGTGTCAGGAACAAGTGTTCCGGTGACGTCAATGGAACGCATCGCTCCATGAGGACACCTTCTGGGACAGGGGTCATCAGGAAGCACCAGGCAGGAAAACCGGGTAAGTATGTAAAAGTAAAGCTGCCATATTGGATTTGGGCAATTTCTGTCCTACCCTGGAGGGATTTTATAGACGCCAAATAATTTTCCTTGAACAATTTTTTTACAATATTTTGCAAAACAAGTGACTCATTGAGCTAAAATATCACAAAATAAAAAAACGAATTCACAAGACAAAAAAGTGACTTGAAAATGATAGGCCGGGGACAATATATTTTAGTCTAAACTGTTAGAGTGGACCAGTCGCCCACGGCTAAAATACTCGGCTCCATTTATTGTGGGCCGTCATAAGAAAGCAGATCTTTATGCTTATTTTTTGCCGGTTTTTCAGGGTTAGCAGTTAAGTCACAAATTTAGACTGCAGCATTTATTATTATTTTCAAGATCTCTGCTTGCTGTCAACTTTTATGACTTCCATAGACTAAAAATAAAAAAAAAGGAAAACTGTGGATTTTGTGTCCAGGCTGCCGGTCTGATCACTGAATATACCGGACGGCTGTATTCTCAGACGCTGTGTAGATGGCAGGCTCTCCAGTTTTGCAGTCAGGTTCGGCCAGGGCGGCTTCTGCTTGTGAGAAGCTCTGGTGTCAGCGACAGAACGGGAATCCTTCTGGCTGCAGTTCTGCATTGCGGAGACTGAAGGATGAATCTCATCACATCACTAAACTGAAATAATCAATGTAACCTCCCGGAAGAAGGGGAATGGCCGACACTGCCAGGAATCGATGCTCCGTCTCTCTCCACACACGGTCATCACTTTGGGTGTAGTCAGCGCTGCTCATGTACCAGTCGCTATATTTATTTCCTCATGTGCAGGACCTTATGTATCCATGGTTACAACCACAGTTAGCTAGTTGCTAGGGATTGTAACCGTGGATACCTAAGGTCCTGTAATGCCTGCACATGAGGAAAGAAACAGCAAATAAGAAAAACTACACTACATTTCTAATTGAAGGTATTTGCTAATATTATTATCATTATTACACCTACATATTGGGATAAGATCTTGGAGATGGGAAGACACCTGTAAGAGCCAGTATGATGTGTTTAATGATTCCACAAGTCCCTTCCTATCATATTAGGCCACACTTTGCCCATCAGGGGCCATAATGGAATCATCTCCCCATAGTCGCCTCTCCCAGGGTGACATCGCTGCCGCTAGAATCCAAAACTGCAGTATTTTCTTCTGCAGATCTATGGTTGTATCGCGTGCACTCCAGTGTCCCCGAAGGATCCACGACATACTGCCCACTTCATCTGGGCTGAGGCATTTCTTTTTTCGATAGCCCCTCAGTCTCCTCTGTGACTCACAGCATGAAAACAAGCACCGAATCTGTTCTGAAGGAGGATATTTCCAGATCAATGTGTGGAGTGCAATCTGGCAAAGAAACTCCATATGAATAACTAATCATTTTATTTTAATCTTTAAATCTGTTGTAAGTGTTAAATCCACAGGGAAGAAAAATCTGATGAGAGACTTGTTTCATATGGCATTCGATATAGTATTTTTTTGTCTTTTGACAATACTGTGATTGATTGGGGCAGTATTATTATAGTTCTTCACAATGTACAAGAATATAACTACTATAATACTGCCCCCTATGTGCAAGAATATAACTACTATAATACTGCTCCTATGTACAAGAATATAACTACTATAATACTGCCCCTATGTACAAGAATATAACTACTATAATACTGCCCCTATGTACAAGAATATAACTACTATAATACTGTCCCTATGTACAAGAATATAACTACTATAATACTGCTCCTATGTACAAGAATATAACTACTATAATACTGCTCCTATGTACAAGAATATAACTACTATAATACTGCTCCTATGTACAAGAATATAACTACTATAATACTGCCCCTATGTACAAGAATATAACTACTATAATACTGCCCCCTATGTGCAAGAATATAACTACTATAATACTGCTCCTATGTACAAGAATATAACTACTATAATACTGCTCCTATGTACAAGAATATAACTACTATATTACTGCTCCTATGTACAAGAATATAACTACTATAATACTGTCCCTATGTACAAGAATATAACTACTATAATACTGCCCCTATGTACAAGAATATAACTACTATAATACTGCTCCTATGTACAAGAATATAACTACTATATAACTGCCCCTATGTACAAGAATATAACTACTATAATAATGCCCCCTATATACAAGAATATAACTACTATAATACTGCCCCATGTACAAGAATATAACTACTATAATACTGCTCCTATGTACAAGAATATAACTACTATAATGCTGCCCCTATGTATAAGAATATAACTACTATAATACTGCCCCCTATATACAAGAATATAACTACTATAATACTGCCCCATGTACAAGAATATAACTACTATAATACTGCCCCTATGTACAAGAATATAACTACTATAATACTGCTCCTATATACAAGAATATAACTACTATAATACTGCTCCCTATGTACAAGAATATAACTACTATAATACTGCTCCTATGTACAAGAATATAACTACTATAATACTGCCCCTATGTACAAGAATATAACTACTACAGGTGCATTTATTTCAGTTCTTCAATATATAATATAGGGGTTTCACTTTTTGTAGAGTCATTACACACAGAGTGATCTATTTCACGTGTTTATTTCTGTTAATGTTGATGATTATGGCTTACAGCCAATGAAAACCCAAAAGTCATTATCTCAGTTAATTAGAATACTTTATAACATTAGCTTGAAAAATGATTTTAAAATCCGAAATGTTTTCCTACTGAAATGTATGTTCAGTAAATGCACTCAATACTTGGTCGGGCTCCTTTTGCATCAATTTCTGCATCAATACAGCGTGGCATGGAGGCGATCAGCCTGTGGCACTGCTGAGGGGTTATGGAAGCCCAGGTTGCTTTGATAGCCGCCTTCAGCTCGTCTGCATTGTTGGATCTGGTGTCTCTCATCTTTCTCTTGACAATACTCCATAGATTCTCTATGGGGTTAAGGTCAGGCGAGTTTGCTGCCAATCAAGCACAGTGATACTGTTGTGTGTACACCAGGTATTGGTACTTTTGGCAGTGTGGACAGGTGCCAAGTCCTGCTGGAGAATGAAATCTCCATCTCTAAAAAGCTTGTCGGCAGAGGGAAGCATGAAGTGCTCTAAAATGTCCTGGTAGACGGCTGCGCTGACTTTGATCTTGATAAAACACAGTGGACCTACAACAGCAGATGACATGGCTCCCCAAACCATCACTGATTGTGGAAACTTCACACTAGACCTTAGCAGCTTGGATTGTGGCCTCTCCACTCTTCCTCCAGACTCTGGGACCTGGATTTCCAATGACTCTATATAATATAGGAGTTTCACTTTTTGTATTGAAGAACTGAAATAAATTAACTTTTTGATGATATTCTAATTTTGTGAGAAGCACCTGTATAATACTGCACCTATGTACAAGAATATAACTACTATTATACTGCTCCTATGTACAAGAACATAACTACTATAATACTGCTCCTATGTACAAGAATATAACTACTATAATACTGCTCCTATGTACAAGAATATAACTACTATAATACTGCTCCTATATACAAGAATATAACTACTATAATACTGCTCCTATGTACAAGAATATAACTACTATAATACTGCCCCTATGTACAAGAATATAACTACTATTATACTGCTCCTATGTACAAGAACATAACTACTATAATACTGCTCCTATGTACAAGAATATAACTACTATAATACTGCTCCTATGTACAAGAATATAACTACTATAATACTGCTCCTATATACAAGAATATAACTACTATAATACTGCTCCTATGTACAAGAATATAACTACTATAATACTGCCCCTATGTACAAGAATATAACTCCTATAATACTGCTCCTATGTACAAGAATATAACTACTATAATACTGCTCCTATATACAAGAATATAACTACTATAATACTGCTCCTATGTACAAGAATATAACTACTATAATACTGCTCCTATATACAAGAACATAACTACTATAATACTGCTCCTATGTACAAGAACATAACTACTATAATACTGCTCCTATGTACAAGAACATAACTACTATAATACTGCTCCTATGTACAAGAACATAACTACTATAATACTGCTCCTATGTACAAGAATATAACTACTATAATACTGCTCCTATATACAAGAATATAACTACTATAATACTGCTCCTATGTACAAGAATATAACTACTATAATACTGCTCCTATATACAAGAATATAACAACTATAATACTGCTCCTATGTACAAGAACATAACTACTATAATACTGCTCCTATGTACAAGAACATAACTACTATAATACTGCTCCTATGTACAAGAATATAACTACTATAATACTGCTCCTATGTACAAGAACATAACTACTATAATACTGCTCCTATGTACAAGAATATAACTACTATAATACTGCTCCTATGTACAAGAATATAACTACTATAATACTGCTCCTATGTACAAGAATATAACTACTATAATACTGCCCCTATGTACAAGAATATAACTACTATAATACTGCTCCTATGTACAAGAATATAACTACTATAATACTGCCCTATGTACAAGAATATAACTACTATAATACTGCCACTATGTACAAGAATATAACTACTATAATACTGCTCCTATGTACATGAATATAACTACTATAATACTGCTCCTATGTACAAGAATATAACTACTATAATACTGCTCCTATGTACAAGAATATAACTACTATAATACTGCTCCTATGTACATGAATATAACTACTATAATACTGCTCCTATGTACAAGAATATAACAAGAATATAACTACTATAATACTGCTCCTATATACAAGAATATAACAACTATAATACTGCTCCTATGTACAAGAACATAACTACTATAATACTGCTCCTATGTACAAGAACATAACTACTATAATACTGCTCCTATGTACAAGAATATAACTACTATAATACTGCTCCTATGTACAAGAATATAACTACTATAATACTGCCCCTATGTACAAGAATATAACTACTATAATACTGCTCTCTATGTACAAGAATATAACTACTATAATACTGCCCCTATGTACAAGAATATAACTACTATAATACTGCCCCTATGTACAAGAATATAACTACTATAATACTGCTCCTATGTACAAGAACATAACTACTATAATACTGCTCCTATATACAAGAATATAACAACTATAATACTGCTCCTATGTACAAGAACATAACTACTATAATACTGCTCCTATGTACAAGAACATAACTACTATAATACTGCTCCTATGTACAAGAATATAACTACTATAATACTGCTCCTATGTACAAGAATATAACTACTATAATACTGCCCCTATGTACAAGAATATAACTACTATAATACTGCTCCTATGTACAAGAATATAACTACTATAATACTGCCCCTATGTACAAGAATATAACTACTATAATACTGCCCCTATGTACAAGAATATAACTACTATAATACTGCTCCTATGTACAAGAACATAACTACTATAATACTGCTCCTATGTACAAGAATATAACTACTATAATACTGCTCCTATGTACAAGAATATAACTACTATAATACTGCTCCTATGTACAAGAATATAACTACTATAATACTGCTCCTATGTACAAGAATATAACTACTATAATACTGCCCCTATGTACAAGAATATAACTACTATAATACTGCTCCTATGTACAAGAATATAACTACTATAATACTGCCCCTATGTACAAGACTATAACTACTATAATACTGCCTCTATGTACAAGAATATAACTACTATAATACTGCTCCTATGTACATGAATATAACTACTATAATACTGCTCCTATGTACAAGAATATAACAAGAATATAACTACTATAATACTGCTCCTATGTACAAGAATATAACTATTATAATACTGCTCCTATGTACATGAATATAACTACTATAATACTGCTCCTATGTACAAGAATATAACAAGAATATAACTAATATAATACTGCTCCTATGTACAAGAATATAACTACTATAATACTGCTCCTATGTACAAGAATATAACAAGAATATAACTACTATAATACTGCTCCTATGTACAAGAATATAACTACTATAATACTGCTCCTATGTACAAGAATATAACTACTATAATACTGCTCCTATGTACAAGAATATAACTACTATAATACTGCCCCTATGTACAAGAATATAACTACTATAATACTGCTCCTATGTACAAGAATATAACTACTATAATACTGCCCCTATGTACAAGAATATAACTACTATAATACTGCCCCTATGTACAAGAATATAACTACTATAATACTGCTCCTATGTACAAGAATATAACAAGAATATAACTACTATAATACTGCTCCCATGTACAAGAATATAACTAGTATAATACTTCCCCTATGTACAAGAATATAACTACTATAATACTGCTCCTATGTACAAGAATATAACTACTATAATACTGCCCCTATGTACAAGAATATAACTACTATAATACTGCTCCTATGTACAAGAATATAACTACTATAATACTGCCCCTATGTACAAGAATATAACTACTATAATACTGCCCCTATGTACAAGAATATAACTACTATAATACTGCTCCTATGTACATGAATATAACTACTATAATACTGCCCCTATGTACAACAATATAACTACTATAATACTGTGCACCTTACGAAGACTGGAAAACATGTATTTGGAAGTCGCCTTGCTACACTCATCAGGAGAGCTTTAAACTAGAACAATGTGGGAAGGGAAGCAAAACGCCAGCAAAAGCCATACACTTGACAAATACTATTGAGATTTCTGCTATTAGAAGTGAAGGGGAAGAACAAAGACAAAAAAATTTACATAATAAAAATATTGAAGGAAGAGAAACCAATTACAAACTAAAGTGTTTCTATCCGAATGCACAAAGCATGGGCAACAAACAAGGAGAACTGGAGCTACTAACGCAGGAGAAGAAATATGATGTCATTGGAATCACTGAGACTTGGTGGGACGATACACATGATTGGAATTCAAGGCTAGAAGGATACAACTTATTTGCAAGAAACAGACTTGATAAACGAGGAGGACGTGTTGCATTGTATGTTAGAAAAGCGTATATCTGCACAGAGATTGACGCTTGAGAGACTGGGAGTTCTGTGGAAACTGTTTGGGTAAGAATACAAGGACAGAACAATGGAAAGGACACCATTGTAGGCATTTACTACAGGCCGCCTGTGCAAGCTGAAGATATGGATGAACTCTTTATGCATCAAATGGCCAAGTTCTCCAAAAAATATGACATAGTGGTCATGAGAGATTTCAACTATCCAGACATTTGTTGGGAATCTCTCTCAGGCAAAACTAACAGGTCCAGGAAATTCTTATCCTCTCTTGCTGACAACTTTATCTTCCAAAAGGTAATAGAGAAAACAAGGGGATCTGCTACCTTGGATCTAATCCTCATAAACAGGGAGGAAATGGTGGAGGAGGTAAGAGTGGCTGGGACTCTAGGAGGTAGTGACCATGCTATTTTAGAATTTTGGATAACTAGAGGAGGAAGACCTGTGAAGACTCAGACGTCAAGGTTAGATTTCAGAAAGGCAGATTTTAAGGAACTCAGAAAGAGAATTGGAGGGATCCAATGGCTGGATATCCTTAAGGACAAAAATGTCCAGGAAGGATGGAAAATCTTGAAAAATGAGATTCTCAAAGCACAATCGTTAACAATTCCGAAAAGAGGGAAGAATGGGAAGCATTTAAGGAAACCAGGATGGATGAACATAGAACTTAAACACATGCTAAAAAGGAAGAAAGAAATGTTTATCAAATGGAAAGAGGGAGGCATATCTAAAGAATATAATGCCGTCTGCAGAACCTGCAGGGCACAAATCAGATTATCTAAAGCTGACAATGAATTAAGGCTTGCAAGTGACGTCAAAAGCAACAAAAAAGGATTTTGGGGATACGTCAAAAGTAAAAGAAAAGTCAAAGATGCTATAGGATTTTTACAGGATGAAAATGATGAAATGGTAAGTCAGGATGTTGAGAAGGCTGAACTTTTAAATTCCTATTTTGCATCTGTTTTCTCTCAGAAAGGAAATGTAACATCAACTGATCTTCACTGTCCTATTAAAGGAATAGAAGAATCCAGGATATCTATAAACAGAAAGACAGTGAGGAAACACTTAGCTAACATAAATGAATTCAAGTCTCCAGGTCCAGATGAATTACACCCCAGAATACTGAAGGAGATAGCAGAAGAAATTCTTGAACCACTGTCCATAATCTTTGAAAATTCTTGGAGAACAGGAGAAGTCCCAGAAGACTGGAGAAGAGCAAATGTTGTTCCTATCTTCAAAAAGGGGAAGAAGGTGGACCCAGGGAACTACAGGCCGGTGAGTCTGACTTCTATACCAGGAAAGATCTTTGAACAAATTATTAAAGAACATGTATGTAAGTACCTGGATAAGAATGAAGTGATTAAACAGAGTCAGCATGGGTTTGTAACTAATAAGTCATGTCAGACTAACTTAATTTCCTTCTATGACAGAATCACTGACTGGGTGGATCAGGGAAATGCTGTAGATATAGTATATCTTGACTTCAGCAAAGCATTTGACAAAGTATCTCACACAATCCTTATTGAAAAAATGACTAAGTATGGAATGGACAAGGCAACTGTTAGGTGGATTCATAACTGGCTTAGTGATCGGACCCAAAGAGTGGTTGTAAATGGCTGTACATCCAGTTGGAAGAATGTCTCAAGTGGGGTACCACAAGGCTCTGTTTTGGGCCCTGTATTGTTCAACATCTTTATCAATGATTTAGATGAAGGAATTGAGGGTAAACTGATCAAATTTGCTGATGACACAAAGCTAGGAGGGGTAGCTAATACTAGAGAAGAGAGAGAGAGGATTCAAAAAGATATACATAAACTGGAGCAGTGGGCAGCAACTAACAGAATGGATTTTAACAGGGAAAAATGCAAAGTACTACATCTGGGCAATAAAAATGAAAAAAGCATATACAAAATGGGAGGAATAGGGCTAAGTAACAGCACATGTGAAAAAGACTTGGGTATACTAATTGATCACAGACTTAACATGAGTCAACAGTGTGATGCAGCAGCAAAAAAGGCAAATGCAATTCTAGGATGTATCAACAGAAGCATACAGTCTAGATCACGTGAGGTCATTATTGCCCTCTACTCCTCTTTGGTCAGACCTCATCTGGAATACTGTGTCCAGTTTTGGGCACCACATTTTAAAAAAGACATCAACAAACTGGAGCAAGTTCAGAGAAGAGCCACCAGAATGGTGACCGGTCTGCAAACCATGTCCTATGAGGAACGGTTGCAGGATTTGGGAATGTTTAGCTTGCAAAAAAGAAGACTGAGAGGAGACTTAATAGCTGTCTACAAATATCTCAAGGGCTGTCACATTGTAGAAGGATCATCTTTATTCTCATTTACACAAGGAAAAACTAGAAGCAATGGATGAAACTGAATGGGAGGAGACACAGATTAGATATTAGAAAAAACTTTTTGACAGTTAGGGTGATCAATGAGTGGAACAGGCTGCCACAAGAGGTGGTGAGTTCTCCTTCAATGGAAGTCTTCAAACAGAGGCTGGATAGACATCTGTCTGGGATGATTTAGAGAATCCTGCTTTGAGCAGGGGGTTGGACCAGAAGGCCCAGGAGGTCCCTTCCAACTCTACCATTCTATGATACTGCCCCTATGTACAAGAATATAACTACTATAATACTGCCCCTATGTACAAGAATATAACTACTATAATACTGCTCCTATGTACAAGAATATAACTACTATAATACTGCTCCTATGTACAAGAATATAACTACTATAATACTGCCCCTATGTGCAAGAATATAACTACTATAATACTGCCCCTATGTACAAGAATATAACTACTATAATACTGCTCCTATGCACAAGAATATAACTACTATAATACTGCCCCTATGTACAAGAATATAACTACTATAATACTGCCCCTATGTACAAGAATATAACTACTATAATACTGCCCCATGTACAAGAATAAAACTACTATAATACTGCCCCATGTGCAAGAATATAACTACTATAATACTGCCTCCTAGCTGAGAGGTTGTGTGTTTGTAGCTCTCCTGATGTCTGGAGCAAGCCCAGGGAGGGGCCACCCTGGGCGGGGAAGCTCCCCAGGCAAGGCCCAGGCTTCCCGGCCTACACTGGGACAAGCCTCCCAGGCCTCTCCTAATGGGAATGTTAATCCCAGAGCCACTGTCAGACCAGTGAATGCATTGAGCCAAAGCTGCAGCAGTTCTGTGAAGGAGGAAAAAGCCGTCAGTAAAGTTTTGGGAGGAAAACCTTCTCCAAGTCCAGCAAAGAAGCAAGAAGGAAAAGTGTCGGTCAGTGAAGGGTTACAGCACAATGTGAAGTCAGGTAACTCCCCAGTCAGCAAGCAGCTCCTGCCGGGTGCACAGGTGAGATCAGCCCCAGCTGTGCAGATCACCTCTCCTGCTCCCAGGCAGAGACGGACGTCTTTGGAAAGACAAACCATCCAGGAGAACTTACAGCAGCATGGCAGTATGGCGCGGTCAGGACGCACACGGTCGCAGTCAGGTGGCAGCGATAAACCTGCTGTGGAGCCTGCATCCAGCCAAGGAGCCACAAAACCATCTGTGGTGGAACCGCACAGGACTGTGTTCAGAAGCCCTGTACCCGTGGTGAAGACTAAAGCTGTGGAGCCGACGCGTGCACCCGAGCTGCAGCTAGCGGATGAGATATCGGGACTGGTCAGAAAACTGGGTGAGTTACAGCAGCAGAAAAAAGCGCTGCAAATGGAAGTAGACTTTATCTATACCCTAAAGACCACTAATCCTGCCTGTAATGATGCGTATGACCTGAGACTGAACACACTGGGTGTACAGCTGGCTAGTGTTGTGCAGGACATTGAGTCTGTGATGGAGGGCATGGGGCCCCTGGCAGAGACCTACAGGAACCGGGAGCGGTTCGCCTCCTATAAGCAGGGCTGCGCTGTAGAGACCAGGACCCCTGATGTTCAGGACGGGACCCCCCAGCAGCAGACACGGCCAGTGTTACAGGCTGCCCGCTTCTGCTTCCAGGAGGGAAAACAACTGCAGCAGCAAGCAGCGAAGTGTGAACAGGAGCATACACTTCAGACTCCAGCAGAGGCACCACAGGTCCCAGAGTGCCCCACACAGGAGCAGGACAGTATATGTGAGACTGTTTGTGCTGATGAGGCTGAGGCAGCTGAGTGTGAACAAGAACATACACTTCAGACTCCAGCAGAGGCACCACAGGTCCCAGAATGCCCCACACAGGAGCAGGACAGTATATGGGGGACTGTTTGTGCTGATGAGGCTGGGGCACAGACTGTGGCTGGTGATGCTGTGCCCATGGGGTCGGGGGTTGGGGGGGTTTCACATTCTGTAATTGATGTGACACTGTCTGATGATAATGATGCTGCTAATGATAATGTGCATGATATGTGTGACTATCCCCCTTTACCATCTAGTCCACAAGGTGTGACAGCCCCCCCTACTGCAGGCCCTCTCCCTGTCAGTCGGCCCAGTGTGACCCGGCAGGTGCCCCCCAGGAATGACTGGAGCCGCGGCGCCCCATCCTTCACTTCCAGCGCCAGGTATACCGGCCAGACATTCAGACGCATTAATGTGGTGCGGTTTAAATACTTAGGTGCCAAGGAGGATCTGCCACAACGCAGGTATGTGGTGAGGGAGCTGCTGTGCGGCCAGATGGGGTTTGAGGTTAATCAGATACTGGCGGTGTCTAATCTTCAGGACAGGCAGGGCTATGAGGTCAGCTTCAAGCTCTCGTCTGACCTGGACAGATTCTGGGCCAGTTACCCCAAGTTCAGGGATGCTGAGGGCTGGAATAAGTTTCTGATGGTTCCTATCTCCAGGCCGGACACAGTCACAGTAAATGTTACCTTCTGGAATGAGGCCGTTCCCCACAGGACATCGAGGTGTGGCTCCGGAGACACTGTGACCTTGTCTCTGGACTCACCAAGGTCAGAGATGAGGACGGAATCTGGACAATGGGGTGGAAAGCTGTAGTGAAACTGCAGCAGTATAATAACATCACTGCCCACTTACCCAACTCCTTTTTCATTGGGAGGGAGAAGGGAAGATGTTATTATCCCGGGCAGCCCAGAAAGTGCTTCAAATGTGGTGGGAAAGGTCATCTGGCTAATGTCTGTACTGTGGTGAAGTGCAGTCTGTGTGGGGCAATCGGCCATGTTGCTGCAGACTGCCGGACGTCAGGTGCAACCTCTGTGGTCAGATGGGCCACGCTCACAGGGACTGTCCAGACGCCTGGCACAACATCTGCAGAGTCTTCCCTGATGAGGATGTGATGGCAGGGGCAGAGGCTCAGGAGGATGAGGATGTGGTAATAGGGGCGCATGAGGAGGAGGAATCAATGTCAGGAGAGATGCTGACCAGTTCAGATGCCCACCAGGAGTCCACTCATGTAACACCAGGAGGGTGCAGAGGGGAACATGGAGGTCGTCCCTCAGGCCCAGCAGCCTCAGGTAGCCCTCCCTTCAGCATCACTGTCTGTATCTGATGACTGGAGCATTAATCATAACAAAAGAAAGAAAAAGAACACGTCCTCCGTAAACCTGAGGCAAAATATGACACCGGTCAGAGTGCGAGTAAGAAGGCTCCAAATCCTGCAGGTGTCATGGTCGTGTCCAATAAGTATGCAATTTTATCAGAGTCCAACGATGACAATTATGAGAAAGAGTTGAGGAAAATTGATGCTGAGTGTGACAGGGACATAGAGGACGATCCCCCGCCAAAGCGGAAGCCCTTATCTATAGACCCTCAGGTAGAGTCTGACATGGACACCAGTGGTGGACAGAACATCTCTAACTCATGATGATGGCTGTTTCTCTGCTCCTTCTATATTGTGTTGTGATGGCGGGGTTCTCATTAACACTGACCTCCAGTAATGTCAATAGTATTAAGGCGAGGAGGACGAGACAAGCAGTGTATGAACATCTCACATATCTGGACACAGATGTCATCTTCCTGCAGGAGACACGACTGACATCTCTGGGGCTTATGAGAGAGGCTGAGAGGGAATGGCGGTCCGGTCCATCTTTCTGGTCGCTGGCTGTGGAGCCTTATGCCGGGGTCGCTGTCCTGTTTAACACCAATGATGTGACTGTGCATAGGATGACGGAGGTGGTCATGGGAAGATGTCTGGTCCTGGAAGTCACTATCCATGGTAGGCGACTCCGGCTTATTAACATCTATGGGCCACAGACGGTGACTGACAGGATCCAGCTGTTTAATGACGTTAAGCCTTACCTCTTCACTTCTCTTCCAGTGGTGATGGCGGGGGACTTTAATGCCATACTGACATCAGGTGACAGCTCTTCAGGCAGGACAGTGACCAGGGACGGAAAGGTCCTACATAACATCATAACGCAGGCTGGACTGGCTGACGTTTTCACACATGGAGGTCGACAGCCAAAATTCACGTATTCATGTTCCAACAGGTGCAGTAGGATAGATTTTGCTTTTGTGAGTCCTACTGAGGCTGTCGGCACCCTAAGTGAGAAGGTCGTCCCTTACTCTGATCACCTCGCCTTGTGCTTCTGTCTGGGGACCTCTAACCATCCGGATATTGGTAGAGGGTTGTGGAAGCTCAATTCCAGTCTTCTGGATGATGCCTATGTTCAGAGTCGTGTCCACTCCCTTATCCAGCTTCATCTAGACAGGGTTGACTTCTATGACAACATGACCGACTGGTGGGAGGACGTCAAGGAGGATATCAGATCCCTCTTAAAGAGACTGTCAGTTAATAAAGGGAGGAATAAGTACAGCCAGTACCTAAAGCTGCGCAAAGAATTGGAGTCACTGTATTCGGCGGGTGGGGATGACAAAGTGAAGATCGACCGGCTGAAATCTGAGATAAGGCAGTATCAGTATAGCCGGTATACCTCTCTGGTTCTTGAACGGGATTATGGGTCCTTAGGGGCCCCTGATCCCTTTGAGAATTGCAGGGAGAGGGTGGCCAAAAAAATGGTCACAGGTCTCATTGACTCCCAGGGTGTATTGCAGGATTCACGGGAGGGTATCCTGGAGGTGGTGAGATCTTACTATGCTGACTTGTTTCAGAGGAAAGTTTTGGATAAAGATAAGATGGCTCAATTCTTGGAGGCAACTCCAGTGCCTGATACTAATGATCTGGACTTTTCTCCTTTGACAGCAGAATTAACGGTGGAGGAAGTTAAGGAGGCTATTGATAAATTATATCTGAAGAAGGCACCAGGTCCAGATGGTATAACAGCAGAATTCTATAAGAAATTCAGAGACCTCCTGGCTCCAATCCTCGTGGATGTGTATAGAAATTGTCTAGAAAATCACCTGATGCCTCCATCCATGAGAGTGTCCTCGTTAATTCTGCTATCTAAAGGTAAAGAGCCGAGCGACATCAAGAACTGGAGGCCGATTGCCCTCTTGAATGTAGATAGGAAGATTCTAGCAAAGATCCTATTTTCTAGATTAGTCTGTTTGTCCCCGGCACTGTTGGCAGGCTCTCAGTTTGGCACAGTAAAAGGGCGGAACATCTCTGGAGCAGTCATCTCGATACGAGAGATGTTTGAGAGATGTAAAGCTCTGCGGTGTGGGAGATATGTTGTTAGTCTGGACCAGGCTAAAGCCTTTGACAGGGTTGATCATGACTATCTGTGGGCCACTTTGTCAAAGTACGGTATTCCGGGACAATTTGTGGATTGGCTGAAGACTTTGTACAGAGAGGCGGTGAGCTTTCCTCTGATTAATGGTTGGCAGGGTGACATTTTTGGAGTTGGGGCGGGGGTGAGGCAGGGTTGCCCACTGAGTCCGCTCCTGTATGTTTTTGCCCTAGACCCGTTTCTGAGGTCACTGCAGGAGTGCGATTTTCAGGGGGTGCCGGTCCCCCACTGCCTGCCTCTGAATGTTGTTGCCTATGCGGATGATGTGACGTTGGTGATATCTAATCCTCAAGAGGTGCAGATGTTATCTGCGTCCATCAGAAACTACTCAGAGGCCTCCGGGTCTCTGGTCAACCTTGAAAAGAGTCAAGCTCTGTGGACATTAGATACTGATCCCAGCTTTGATCTGCCGCAGTTTACCAAAGCCTCCACCAATATTAAGATCCTAGGGGTTAAATTTGGGAGGGATGATAATGCCACGCTAAATTGGGAGGAGAAATTGGAAGCCGGAAATGCAAAGGTTCAGCGATGGAAGAACTGGAGGCTGACCTACAGAGAAAGGGTCAAAATGTTGAAGACTTACCTGGTCCCCGTTTTCTTGTATGTCTCTGTCATTTTCCCTTTGCCAGAATCTTTCTCAGCGAGGCTCTTCAGCCTGTTCTTCCAGCTCTTGTGGGGGAATAGGTTGAACCTAATAAAGAGGGGAATAACGTACCTACGGCGGAGAGAGGGTGGGCTGGATATGTTGAATCCAAGGGTTTTCTTTGACTCCTTGTTTCTAAAGGTGAATTTTGGGAACATGGACTCAAACAGTAGCTCCCTGTGGGTAAATAGTATCAGGGATTGGATATTGCCTTTTGCAGAATCTTGGGTGCGAGGCGGCAGTCTCAAGAGGAGGAGATGGACAGGTGACCATCTCCCCCAGTATCTGGACTACGGTCTGAAGTGTGTTAGGAGGTGGGGACTGGAGAAGTCTTACATTGAGAGCTGTACGAGAAGAGACCTGTATGCTCATGTATGTAGGACTTTCTTCTTCTCTCCACTGGCCCTGAGAGATTGTGTCACCACCACCCTGCAGGAAAGCCTTAGGTTCCTAAACGGGAAACGACTTCCTCCTAAACTGTTTGATGTCACTTGGCTTTCACTGCATAGTCGGCTCTTTGTCAGGGGGAACATGAAACATCTGAGTGTCTCTGATCGGAATTGTCCCCTTGGTTGTCAGCAGGAGGAGACTATGGAGCACTTTATATGTGATTGCTGGGGAGGGAGGAAGATCTGGGAGGAAGTGTCAGCTAATCTAAAGATCCCCAGACTGAGGACCCTAAAGTACCCTGACATAATCTATGGTGTCCCCTCCACTGTTAGTAACATCGACAGAGAGACGATGTACATTATAATCAGTGTCATCAAATACTATCACTGGCACATGAGAACCCGGGTGTCACTGCACAATGAGCCGTTCGATCACACCGCTGCAGCCAATCAGGTTTTGTCAGAACTCCGGTGGATAAAATCACTAGAAGTTGGAAGGAGTCCGAGAAACATTAAGCTATGGAGGAACGTAAAATTCAGTTAGGAAATATGATGATTTTTTTTTTTTTTTGTTTAATTTTCTTCTCTTCCTTCCCAGGTGTGGACTTTAATTTCTTTATGAATATGATAGGTTATATATACACAAGCATTAAATAATCATAAGTGATTTGTGTTTTGTAATCCTGGATGATTTTTGTTTCATTATAATTGTATTTATGTTTGGTTTTATAATAAAAATTGCCCCTATGTACAAGAATATAACTACTATAATACTGCCCCTATGTACAAGAATATAACTACTATAATACTGCCCCTATGTACAAGAATATAACTACTACAGGTGCATTTATTTCAGTTCTTCAATATATAATATAGGGGTTTCACTTTTTGTAGAGTCATTACACACAGAGTGATCTATTTCACATGTTTATTTCTGTTAATGTTGATGATTATGGCTTACAGTCAATGAAAACCCAAAAGTCATTATCTCAGTTAATTAGAATACTTTATAACATCAGCTTGAAAAATGATTTTAAAATCCGAAATGTTTTGCATCAATTTCTGCATCAATACAGCGTGGCATGGAGGCGATCAGCCTCTGGCACTGCTGAGGGGTTATGGAAGCCCAGGTTGCTTTGATAGCCGCCTTCAGCTCGTCTGCATTGTGGGGTCTGGTGTCTCATCTTCCTCTTGACAATACTCCATAGATTCTCTATGGGGTTAAGGTCAGGCGAGTTTGCTGCCAATCAAGCACAGTGATACTGTTGTGTGTGCACCAGGTATTGGTACTTTTGGCAGTGTGGACAGGGGCCAAGTCCTGCTGGAGAATGAAATCTCCATCTCCAAAAAGCTTGTCGGCAGAGGGAAGCATGAAGTGCTCTAAAATGTCCTGGTAGACGGCAGCGCTGACTTTGATCTTGATAAAACACAGTCGACCTACAACAGCAGATGACATGGCTCCCCAAACCATCACTGATTGTGGAAACTTAACACTAGACCTTAGCAGCTTGGATTGTGGCCTCTCCACTCTTCCTCCAGACTCTGGGACCTGGATTTCCAATGACTCTATATAATATAGGAGTTTCACTTTTTGTATTGAAGAACTGAAATAAATTAACTTTTTGATGATATTCTAATTTTGTGAGAAGCACCTGTATAATACTGCACCTACAGTCATGGCCAAAAGTTTTGAGAATGACACAAATATTAATTTTTACAAAGTATACTGCTTCACTTTTTCTAATGGCAATTTGCATATACTCCAGAATGTTATAAAGAGTGATCAGCTTAACAGCAATTACTTGCAAAGTCAATATTTGGCTAGAAAATGAACTTTATCCCCCAAAACACATTTCAACATCATTGCAGCCCTGCCTTAAAAGGACCAGCTAACCTCTTTTCAGTGATTGCTCCATTAACACAGGTGTGGGTGTTGAGGACATGGCTGGAGATCAATCTGTCATGATTAAGTAAGAATTACACCACTGGACACTTTACAAGGAGGCTGGTGCTTGGCATCATTGTTTCTATTCTGTTAACCATGGTTATCTCTAAAGAAACACGTGCAGTCATCATTGCAATGCACAAAAATGGCCTAACAGGGAAGAGTATCGCAGCTAGAAAGATTGCACCTCAGTCAACAATCTATCGCATCATCAAGAAATTCAAGGAGAGAGGTTCCATTGTTGCCAAAAAGGCTTCAGGGCGCCCAAGAAAGACCAGCAAGTGCCAGGACCGTCTCTTAAAGTGTTTCAGCTGCGGGATCGGGCTACCAGCAGTGCAGAGCTTGCTCAGGAATGGCAGCAGGCAGGTGTGAGTGCATCTGCACGCACTGTGAGGTGGAGACTCTTGGAGCAAAGCCTGGTCTCAAGGAGGGCAGCAAAGAAGCCACTTCTCTCCAGAAAAAACATCATGGACACTGATATTCTGCAAAAGGTACAGGCAGTGGACTGCTGAGGACTGGGGTAAAGTTATTTTCTCTGATGAATCCCCTTTTCGATTGTTTGGGACATCAGGAAAACGCCTCATTCGGAGAAGACAAGGTGAGCGCTACCACCTGTCTTGTCTCCTGCCAACTGTTAAGCATCCTGAAACCATTCATGTGTGGGGTTGCTTCTCAGCCAAGGGAATCGGCTCTCTCACAGTCTTGCCTAAAAACACAGCCATGAATAAAGAATGGTACCAGAATGTCCTCCAAGAGCAACTTCTCCCAACCCTCCAAGAGCAGTTTGGTGATCAACAATGCCTTTTCCAGCATGATGGAGCACCTTGCCATAAAGTAAAGGTGATAACTAAATGGCTCAGGGAACAAAACATAGAGATTTTGGGTCCATGGCCTGGAAACTCCCCAGATCTTAATCCCATTGAGAACTTGTGGTCAATCATCAAGAGACGAGTGGACAAACAAAAACCTAAAAGTTCTGACAAAATGAAAGCATTGATTGTGCAAGAATGGACTGCTATCAGTCAGGATTTGGTCCAGAAGTTGAATGAGAGCATGCCAGGGAGAATTGCAGAGGTCCTGAAGAAGAAGGGTCAACACTGCAAATATTGACTTGCTGCATTAACTCATTCTAACTGTCAATATAAGCTTTTGTTACTTATATGTTTGCAATTATTATATTTCTGTCTGTGATAAAAACATCTGTCAAATACACATAAAAACCAAGGGCAGCAGATCATGTGAAAATATAATATTTGTGTCATTCTCAAAACTTTTGGCCATGACTGTATGTACAAGAATATAACTACTATTATACTGCTCCTATGTACAAGAACATAACTACTATAATACTGGCCCCTATGTACAGGAATATAACTACTATAATACTGCTCCTATGTACAAGAATATTACTATAATACTGCTCCTATATACAAGAATATAACTACTATAATACTGCTCCTATGTACAAGAATATAACTACTATAATACTGCTCCTATATACAAGAATATAACTGCTATAATACTGCCCCCTATGTACAAGAATATAACTCCTATAATACTGCTCCTATGTACAAGAATATAACTACTATAATACTGCTCCTATATACAAGAATATAACTACTATAATACTGCTCCTATGTACAAGAATATAACTACTATAATACTGCTCCTATGTACAAGAATATAACTACTATAATACTGCTCCTATGTACAAGAATATAACTACTATAATACTGCTCCTATATACAAGAATATAACTACTATAATACTGCTCCTATGTACAAGAATATAACTACTATAATACTGCTCCTATGTACAAGAATATAACTACTATTATACTGCTCCTATGTACAAGAACATAACTACTATAATACTGGCCCCTATGTACAGGAATATAACTACTATAATACTGCTCCTATGTACAAGAATATAACTACTATAATACTGCTCCTATGTACAGGAATATAACTACTATAATACTGCTCCTATGTACAAGAATATAACTACTATAATACTGCCCCTATGTGCAAGAATATAACTACTATAATACTGCTCCTATGTACAGGAATATAACTACTATAATACTGCTCCTATGTACAAGAATATAACTACTATAATACTGCTCCTATGTACAAGAATATAACTACTATAATACTGCTCCTATATACAAGAATATAACTACTATAATACTGCTCCTATGTACAAGAATATAACTACTATAATACTGCTCCTATGTACAGGAATATAACTACTATAATACTGCTCCCTATGTACAAGAATATAACTACTATAATACTGCTCCTATGTACAAGAATATAACTACTATAATACTGCTCCTATGTACAAGAATATAACTACTATAATACTGCTCCTATATACAAGAATATAACTACTATAATACTGCTCCTATGTACAAGAATATAACTACTATAATACTGCTCCTATGTACAAGAATATAACTACTATAATACTGCTCCTATGTACAAGAATATAACTACTATAATACTGCCCTATGTACAAGAATATAACTACTATAATACTGCTCCTATGTACAAGAATATAACTACTATAATACTGCTCCTTGTACAAGAATATAACTACTATAATACTGCTCCTATGTACAAGAATATAACTACTATAATATGCTCCTATGTACAAGAATATAACTACTATAATACTGCCTATGTACAAGAATTAATACTATAATACTGCCCTATTACAGATATAATATATAATCTGCTCCTATGTACAAGAATATAACTACTATAATACTGCCCAGAATACTATATAATATGCATTACAGAAAAATCTATATGCCTATTCAAGATATAATACTATAATATGCCTATGTACAGATATAATACTATAATACTGCCCTATGTAAGAATATAACTACTATATACTGCTCTATTACAAGAATATAACTACTTAATATCCTATGTAAAGAATATAACTCTATAATACTGCTCCTATGTACAGATATACTACTTAATATGCTCCTATGTACAAGATATAACTCTATAATACTGCCCTATGTACAAGAATATAATACTATATATGCTCTATGTACAAGAATTAACTATATAATACTGCCCTATGTACAGAATATAACTACTTAATATGCCCTATGTACAAGAATATAACTACTATATACTGCCCTATTCAGAATTTACTACTATAATATGCTCTATTACAAGAATATACTACTATAATACTGCCCTATGTACAAGAATATAATACTATAATACTGCCCTTGTACAGAATATAACTACTATAATACTGCCTATGTACAAGATTATAATACTATAATACTGCCCTATGTACAGAATATAACTACTATAATATGCTCTATGTACAAGATATAATACTATAATACTGCTCCTTGTACAAGAATTAACTACTATAATATGCCCTATGTACAAGAATTACTACTATAATACTGCTCCTTGTACAAGAATATAACTCTATATACTGCTCTATTACAAGAATATAACTACTATAATACTGCCTATGTACAAGAATATAACTACTATAATACTGCCTATGTACAAGAATATAATACTATAATACTGCCCTATGTACAAGAATATAACTACTATAATACTGCCCTATGTACAAGATATATAATATATATATGCCTATGTACAAGAAAAACTATTTTAAATATATACTTTCTCTATGTACAAGAATATAACTACTATAATACTGCTCCTATGTACAAGATATAATACTATAATACTGCCTATGTACAAGTATAATACTATATACTGCCCTATGTACAAGAATATACTACTATAATACTGCTCTATGTACAAGAATATAACTACTATAATACTGCCTATGTACAAGAAATAACTACTATAATACTGCCCTATGTCAGATTAATACTATAATACTGCCCTATGTACAAGAATATAACTCTATATATCTGCTCTTTTACAAGAATATAATACTATAATATCTCCTATGTACAAGAATATAACTACTATAATACTGCCCTATTACAAGATATAACTATATAATACTGCCCTATTACAAGATAAATACTATATACTGCCTATGTAAAGAATATAACTACTATAATACTGCCTATGTACAAGAATATAACTACTATAATACTGCTCCTATGTACAAGAATATAACTATATAATACTGCCCTTTACAAGAATATAACTACTATATACTGCCCTATGTACAAGAATATAACTACTATAATACTGCTCCTATGTACAAGAATATACTACTATAATACTGCTCCTATGTACAAGAATATAACTACTATAATACTGCTCCTATGTACAAGAATATAACTACTATAATACTGCTCCTATGTACAAGAATATAACTACTATTTAATACTGCTCTCATATGTACAAGAATTAATACTATAATACTGCCCTATGTACAAGAATATAACTACTATAATACTGCTCCTATGTACAAGAATATAACTACTATAATATGCTCCTATGTACAAGAATATAACTACTATAATACTGCCCTATGTACAAGAATATAACTACTATAATACTGCTCCTATGTACAAGAATATAACTACTATAATACTGCCCTATGTACAAGAATATAACTACTATAATACTGCTCCTATGTACAAGAATATAACATACTATAATACTGCTCCTATGTACAAGAATATAAATATATAATACTCTCCTATGTACAAGAATATAACTACTATAATACTGCCTATGTACAAGAATATAATACTTAATACTGCCTATATACAAATATAACTCTATAATATGCTCTATAGTACAAGAATATAACTACTATAATACTGCTCCTATGTACAAGTAATATAAAATAACTACTATAATACTGCTCCTATGTACAAGAATATAACTACTATAATACTGCTCCTATGTACAAGAATTACTCTATACTACAATATACTCTATAATACTGCCTATGTACAAGAATATAACTACTATAATACTGCTCCTATGTACAAGATATAACTACTATAATACTGCTCCTATGTACAAGAATATAATACTATAATACTGCCTATGTACAAGAATATAACTACTATAATACTGCCCTATGTACAAGATATAACTACTATAATACTGCCCTATGTAAAGAATATAACTACTATAATACTGCTCCTATGTACAAGAATTATAACTACTATAATACTGCTCCTATGTACAAGAATATAACTACTATAATACTGTCCTATGTAAAGAATTTAACTACTATAATACTCCTATGTACAAGAATTATTAATCCTATTAAAAATAATTCTATTACAATTACCTATATACCCTATGTACAAGAATATAAACTATAATACTGCTCCTATGTACAAGAATATAACTACTATAATAAGAATATAACTACTATAATACTGCCTCCTATGTACAAGAATATAACTACTATAATACTGCTCCTATGTACAAGAACATAACTACTATAATACTGGCCCCTATGTACAGGAATATAACTACTATAATACTGCTCCTATGTACAAGAATATAACTACTATAATACTGCTCCTATATACAAGAATATAACTACTATAATACTGCTCCTATGTACAAGAATATAACTACTATAATACTGCTCCTATATACAAGAATATAACTACTATAATACTGCCCCCTATGTACAAGAATATAACTCCTATAATACTGCTCCTATGTACAAGAATATAACTACTTGTAAGGTTCTTTGTACATGTTTCTTGAAACTCAGTTTTTTCCGTCAGCCATTTTACTTTCTGTCTTGCTGCAGCTATCTTGCCCTCAGTCAATATGGAGTTTCCAGCTTTCATGTTCCCGCCCTGATTCTCTCCCTCTTGCTTCTTAAGCAGCCACAGCTGAGTAATCAGTGCTTCAGAATCAAGCCTGCAGTGAACCTGTGACCTGACTCCTGGAAGCCTTGGACTTTGTTCTCCAGCTATTTCCTACTGAGGAACTTTGGAACACTCGTGGACTCTGGAACCCTGCTATTTGATAAATCCACGTTTGCATGAATTACGGTAACAGAGAAGAGATCCTGAACCTGTTGTGGAGAGTGATTGCTGAGCTTAAGTTACTCTGGCCTGCTGTGTCTCCTGCTTTTGTATCTGCAAACTGTGTGACTATTTTTGCCACTTGTATGAAGTAATACAAGATCTTCTATATCAAACCTGTGACTCATGTGTTTTCATCGCACCCAAGCACAAGACGCTATATGAACTGTACTCCATACATTACAAGATTCTGAAGCCAAACGTTAGTGTCTGCTGGGTCTGGGAAGGCTGTGTCTGCTGTAACTGTGGATATCAGATGTTCGGTTGTACTTTCTGTGATGATAGTGGTTGTGACTTCTCACAACCATTCCAGGTGAGCAGTTCCCTTAATTTTTTTTTTTCTCTGCAGTGTTACCACAGGTAAACACTATTTTTTTTTTTTTCTCTTTTTCTCTTCTCCTTCCAGTACTCCTGTCTTAAAAGATCTGGAAGATGGAAGCCCGCATAAAGGAACTTTGCGGAGTGACTGATAATATCCTTGCAGATTTACAGACTATAAAAACCCGTTTTACAAACCTACAGGACCTCACTAATCACAATTTGCAAGTGTTTGGACAGACTGCCCAGGATTTGCGAGCCAGGATTGAAGTTCTAGAGGAGCGAGTCCAGGCTCCTGCCGTAGCCCCGAGTTCTGGGATTCCCAAGTTGCCCCCTTTTCGTTTTGGCGGTGAACGTGAGAAATTCAGGGGGTTTATTAATCAATGCAATCTTTTTTTTTCTGCACATGCTTCACAATTTCCTACTGAACGATCTAAAGTGCTTACTATAATTATGTTGCTTACCAACAAAGCTTTGATGTGGGCAAACCCTCTGATTGAGACTGAGGATGAATGTTTGGATCATCTTGATGCTTTCATTTCAGCCATGGGGCAGGTGTTTGATGACCCCAATCGAGGTGCAACAGCTGAAGCAGCCATGTTAACTTTGCGCCAAGGTAAGCACTCGGTAGCCGAATATGCCTTGGATTTCAGGAGATGGGCCCTTGATACCACCTGGGACAGTTCCGCCAAAAAATCTATTTTTCGAAAAGGGTTGTCTCCACTGATTAAGGATGAACTAGCTCGTGCCGACCCTCCCACTGCGTTAGGTGACTTTATTAACTACTGCATCCGCATTGATGCTCGTCTGACTGAACGCAGGCAAGAGAGATGGTTCGAAAGCAATCGCACTAACCTTTTCCTACCTTCCTCCCCAGCTAAGGAACCTTTGAGTAGGATCACACGGGAACCTGAACCCATGCAGGAAGACTCTTTACAAAGACGGGTTAGTGATGCACGCAAAGAACATCGTTTTAAGGAAAATCTATGTTTCTATTGTGGTAAGTCAGGGCACTTCATTATAAACTGCCCCAGCCGTTCTCGTAAGACTACTGCAGCACTCATTCACTGTGAGTGTTGCGAGAGGAGATCTGTCAGGTCCGAGCCTCAGGCTCCAGAGAGATCTGCAGCAACAGATATTGATTTCTCGGACTTAAACTCCGTTACTTCTGAGGACGATGACTGTGTAAACGCTGCAATTTTTCAAGTTTCCTCAGCGGTGTCCCAGCTGAGTTGTAGGAAAAACAATTCTCATTGCTTCCTTTCCATCAAACTCTGGGTTGACTCAGTCTGGGTGTCTAGCTCTGCTATGATCAACTCAGGGGCAAGTGGAAATTTTATGGATGTCTCCTTTGCTCTGAAACAGGGGATACGTTCAGTGAAGAAGGCTACTCCAGTACAGATGGAAACTGTGGATGGCTCCCTGCTGACCTCTGGACCAGTGGATCAGGAAACGGAGCCTTTGAAGGTCCTTATGGGTAAAGATCATCAAGAGAAACTGTCCTTTATGCTTATCTCTTCTCCCCACTTTCCCATTATTCTAGGGCTACCATGGCTGCAGGCTCAGAACCCTACCATTAACTGGGAGACCAAGGAATTACACTTTCCAGAGAAACAGATGAGTCCAGAAGTTTCAGCTTGCTCTGTTCCTAAAGGAACCATGTCAGTCCCTGAACTACCAGCTGTATACCAGGACTATGTGGATTTATGTGACAAGAAGAACGCTGACCAGCTTCCCCTCACCGTCCATATGATTGTCCAACTGAATTATTGCCTGGAGCAGAGATACCTTTTGGTAAGATCTACCCCTGGCGGGGCCCGAGCTAAAGGCTTTAAAGGATTACATAGACGAAAATCTAGCCAAGGGCTTCATACGCCCCTCTTCATCTCCTGCAGGTGCACCCATCTTCTTTGTGAAGAAGAAAGATGGATCTCTGAGATCCTGCGTAGACTATAGGGAACTCAATAAGGTTACTATTAGAAACCGTTATCCATTGCCTTTAATCCCTGAGTTGTTGGAGAGAGTGCGGCATGCCAAAATTTTCTCTAAATTGGATCTCCGTGGGGCCTATAACTTGGTCCGTATTAGACCTGGGGATGAATGGAAGACTGCATTCAGGTCACGCTATGGACACTTTGAATATTTAGTGATGCCTTTTGGTCTGAGTACCGCCCCAGCCACTTTCCAACACTTGGTGAATGACATCTTCAGGGATCTCCTAGATACATTCGTGATTTATTTGGATGATATTCTAATTTTTTCTAACTCCACAGAGGAACATCATGGACATGTGAGAATGGTCTTGGAACGTCTAAGACAAAATCATCTTTACATCAAACTTGAAAAGTGTGAATTCCATAGGACCGAAATTCAATTTCTGGGGTATGTACTGTCTACACAAGGAATTAGTATGGATGGAAGCAAGACCCAAGCCATCAAGGATTGGCCAATTCCTAGAAATGTGGAGGTGCAGCGCTTCATCGGGTTTGCCAACTTCTATAGACGTTTCATTAGGAATTTCTCTGAGGTAGTGTCACCTATCACCCAACTTACCCGGAAAGAGTCTAGGTTCTCCTGGACTTCCCAAGCCCAGGAAGCATTTTCCCGTCTAAAAGATAAATTTACCACCGCACCTATCTTAGTACATCCCAACCCGAACTTGCCTTCATAATAGAGGTGGATACTTCAGACTGTGCCGTTGGAGCTATACTCTCTCAGAGAACAGGTGAGAAGAATGTCTTGCATCCCTGTGCCTTCTTTTCCCAGCAGTTGTCTTCGGCTGAGAGGAACTACGATGTGGGCAATAGAGAGTTGTTGGCCATTATTGCCGCCTTCAAAGAATGGAGACATCTTCTTCAGGGAGCTGCACAGCAAATAGTCGTCCTGACAGATCATCGTAACCTTGAATTTATCAGGTCGGCTAAGTGCCTGACTCCTCGCCAGGCTCGCTGGAATCTTTTCTTAAACCAATTTAATTTTGTCATTTCTTATAGACCAGGATCGCGCAATGGAAAGGCTGATGCACTCTCTAGGATTTATTCAGCAGAGACCCGTCCACTTGCTCCTCCTAAGACTATTCTTCCTGACTCTAGATTCCTGGGAGTGATTCATAATCAAGACCTACTTAAGGACATCAAGGAAGCATACCATGCGGATTCCTGGTTGGCACAACCCCCAAGGGACGTAAGTCTTGTCTTTAAGAATGGTGTGTGGATTCAGGGACAACGTCTGTATATTCCTGAAACAGTCAGATTGAGAGTATTGCAACTCATTCACGATTCCAAGATAGCTGGGCATAGAGGAATTCTAAAGACACAGGAATTTCTTTCTCGTTTCTTTTGGTGGCCCACTTGCAGGAAGGATGTTTTAAACTATGTCACTTCATGTGAAGTCTGTGCAAGATGCAAAACACCTCGCTCCTCACCAACTGGTCTGTTACAACCTCTTCCCACCCCGTCCCGCCCGTGGGGATCCATTTCTATGGACTTCATTGTGGAGTTACCAACCTCTCAAGGGAAGAACACCATTCTAGTGGTGGTTGATCGTTTAACAAAGGCAGCTCATTTTATTCCTTGTGTCGGCTTACCCACTGCAAAACAGACATCAGATTTGATGATTAAGAATGTGTTTCGTTTACATGGAGTACCAGATGAGGTTATTTCGGATCGAGGGGTGCAATTCACTTCAACGTTCTGGCAAAATTTCTGTGCCGCATTGGACATTAAAGTAAACCTTTCTTCTGCTTTTCATCCCCAGACTAATGGACAGACGGAACGAACCAATCAGACCCTGGAACAGTATCTCCGCTGCTTTATCTGCCACCTACAGGATGATTGGGTGGATCTACTTCCACTGGCTGAGTTCTCTTATAACAACTCTCAGAGCGCCTCCACTAAGCAGTCTCCTTTTTACTCTAATTTAGGTTATCATCCTAACATTCTTCCTCGATTTCCCATAGAAACGCCTTTGCCAGCAGTGGCTGAAAGAATCACGTCTTTACAAAAGAATATGGATCTTCTAAAGGGAAATCTGGAATTGGCTCAGGAAAGGTACAAGAAAGCAGCAGATAAATTTCGTAAACCTGCACCAGCTTTCAAGGTAGGAGACCTGGTCTGGCTGTCAACCAGAAATCTTAAGTTAAGGATTCCATCGTCTAAGTTGGGACATAAGTACATTGGACCCTATAAAATCAGTAAAATTATAAGTGCCGTTGCTTGTCGTCTTCAACTGCCCAGAACTATGAGAATCCACCCTGTCTTTCATGTATCCCTGCTAAGGGCTGCAACACCCAATACGTTTCCTGGACGTTCTTCTCCTTGCCCTGGCCCGGTGCTGGTCGATGGTCAGGAAGAGTTTGTGGTGGAGAGGATTCTAGATTCCAGGTTCTACAGAAATCAGTTACAATATTTGATTAAATGGCAGGGCTACCCAGTGGAGGACAACTCATGGGAACCAGTCAATAACGTTAATGCTCCTCGCTTGCTCCGCCAGTTTCATCAGAGGTACCCAGACAAGCCTGGTCTGAGGTCATCCGGAGGTTGTCCCTAAGGGGGGAGTAATGTAAGGTTCTTTGTACATGTTTCTTGAAACTCAGTTTTTTCCGTCAGCCATTTTACTTTCTGTCTTGCTGCAGCTATCTTGCCCTCAGTCAATATGGAGTTTCCAGCTTTCATGTTCCCGCCCTGATTCTCTCCCTCTTGCTTCTTAAGCAGCCACAGCTGAGCAATCAGTGCTTCAGAATCAAGCTGCAGTGAACCTGTGACCTGACCCCTGGAAGCCTTGGACTTTGTTCTCCAGCTATTTCCTACTGAGGAACTTTGGAACACTCGTGGACTCTGGAACCCTGCTATTTGATAAATCCACGTTTGCATGAATTACGGTAACATAGAAGAGATCCTGAACCTGTTGTGGAGAGTGATTGCTGAGCTTAAGTTACTCTGGCCTGCTGTGTATCCTGCTTTTGTATCTGCAAACTGTGTGACTATTTTTGCCACTTGTATGAAGTAATACAAGATCTTCTATATCAAACCTGTGACTCATGTGTTTTCATCGCACCCAAGCACAAGACGCTATATGAACTGTACTCCATACATTACACTACTATAATACTGCTCCTATATACAAGAATATAACTACTATAATACTGCTCCTATGTACAAGAACATAACTACTATAATACTGGCCCCTATGTACAGGAATATAACTACTATAATACTGCTCCTATGTACAAGAATATAACTACTATAATACTGCTCCTATGTACAAGAATATAACTACTATAATACTGCTCCTATATACAAGAATATAACTACTATAATACTGCTCCTATGTACAAGAATATAACTACTATAATACTGCTCCTATGTACAGGAATATAACTACTATAATACTGCTCCCTATGTACAAGAATATAACTACTATAATATATGCTCCTATGTACAAGAATATAACTACTATAATACTGCTCCTATGTACAAGAATATAACTACTATAATAAGAATATAACTACTATAATACTGCCTCCTATGTACAAGAATATAACTACTATAATACTGCTCCTATATACAAGAATATAACTACTATAATACTGCTCCTATGTACAAGAATATAACTACTATAATACTGCTCCTATGTACAAGAATATAACTACTATTATACTGCTCCTATGTACAAGAACATAACTACTATAATACTGGCCCCTATGTACAGGAATATAACTACTATAATACTGCTCCTATGTACAAGAATATAACTACTATAATACTGCTCCTATGTACAGGAATATAACTACTATAATACTGCTCCTATGTACAAGAATATAACTACTATAATACTGCCCCTATGTGCAAGAATATAACTACTATAATACTGCTCCTATGTACAGGAATATAACTACTATAATACTGCTCCTATGTACAAGATATAACTACTATAATACTGCTCCTATGTACAAGAATATAACTACTATAATACTGCTCCTATATACAAGAATATAACTACTATAATACTGCTCCTATGTACAAGAATATAACTACTATAATACTGCTCCTATGTACAGGAATATAACTACTATAATACTGCTCCCTATGTACAAGAATATAACTACTATAATACTGCTCCTATGTACAAGAATATAACTACTATAATACTGCTCCTATGTACAAGAATATAACTACTATAATAAGAATATAACTACTATAATACTGCCTCCTATGTACAAGAATATAACTACTATAATACTGCTCCTATGTACAAGAACATAACTACTATAATACTTCCATGTTAAAGATACAAGAATATAACTGGACCTACCCATCAGTGACACTTGGGACTCCGCAGGGAGACTTGTCCACATAACCGCCCACATGCCCCAATAACGACAAGGAAAGTTTTTGTTTTTTTTAAATAATTCACTCTATTTTATTCGGTCTTAAAATAGTTGTAACTTTTATTCTACAGACTTGTTTGAAAAACAGAAGTTCTCATCTCGCACCAAAAAAATATATGTATTTATAATAACACTCTTATTATCTCCCCTCCCTGCCCCCGACGACCAAAACTAAAGAAAAAAAATGCAACTGAGGAAATGGTTAAAGGAAAAAGAAGAAAAAAAACAAAAAACAAAGCACATCGTGAATTTCATAGTTTAACCTCCTTAATATTGAACGGGTGATAACGGGGCAGGAAATACGGAGACTTGTCCTCGACATTCCCTGAAATGGTGAAAGAAACTAATATACAACTGCTCTGTAAGCAGGAGAGCGAGGTCCACGTCTGGAGATCGGGAGGGATGGGACAGCAAGCAATGCGAGGGGAAGAGACATGAGCGGGCGGACCGCCGCAGCACTCGCTGAAGTCTGATAGTTTACTAGGACCCAATTTTTACTATGCCCGCCATGTTGACCATCAGGTCGTCTCTAGACTGTGGAGACAGCCATTATTCGGACTAGAAAGGAGCAGAAATATCATATACGGGGGCAAATTCATCCAGGTTAAGTACCAGAATCATGGTGTCATTTTCACACACACACAAAAAAAAAAAAAAAAAAATAGTCTTTCATGACTTGTGCCATATTTATGATGTGTATTACACAATTTTTTTTTTACTTCTGGTCCTCATGGGCGTGATCTAGCTGAAAGGGGCGTGGCTTATTGTGAGAATGTGCAAAAAAAAAAAAAAAACCTGGCGCACATTTCTGGCACAAGTTAAACCAATAGGTGGACGTCGTCTCCTATGCAAAGGCTTAGGGATAACTTTCCGATTGTTTAGGGTCCTTTCGCCGTGGCCCCTGCTAATCCAGAGAATCAGGGATCTGAAGAGCCCTGGCTGAATGGAGCAGAGGTCGATCATGCGCACTAGCGCTTTAGACATTCTAGTCGGAGCGCTGAAGACCAGCGAGGGCTACGCTCAGTAATCTTTACACACTAACATTAGAATGAATGGAGCGGCGGGGCGCAGGGGCGACTACTCCAGTCAGCGGGGAGGAGCCCCGCTTCTCTGCATCGGTGGGGGCCATGGTGGTTGATCTCAGCAATCGGAAAATTATTTCCTACCCCGTGGATAGGGGATAACTTTTAAACTTGAGAATACCTCCTACATATAAGACTAATGTCGGCTGGACCCACCGATATTGCCGGGATCGGCCGAGAGTCTAATGTGTTCGGTGGGAGAGAGGACCAATATATGAATACCCCTCTTTCGAGAGTCTGCACAGGAAAAACAGCCTCGCCTCCATTGTTTTTCAATTGGATGAGCTGCAATACCAGGCAAAAGCCCATGGATGAGAGTGGCGCAGTATACAGGGGAAAAAAAAACCAAACAAACTATGACATCAATGGCCCACGTCTCGTCATCCCACAAGACGGCCGCTTCCCCTCCGAGCGCGCAGCCACAGAACCGTTAAGTGCATTGACCTTAGAGGAGTAAAGTGGCTCAAAAAAGGATAAAAAAAACAAACAAAAAAGGTATAAAATAATAAAAAGTAAAAGCTTGGCGTCAATTCTGTAGTTGTCCTGCCCCCACGTATTATCCAGTGATTGTTGTCCGCTCGTCCACTATTAACTCTTAAAATGATATATAAAGTAGTGTCTGAAAGTTAAAAAAAATTAAAAAAAAATAAAAAAGAACACTAAAACATGTAAAAATTCTGAAAGGACAAAAAATAAGCAACAAGAACAAGAGTTTCCGAGCTGGAGGAGTCTGTGTGCACACCACCAAACCTATAGACACAGCAGGCAACACAACCTGACAAAAGATCGGTCCGTCTGTCCACCCTAGAGGGGCTGGGCGAGCACAAACATGGCGCCGGGGGCAATAAAACCCATGGGCGGTTTGGCATATGAAACAAAGTTCCCTACAAATGTCAGCGTTTTCTTTTTTTTAGCTTCGGGACATGGAGGCAATGCAATGAAGTGGGGGACAGACTGGTGAAATGTGCGGCAAGGAAGAATCACAGAAGATACCCGTCACCTAAAATGCCTGTCTGCTAACAGATGGGAGTGGCAGTGGATCCGCCATTCAGGACCCTCATATGTATAAGCCAAATGGAGAACAGCTACAAAGTCTCCCCCTTTTTGAGGACCCGACAAATCCACGCATTTACATGGAAAGTTTACTGATGTGAGCAATTGCTTCAGTTCCCCTCGGAGGCGCTGCAGGGAAATTAAACACTTGCTACCAGGTTCTTTAAAGTGTCCCCAGAAGTGGTGCACCCCCTCATTGTACATGGAACAGGCGAGAGGCAGAGGAGCCATATTCGCCTAGAGAAGCATCTTGTTTGAGGAAAATGGAGTAGACCACCACCAACGTTGGAGAAATTTTCATAAACTGGAAAGTAACTACTTTTTTTGAGACCCAACCCTACTGGCAAGTCTCAGCCCTTTAAGACCCCTGATTTATAAAGAGGTGGTCTTCACAAATGTATATATGGGGTATTACATATTATATTTGTTCTAGGACCGTACATTGTCTCCAAAAAGGACCAATGAAAATTGCGTGGCGCAGGATCTCACGGGTGGCAGGTTTGTAGATCCGCTGCCTCCTATGGGGTAGTCTGTAATTTCCCCGCCTGCAGATACCGTTTACCGCAATACGGTAGTAATGCAAAACCTGGGGCCGTATATAACATGAGCGTCATCTAATCTACAGCGTGGTCTCCGGGAAAAGGGGGGCGTCCATGTCAGAGGAGGTGCGGCGGAGGGGTGGCGTGGAGCAGATGTGTGACCCCAAACCACCAATGGGAACCCTGAGTGACCGCCTTTACTGGGATTCAGAGCTGCATCACAATTCGCACACTCAAACGTGAAGTCTCGGAACGGTTTTGCGCATTGTTTCCTGAGGACTCCGGGGTTATATAACTACACCTCCTGGTGGGGCCATACTTTCCCAGACTGGAGTGAGCGGGTTGCTGATCCCTCCTGGGGCCCCTTTCTTTTGGAAAAAAGTTATCCATGCACCAAATGCTTTTGAGCGGGTTATTCTTGCTCAGAAAAGAGAAGGTGTTGTCACTTAAAAAAAGCAAATACCTGGTTGGGGAAATCAGCAAGAATTGTGAAAACAGCTCCGGGTACAAGACAGGCAGGAACCGATTACACGCTACTCCCAAATTCGCTTTTCATGGGGTTTTTTTTAAGCCTCTGCCAAACAATTGGAAAATACGTATTAGGTAACTGCTATTTAAGAATTGCTTAAGGGTGATTTCTAAAACAGGGTCTAGCGTCATATTCTCCTCTAATAAAAGGGGGCGGCGAAGTCCTGGCCGTAGTGGTTGGGACCCTAATTCAAGCTCTTTTTTTCCACTCTCATCTGGACGTCCCGTGACTAAAGGGATTGGTCAGGGGCCGCCATTTTTTGTCAACCCTTTCGTCCAGCTATCAATTCTCCGTCATTACTGGCGGGATAATTTACCCGGGGCGCACAAGTGGCTCCTTCCCCTGGAATCGGGCTTGTAAAATTTCTCCCTGGCCGGCGTTCCTCTCTGCGGGGCCGCCGTTTGTAAAATATTTTTATGCATATATTATTTTTTTTACCTTTTTATCAAAGAATTTAAATTAACTAAGCACAAAAAAAAA
>JARQOD010000001.1:969114741-969169953 GCA_033576555.1 Oophaga sylvatica | reverse complement strand
AAGACTGCATTCAGGTCACGCTATGGACACTTTGAATATTTAGTGATGCCTTTTGGTCTGAGTACCGCCCCAGCCACTTTCCAACACTTGGTGAATGACATCTTCAGGGATCTCCTAGATACATTCGTGATTTATTTGGATGATATTCTAATTTTTTCTAACTCCACAGAGGAACATCATGGACATGTGAGAATGGTCTTGGAACGTCTAAGACAAAATCATCTTTACATCAAACTTGAAAAGTGTGAATTCCATAGGACCGAAATTCAATTTCTGGGGTATGTACTGTCTACACAAGGAATTAGTATGGATGGAAGCAAGACCCAAGCCATCAAGGATTGGCCAATTCCTAGAAATGTGGAGGTGCAGCGCTTCATCGGGTTTGCCAACTTCTATAGACGTTTCATTAGGAATTTCTCTGAGGTAGTGTCACCTATCACCCAACTTACCCGGAAAGAGTCTAGGTTCTCCTGGACTTCCCAAGCCCAGGAAGCATTTTCCCGTCTAAAAGATAAATTTACCACCGCACCTATCTTAGTACATCCCAACCCCGAACTTGCCTTCATAATAGAGGTGGATACTTCAGACTGTGCCGTTGGAGCTATACTCTCTCAGAGAACAGGTGAGAAGAATGTCTTGCATCCCTGTGCCTTCTTTTCCCAGCAGTTGTCTTCGGCTGAGAGGAACTACGATGTGGGCAATAGAGAGTTGTTGGCCATTATTGCCGCCTTCAAAGAATGGAGACATCTTCTTCAGGGAGCTGCACAGCAAATAGTCGTCCTGACAGATCATCGTAACCTTGAATTTATCAGGTCGGCTAAGTGCCTGACTCCTCGCCAGGCTCGCTGGAATCTTTTCTTAAACCAATTTAATTTTGTCATTTCTTATAGACCAGGATCGCGCAATGGAAAGGCTGATGCACTCTCTAGGATTTATTCAGCAGAGACCCGTCCACTTGCTCCTCCTAAGACTATTCTTCCTGACTCTAGATTCCTGGGAGTGATTCATAATCAAGACCTACTTAAGGACATCAAGGAAGCATACCATGCGGATTCCTGGTTGGCACAACCCCCAAGGGACGTAAGTCTTGTCTTTAAGAATGGTGTGTGGATTCAGGGACAACGTCTGTATATTCCTGAAACAGTCAGATTGAGAGTATTGCAACTCATTCACGATTCCAAGATAGCTGGGCATAGAGGAATTCTAAAGACACAGGAATTTCTTTCTCGTTTCTTTTGGTGGCCCACTTGCAGGAAGGATGTTTTAAACTATGTCACTTCATGTGAAGTCTGTGCAAGATGCAAAACACCTCGCTCCTCACCAACTGGTCTGTTACAACCTCTTCCCACCCCGTCCCGCCCGTGGGGATCCATTTCTATGGACTTCATTGTGGAGTTACCAACCTCTCAAGGGAAGAACACCATTCTAGTGGTGGTTGATCGTTTAACAAAGGCAGCTCATTTTATTCCTTGTGTCGGCTTACCCACTGCAAAACAGACATCAGATTTGATGATTAAGAATGTGTTTCGTTTACATGGAGTACCAGATGAGGTTATTTCGGATCGAGGGGTGCAATTCACTTCAACGTTCTGGCAAAATTTCTGTGCCGCATTGGACATTAAAGTAAACCTTTCTTCTGCTTTTCATCCCCAGACTAATGGACAGACGGAACGAACCAATCAGACCCTGGAACAGTATCTCCGCTGCTTTATCTGCCACCTACAGGATGATTGGGTGGATCTACTTCCACTGGCTGAGTTCTCTTATAACAACTCTCAGAGCGCCTCCACTAAGCAGTCTCCTTTTTACTCTAATTTAGGTTATCATCCTAACATTCTTCCTCGATTTCCCATAGAAACGCCTTTGCCAGCAGTGGCTGAAAGAATCACGTCTTTACAAAAGAATATGGATCTTCTAAAGGGAAATCTGGAATTGGCTCAGGAAAGGTACAAGAAAGCAGCAGATAAATTTCGTAAACCTGCACCAGCTTTCAAGGTAGGAGACCTGGTCTGGCTGTCAACCAGAAATCTTAAGTTAAGGATTCCATCGTCTAAGTTGGGACATAAGTACATTGGACCCTATAAAATCAGTAAAATTATAAGTGCCGTTGCTTGTCGTCTTCAACTGCCCAGAACTATGAGAATCCACCCTGTCTTTCATGTATCCCTGCTAAGGGCTGCAACACCCAATACGTTTCCTGGACGTTCTTCTCCTTGCCCTGGCCCGGTGCTGGTCGATGGTCAGGAAGAGTTTGTGGTGGAGAGGATTCTAGATTCCAGGTTCTACAGAAATCAGTTACAATATTTGATTAAATGGCAGGGCTACCCAGTGGAGGACAACTCATGGGAACCAGTCAATAACGTTAATGCTCCTCGCTTGCTCCGCCAGTTTCATCAGAGGTACCCAGACAAGCCTGGTCTGAGGTCATCCGGAGGTTGTCCCTAAGGGGGGAGTAATGTAAGGTTCTTTGTACATGTTTCTTGAAACTCAGTTTTTTCCGTCAGCCATTTTACTTTCTGTCTTGCTGCAGCTATCTTGCCCTCAGTCAATATGGAGTTTCCAGCTTTCATGTTCCCGCCCTGATTCTCTCCCTCTTGCTTCTTAAGCAGCCACAGCTGAGCAATCAGTGCTTCAGAATCAAGCCTGCAGTGAACCTGTGACCTGACTCCTGGAAGCCTTGGACTTTGTTCTCCAGCTATTTCCTACTGAGGAACTTTGGAACACTCGTGGACTCTGGAACCCTGCTATTTGATAAATCCACGTTTGCATGAATTACGGTAACATAGAAGAGATCCTGAACCTGTTGTGGAGAGTGATTGCTGAGCTTAAGTTACTCTGGCCTGCTGTGTATCCTGCTTTTGTATCTGCAAACTGTGTGACTATTTTTGCCACTTGTATGAAGTAATACAAGATCTTCTATATCAAACCTGTGACTCATGTGTTTTCATCGCACCCAAGCACAAGACGCTATATGAACTGTACTCCATACATTACACTACTATAATACTGCTCCTATATACAAGAATATAACTACTATAATACTGCTCCTATGTACAAGAACATAACTACTATAATACTGGCCCCTATGTACAGGAATATAACTACTATAATACTGCTCCTATGTACAAGAATATAACTACTATAATACTGCTCCTATGTACAAGAATATAACTACTATAATACTGCTCCTATATACAAGAATATAACTACTATAATACTGCTCCTATGTACAAGAATATAACTACTATAATACTGCTCCTATGTACAGGAATATAACTACTATAATACTGCTCCCTATGTACAAGAATATAACTACTATAATACTGCTCCTATGTACAAGAATATAACTACTATAATACTGCTCCTATGTACAAGAATATAACTACTATAATAAGAATATAACTACTATAATACTGCCTCCTATGTACAAGAATATAACTACTATAATACTGCTCCTATATACAAGAATATAACTACTATAATACTGCTCCTATGTACAAGAATATAACTACTATAATACTGCTCCTATGTACAAGAATATAACTACTATTATACTGCTCCTATGTACAAGAACATAACTACTATAATACTGGCCCCTATGTACAGGAATATAACTACTATAATACTGCTCCTATGTACAAGAATATAACTACTATAATACTGCTCCTATGTACAGGAATATAACTACTATAATACTGCTCCTATGTACAAGAATATAACTACTATAATACTGCCCCTATGTGCAAGAATATAACTACTATAATACTGCTCCTATGTACAGGAATATAACTACTATAATACTGCTCCTATGTACAAGAATATAACTACTATAATACTGCTCCTATGTACAAGAATATAACTACTATAATACTGCTCCTATATACAAGAATATAACTACTATAATACTGCTCCTATGTACAAGAATATAACTACTATAATACTGCTCCTATGTACAGGAATATAACTACTATAATACTGCTCCCTATGTACAAGAATATAACTACTATAATACTGCTCCTATGTACAAGAATATAACTACTATAATACTGCTCCTATGTACAAGAATATAACTACTATAATAAGAATATAACTACTATAATACTGCCTCCTATGTACAAGAATATAACTACTATAATACTGCTCCTATGTACAAGAACATAACTACTATAATACTTCCATGTTAAAGATACAAGAATATAACTGGACCTACCCATCAGTGACACTTGGGACTCCGCAGGGAGACTTGTCCACATAACCGCCCACATGCCCCAATAACGACAAGGAAAGTTTTTGTTTTTTTTAAATAATTCACTCTATTTTATTCGGTCTTAAAATAGTTGTAACTTTTATTCTACAGACTTGTTTGAAAAACAGAAGTTCTCATCTCGCACCAAAAAATATATGTATTTATAATAACACTCTTATTATCTCCCCTCCCTGCCCCCGACGACCAAAACTAAAGAAAAAAAATGCAACTGAGGAAATGGTTAAAGGAAAAAGAAGAAAAAAAACAAAAAACAAAGCACATCGTGAATTTCATAGTTTAACCTCCTTAAATATTGAACGGGTGATAACGGGGCAGGAAATACGGAGACTTGTCCTCGACATTCCCTGAAATGGTGAAAGAAACTAATATACAACTGCTCTGTAAGCAGGAGAGCGAGGTCCACGTCTGGAGATCGGGAGGGATGGGACAGCAAGCAATGCGAGGGGAAGAGACATGAGCGGGCGGACCGCCGCAGCACTCGCTGAAGTCTGATAGTTTACTAGGACCCAATTTTTACTATGCCCGCCATGTTGACCATCAGGTCGTCTCTAGACTGTGGAGACAGCCATTATTCGGACTAGAAAGGAGCAGAAATATCATATACGGGGGCAAATTCATCCAGGTTAAGTACCAGAATCATGGTGTCATTTTCACACACACACAAAAAAAAAAAAAAAAAATAGTCTTTCATGACTTGTGCCATATTTATGATGTGTATTACACAATTTTTTTTTTACTTCTGGTCCTCATGGGCGTGATCTAGCTGAAAGGGGCGTGGCTTATTGTGAGAATGTGCAAAAAAAAAAAAAAAACCTGGCGCACATTTCTGGCACAAGTTAAACCAATAGGTGGACGTCGTCTCCTATGCAAAGGCTTAGGGATAACTTTCCGATTGTTTAGGGTCCTTTCGCCGTGGCCCCTGCTAATCCAGAGAATCAGGGATCTGAAGAGCCCTGGCTGAATGGAGCAGAGGTCGATCATGCGCACTAGCGCTTTAGACATTCTAGTCGGAGCGCTGAAGACCAGCCGAGGGCTACGCTCAGTAATCTTTACACACTAACATTAGAATGAATGGAGCGGCGGGGCGCAGGGGCGACTACTCCAGTCAGCGGGGAGGAGCCCCGCTTCTCTGCATCGGTGGGGGCCATGGTGGTTGATCTCAGCAATCGGAAAATTATTTCCTACCCCGTGGATAGGGGATAACTTTTAAACTTGAGAATACCTCCTACATATAAGACTAATGTCGGCTGGACCCACCGATATTGCCGGGATCGGCCGAGAGTCTAATGTGTTCGGTGGGAGAGAGGACCAATATATGAATACCCCTCTTTCGAGAGTCTGCACAGGAAAAACAGCCTCGCCTCCATTGTTTTTCAATTGGATGAGCTGCAATACCAGGCAAAAGCCCATGGATGAGAGTGGCGCAGTATACAGGGGAAAAAAAAAACCAAACAAACTATGACATCAATGGCCCACGTCTCGTCATCCCACAAGACGGCCGCTTCCCCTCCGAGCGCGCAGCCACAGAACCGTTAAGTGCATTGACCTTAGAGGAGTAAAGTGGCTCAAAAAAGGATAAAAAAAACAAACAAAAAAGGTATAAAATAATAAAAAGTAAAAGCTTGGCGTCAATTCTGTAGTTGTCCTGCCCCCACGTATATCCAGTGATTGTGTCCGCTCGTCCACTATTAACTCTTAAAATGAATATAAAGTAGTGTCTGAAAGTTAAAAAAAATTAAAAAAAAATAAAAAAGAACACTAAAACATGTAAAAATTCTGAAAGGACAAAAAATAAGCAACAAGAACAAGAGTTTCCGAGCTGGAGGAGTCTGTGTGCACACCACCAAACCTATAGACACAGCAGGCAACACAACCTGACAAAAGATCGGTCCGTCTGTCCACCCTAGAGGGGCTGGGCGAGCACAAACATGGCGCCGGGGCAATAAAACCCATGGGCGGTTTGGCATATGAAACAAAGTTCCCTACAAATGTCAGCGTTTTCTTTTTTTTAAGCTTCGGGACATGGAGGCAATGCAATGAAGTGGGGGACAGACTGGTGAAATGTGCGGCAAGGAAGAATCACAGAAGATACCCGTCACCTAAAATGCCTGTCTGCTAACAGATGGGAGTGGCAGTGGATCCGCCATTCAGGACCCTCATATGTATAAGCCAAAATGGAGAACAGCTACAAAGTCTCCCCCTTTTTGAGGACCCGACAAATCCACGCATTACATGGAAAGTTTACTGATGTGAGCAATGCTTCAGTTCCCCTCCGGAGGCGCTGCAGGGAAATTAAACACTTGCTACCAGGTTCTTTAAAGTGTCCCCAGAAGTGGTGCACCCCCTCATTGTACATGGAACAGGCGAGAGGCAGAGGAGCCATATTCGCCTAGAAGAAGCATCCTTGTTTGAGGAAAATGGAGTAGACCACCACCAACGTTGAGAAATTTTCATAAACTGGAAAGTAACTACTTTTTTTTGAGACCCAACCCTACTGGCAAGTCTCAGCCCTTTAAGACCCCTGATTTATAAAGAGGTGGTCTTCACAAATGCTATATATGGGTATTACATATATATTTGTTCTAGGACCGTACATGTCTCCAAAAAGGACCAATGAAAATCTGCGTGGCGCAGGATCTCACGGGTGGCAGGTTTGTAGACTACCGCTGCCTCCTATGGGCGTAGTCTGTAATTTCCCCGCCTGCAGCATACCGTTACCGCAATACGGTAGTAATGCAAAACCTGGGGCCGTATATAACATGAGCGTCATCTAATCTACAGCGTGGTCTCCGGGGAAAGGGGGCGTCCAGTGTCAGAGGAGGTGCGGCGGAGGGGTGGCGATGGAGCAGATGTGTGACCCCACACCACATATGGGAACCATGAGTGACCGCCTTTACTGCACTTCAGAGCTGCAGTCACAATTCTGCACACTCAAACGCTGAAGTCTCGGAACGGTTTCTGCGCATTCGTTTCCTGCAGGACTCCGGCGGTTATATAACTACACCTCCTGGTGTGCCATACTTTCCCAGATCTGGAGTGACGCGGGTTGCTGATCCCTGCCCTGGGGCCGTGCTCTTCTGGAAAATGTTATCCATGCACCAAATGCTGTGAGCGGTGTTCTACTTGCTCAGAAAGAGAAGGTGCTTGTCACTAAAACAGCAAATACCTGGTGGTCAGTCAGCAGAATTGTGAATACAGCTCCGGAGTACAAGACAGGCAGGAACCGATTCACACAGCTACTCCCATTCGCTTTCATGGGGTTTTCTTAAGCCTCTGCCATCAATGTATATACCGTATTAGGTAACTGCTATTTAAGCAATTGCTTAAAGGGATGATTTCTAATCAGATCTAAGCGTCATATTCTCCTCTACATAAAAGGGGCGGCGAGTCCTGGCCGTAGTGGTTGTGACATAATTCAAGCTACTGTTTCCAACTCTCATCTGACGTCCCGTGACTAAAGCGGATTGGTCACGGCGGCCGCCATTTTTGTCAGCCCTACGTCCAGACTATCAATTCTCCAGTCATTACTGGCAGTGACTAATGACTGCGCGCACAATGTGGCTCCTTCCCCCTGGAATCGGGCTTGTAAATACTCCCTGGCCCGGCGTTCCTCTCTGCGGGGCTCCGCGTCAGTAATAAATATTTATGCATATATTATTTTTTTTACCTTTTTATCAAAGAATTTAAATTAACTAAGCACAAAAAAACAAGGGTGGGGGAGGGGAGAGAAAAAAAAAACAAAAAAAAAAAACCAACCCTTCCCCCCTAAATATGGAAAGTGCTTTATCTCATGATTTTTCTTTTTTTGGGTTCGGTATCTCAATGGTGAGGGCAGGAAGCGATTTGGCTGGACGCGCCATGAACGATAAAATAAAGTTACCCATGAGCTCGATAATTCGAGACGCGTTTCTGGCCTCCTGGAAGAGAGCGACGGAAACTTCACAAGAGACGGTTGTGCCGCTGGGAAGAGGCGAGGACAGACCCCCGGGAAGGGCTCAATGTTACAGTAAGTATTTGCGCCTGGAGTCCTCGTCCAGCGTTAGGTCCACTACTTCTGGGGGTGAAGTCCACGTCTGCTGGGTGCTGACGTTTGTCCATGATGGAGTTTGATGCGAGCTGTGGTACTGAGAGCCGGCGGAGTGCTTCCAGGAAGACACACTCTGTATGACACCCCCCGGGGATGGACAAACCTGTGCAGATAGACAACATACGGCAGCGTTACCCCCTCCATACACATGTATATATCATATCTGTATGCAATGAGCTCCCCCTAGCGGTGGCTGCCGGAAGTCACAATCTTATCATGTATCTCTGTATATGGGGAGCTCCCCCAAGTGATGGCTGCCGAAGTCACAATCTTATGTATCTCTGTATACGGGGAGCTCCCCCTAGTGGTGGCTGCCGAAGTCACAATCTTATGTATCTCTGTATACGGGGAGCTCCCCCTAGTGGTGGCTGCCGGAAGTCACAATCTTATCATGTATCTCTGCATACGGGGAGCTCCCCCTAGTGGTGGCTGCAGGAATTCACAATCTTATCATGTATCTCTGTATATGGGGAGCTCCCCCTAGTGGTGGCTGCAGGAAGTCACAATCTTATGTATCTCTGTGTATGGGGAGCTCCCCCTAGTGGTGGCTGCCGAAGTCACAATCTTATGTATCTCTGTATACGGGGAGCTCCCCCTAGTGGTGGCTGCCGGAAGTCACAATCTTATCATGTATCTCTGCATACGGGGAGCTCCCCCTAGTGGTGGCTGCAGGAATTCACAATCTTATCATGTATCTCTGTATATGGGGAGCTCCCCCTAGTGGTGGCTGCAGGAAGTCACAATCTTATGTATCTCTGTGTATGGGGAGCTCCCCCTAGTGGTGGCTGCCGAAGTCACAATCTTATGTATCTCTGTATACGGGGAGCTCCCCCTAGTGGTGGCTGCCGGAAGTCACAATCTTATCATGTATCTCTGCATACGGGGAGCTCCCCCTAGTGGTGGCTGCAGGAATTCACAATCTTATCATGTATCTCTGTATATGGGGAGCTCCCCCTAGTGGTGGCTGCAGGAAGTCACAATCTTATGTATCTCTGTGTATGGGGAGCTCCCCCTAGTGGTGGCTGCCGAAGTCACAATCTTATGTATCTCTGTATACGGGGAGCTCCCCTAGTGGTGGCTGCCGGAAGTCACAATCTTATCATGTATCTCTGCATACGGGGAGCTCCCCCTAGTGGTGGCTGCAGGAATTCACAATCTTATCATGTATCTCTGTATATGGGGAGCTCCTAGTGGTGGCTACAGGAAGTCCCAATCTTTTGTATCTCTGTATATGGGGAGCTCCCCCTAGTGGTGGCTGCCGGAAGTCACAATCTTATGTATCTCTGTATACAGACTTTTACTGGCCCACAGGAGAATCCTCCAGTGGGCCCCTCTCCAAGAGCATCCCACCACCCTCTTACATGAGCATTACTTGGCACAATGTACTTGAATCACTATGTACAGACATAGGCGGCATCATATTAATTTACCAATCTACCCAGTTCATTGTTATATACATTTGTGATTGATGATAATGTCACATGTGCATATAGCTGAAAAGTGGGGCCATTGGTTACTGGTGGGCCTTAGCAGCCCAGTCTGACACTGTCTGTATATGGGTAGCTCCCCCTAGAGGTGGCTGCAGGAAGTCACAATCTTATGTATCTCTGTATATGGGGAGCTCCCCCTAGTGGTGGCTGCCAGAAGTCACAATCTTATCATGTATCTCTGTATATGGGGAGCTCCCCCTTGTGGTGGCTCAGGAAGTCACAATCTTATTAAACTCTCCAATAAGGAGGTGGGCAGTCGCCCAGATGCGTGGAGCCTTTCTTCTCCGGCCGCCGTCCTTATGACATCAGACTGAAATGTAAAGGTAGTAGCCATTTACCGGAAGGATCACCGGCAGCTTTGTGTAATGATGGACGTACCTGGCTTGTTCCTGCACCCCCACAATCTCCACCTCGCTGCCGGAAGATGCAATGTTAATTTCATCATTGTTCTCCGCACCCGCGGGGGGTAATTTATCACAGGATGGCAGCCCTGAATCTATATGACCTGCAAAGAAAAGAAAACATCATGAGGACCGATGTGTATGAACAGCAAAAGCAATAACCAGGTAATCGCACCAATCACAGCACGGCCGTTCTCAGGGTATTTAGCGCCACATCCCGAATCGGGGCTTTTCTTGATGTGAGCTCTGCTGCTTTCTGCAGACAAGTTAGTAGGAATTATCTGAGCAGGGTCCTGTCAAGACTTTGCAGCTCAATGAAGTCACCAAAGTCCAGGGGTACACAAACTTAGACCTACAATGCCGATTTGTGTGGCCCCCTAGACTTTCAGGACACAGATGGATTGTTTTGGAGCGGAGGAGGCAAGAACTAATAATGTCTGGCTTACACCAAAGAAAATCTCAGTGGGTTTGGTCCAGATATGGGGAACAGATCTGGTGTCTGTTACTGAAACAGGAGGCACTGGGAGTCTGGCACTGTTACGCGAGGCATCGAGCGGCACTGGGAGTCTGGCACTGTTACGCGAGGCACCGAGCGGCACTGGGAGTCTGGCACTGTTACGCGAGGCACCGAGGGGCACTGGGAGTCTGGCACTGTTACGCGAGGCACAGAGCGACACTGGGAGTCTGGCACTGTTACGCGAGGCACAGAGCGGCACTGGGAGTCTGGCACTGCTACGCGAGGCACAGAGCGGCACTGGGAGTCTGGCACTGTTACGCGAGGCACAGAGCGGCACTGGGAGTCTGGCACTGCTACGCGAGGCACAGAGCGGCACTGGGAGTCTGGCACTGTTACGCGAGGCACAGAGCGGCACTGGGAGTCTGGCACTGTTACGCGAGGCACAGAGCGGCACTGGGAGTCTGGCACTGTTACGCGAGGCACAGAGCGGCACTGGGAGTCTGGCACTGTTACGCGAGGCACAGAGCGGCACTGGGAGTCTGGCACTGTTACGCGAGGCACAGAGCGGCACTGGGAGTCTGGCACTGTTACGCGAGGCACAGAGCGGCACTGGGAGTCTGGCACTGTTACGCGAGGCACAGAGCGGCACTGGGAGTCTGGCACTGTTACGCGAGGCACAGAGCGGCACTGGGAGTCTGGCACTGTTACGCGAGGCACCGAGTGGCTCAGAGTCTGGCACGGTTACACGAGGCACCGAGTGGCTCTGGGAGTGTTACGCGAGGCACAGAGCGGCACTGGGAGTCTGGCACTGTTACGCGAGGCACAGAGCGGCACTGGGAGTCTGGCACTGTTACGAGAGGCACAGAGCGGCACTGGGAGTCTGGCACTGTTACGCGAGGCACAGAGCGGCACTGGGAGTCTGGCACTGTTACGCGAGGCACAGAGCGGCACTGGGAGTCTGGCACTGTTACGCGAGGCACTGGGAGTCTGGCACTGTTACGCGAGGCACTGGGAGTCTGGCACTGTTACGCGAGGCACTGGGAGTCTGGCACTGTTACGCGAGGCACTGGGAGTCTGGCACTGTTACGCGCCGCACTGGGAGTCTGGCACTGTTACGCGCCGCACTGGGAGTCTGGCACTGTTACGCGCCGCACTGGGAGTCTGGCACTGTTACGCGCCGCACTGGGAGTCTGGCACTGTTACGCGCCGCACTGGGAGTCTGGCACTGTTACGCGCCGCACTGGGAGTCTGGCACTGTTACGCGCGGCACTGGGAGTCTGGCACTGTTACGCGCGGCACTGGAGTCTGGCACTGTTACGCGGCGGGGACTGGAGTCTGGCATGTTACGCGCGGCACTGGGAGTCTGGCACTGTTACGCGAGGCACAGAGCGGCACTGGGAGTTGGCACTGTTTCGCGAGGCACAGAGCGGCACTGGGAGTCTGGCACTGTTACGCGAGGCACAGAGCGGCACTGGGAGTCTGGCACTGTTACGCGAGGCACGAGTGGCTCTGGGAGTGTTACGCGAGGCACAGAGCAGCACTGGGAGTCTGGGAGTGTTACGCGAGGCAAAGAGCAGCACTGGGAGTCTGGGAGTGTTACGCGAGGCAAAGAGCAGCACTGGGAGTCTGGGAGTGTTACGCGAGGCACAGAGCGGCACTGGGAGTCTGGCCTGTTACGCGAGGCACAGAGCGGCACTGGGAGTCTGGCACTGTTACGCGAGGCACAGAGCGGCACTGGGAGTCTGGCACTGTTACGCGAGGCACCGAGCGGCTCTGGAGTCTGGCACTGTTACGCGAGGCACCGAGCGGCTCTGGGAGTCTGGCACTGTTACGCGAGGCACAGAGCGGCACTGGGAGTCTGGCACATGTTACGCGAGGCACAGAGCGGCACTGGGAGTCTGGCACTGTTCGCGAGGCACAGAGCGGCACTGGGAGTCTGGCACTGTTACGCGAGGCACAGAGCGGCACTGGGAGTCTGGCACTGTTACGCGAGGCGAGCCGTGGGCTCTGGGAGTCTGGCACTGTTACGCGAGGCACAGAGCGGCACTGGGAGTCTGGCACTGTTACGCGAGGCACAGAGCGGCACTGGAGTCTGGCACTGTTACGCGAGCACCGAGTGCTCTGGGAGTGTTACGCGAGGCACAGAGCAGCACTGGGAGTCTGGGAGTGTTACGCGAGCAAAGAGCAGCACTGGAGTCTGGAGTGTTAGCGAGGCAAAGAGCAGCACTGGGAGTCTGGGAGTGTTACGCGAGCACAGAGCGGCACTGGGAGTCTGGCACTGTTACGCGAGGCACAGAGCGGCACTGGGGTTGGCACTGTTACGCGAGGCACAGAGCGGCACTGGAGTCTGGCACTGTTACGCGAGGCACCGAGCGCTCTGGGAGTCTGGCACTGTTACGCGAGCCGAGCGGCTCTGGGAGTCTGGCACTGTTACGCGAGGCACAGAGCGGCACTGGGAGTCTGGCACTGTTACGCGAGGCACAGAGCGGCACTGGGAGTCTGGCACTGTTACGCGAGGCACAGAGCGGCACTGGGAGTCTGGCACTGTTACGCGAGGCACAGAGCGGCACTGGGAGTCTGGCACTGTTACGCGAGGCACCGAGCGGCTCTGGGAGTCTGGCACTGTTACGCGAGGCACCGAGCGGCTCTGGGAGTCTGGCACTGTTACGCGAGGCACCGAGCGGCTCTGGGAGTCTGGCACTGTTACGCGAGGCAGCGAGCGGCTCTGGGAGTCTGGCACTGTTACGCGAGGCAGCGAGCGGCACTGGAGTCTGGCACTGTTACGCGAGGCACAGAGCGGGACTGGAGTCTGGCACTGTTACGTGAGGCACAGAGCGGCACTGGGAGTCTGGCACTGTTACGTGAGGCACAGAGCGGCACTGGGAGTCTGGCACTGTTATGTGAGGCACAGAACGGCACTGGGAGTCTGGCACTGTTACGCAAGGCACAAAGTGGCACTGGCTGTTTGGTACTATTACAAGTGGCACTTGGGAGTCTGGCATTGTTACACACGGCACCGAGTGGCACTGGAAGCCTGGCACTGTTAATGAAAGAACCAACTGGAACTAGAAGCTTGGCCCTGTTACATGCAGCACAGAGTGGCACTGGAGTCTGTAACTGTTACGCAAGGCAGAAAGTGGCAATGGCTGTCTGGCACTGTTACGCATGGCACCGGAGTCTGGCACTGTTACGCGCGGCACTGGGAGTCTGGCACTGTTACGCGCGGCACTGGGAGTCTGGCACTGTTACGCGCGGCACTGGGAGTCTGGCACTGTTACGCGCGGCACAGAGCGGCACTGGGAGTCTGGCACTGTTACGCGAGGCACAGAGCGGCACTGGGAGTCTGGCACTGTTACGCGAGGCACAGAGCGGTACTGGGAGTCTGGCACTGTTACGCGAGGCACCGAGTGGCTCTGGGAGTGTTACGCGAGGCACAGAGCGGCACTGGGAGTCTGGCACTGTTTCGCGAGGCACAGAGCGGCACTGGGAGTCTGGCACTGTTTCGCGAGGCACAGAGCGGCACTGGGAGTCTGGCACTGTTACGCGAGGCACAGAGCGGCACTGGGAGTCTGGCACTGTTACGCGAGGCACAGAGCGGCACTGGGAGTCTGGCACTGTTACGTGAGGCACCGAGCGGCTCTGGGAGTCTGGCACTGTTACGGGAGGCACCGAGCGGCTCTGGGAGTCTGGCACTGTTACACGAGGCACAGAGCGGTACTGGGAGTCTGGCACTGTTACGCGAGGCACAGAGCGGCACTGGGAGTCTGGCACTGTTACGCGAGGCACAGAGCGGCACTGGGAGTCTGGCACTGTTACGCGAGGCACAGAGCGGCACTGGGAGTCTGGCACTGTTGCGCGAGGCACAGAGCGGCACTGGGAGTCTGGCACTGTTACGCGAGGCACCGAGCGGCTCTGGGAGTCTGGCACTGTTACGCGAGGCACCGAGCGGCTCTGGGAGTCTGGCACTGTTACGCGAGGCAGTGAGCGGCACTGGGAGTCTGGCACTGTTACGTGAGGCACAGAGCGGCACTTGGAGTCTGGCACTGTTACGCGAGGCGAGCGGCACTGGGAGTCTGGCACTGTTACGCGAGGCACAGAGCGGCACTGGGAGTCTGGCACTGTTACGCGAGGCACCGAGCGGCTCTGGGAGTCTGGCACTGTTACGCGAGGCACCGAGCGGCTCTGGGAGTCTGGCACTGTTACGCGAGGCAGTGAGCGGCACTGGGAGTCTGGCACTGTTACGTGAGGCACAGAGCGGCACTTGGAGTCTGGCACTGTTACGCGAGGCAGCGAGCGGCACTGGGAGTCTGGCACTGTTACGTGAGGCACAGAGCGGCACTGGAGTCTGGCACTGTTACGTGAGGCACAGAGCGGCACTGGGAGTCTGGCACTGTTACGTGAGGCACAGAGCGGCACTGGGAGTCTGGCACTGTTACGTGAGGCACAGAGTGGCACTGGGAGTCTGGCACTGTTATGTGAGGCACAGAGCGGCACTGGGAGTCTGGCACTGTTACGCAAGGCACAAAGTGGCACTGGCTGTTTGGTACTATTAAAAGTGGCACTTGGGAGTCTGGCATTGTTACACACGGCACCGAGTGGCACTGGAAGCCTGGCACTGTTAATGAAAGAACCAACTGGAACTAGAAGCTTGGCCCTGTTACATGCGGCACAGAGTGGAACTGGGAGTCTGTAACTGTTACGCAAGGCACAAAGTGGCAATGGCTGTCTGGCACTGTTACGCATGGCACCGGGAGTCTGGCACTGTTACGCATGGCACCGAGTGGCATTGGAAGTCTGGCACTATTACACATGGCACCGGGAGTCTGGCACTGTTACACGCGGCACTGAAAGTCTTCAACTTTTACATGGACCAATGGATATCAGCCACTGTTTAGGAGTGAGGAACAATTGAGGAGGGATGTAAAGGGTGAAATGGGGGGGAGCCTGTTGTATAATTATGAGAAGGAAGCTGGGTATTTGGTTCTGTCACAGGGAGTGGGCTGGTGTACATGAAACCGAATGCCGGCCACTGTCACAGGAGGAATGACCGGGACTCTGTCATGGTTGAGTGTTTTCAGACTCTCATATGGCCGTCCGGTCCATTCATGCTGCTTTCTCCACTGCAGCTTGTGAAATGCTCGGGAATTTCCTTTTCAGGATGCGTTCACACATCGTGATCTACAGACCGGCTGTGTGTCCGTAGTCACATAAGAGGCTGCCCAGTGTGAACCCGGCCTTAAGGGTATGCCACACTAAACAATATCGCTAACGGGATCGCTAAAAAACGTCACTATTTAGCGATCCCGTTAGCGATATTGTTCAGTGCGGCAGCTTCCAGCGACGAGCTTCCTGCTGTGATCTCGCTCGTCGCTGGAATCGCTCCGGACCCTATTTCATCGCTGGCGCTCCCGCTGGGTAAGTATCATCGCTGTGTGGCACCTTTTCTTAGCGATTTAGCGGTACTTTTTGTACCGCTAAAGTCGTTAAGAAGATCGCTAACGGCGATAGCGTCGTTAACTATATCGCTAAATGCGGCAGCATTTAGCGATATAGAAACAATCCCGCTAGCGATCGCATTAGTATGCGTCGTTATAGTGATCGCTAGCGGGATTGTTTAGTGTGGCAGTACCTTTAGACTGTGCCTATCGGGAGATGCAGAGGCGGCAGCGGCGACCTTGTAAAGCTACAATTCATCACGACCACCGATGACCCCAGAGGCAGGCAGAAACCTCCATGTAGCAGAAGCCAATCGTCTTTATATTACGGAAAAAATTCTGCAATGCCAAATCTGGCAATCTGAATTTTGATGTAAGAGTTTATACTTTTTTTTGGTTGGTAATTCAGTCCGTACACGTCCAGCGAGATAGACAGGGTAACAGATTACTGGCTGCTTGGTGCAGTTTTGATGCAATCCCTGTTTACTCTGCTGTAGCAGTGCTCTGACTGCTGAGTTGTGTATAACCCCGCCCACACCCCTTGATTGGATGCTTCCAGTGCATTGTCAGCCAATCAGTAGCGGGGGTGGGATTGGACTAGGAGGCACGAGACACCTAGTCTTCCAGTGATAATCTGTTGCTGATAAAACACTGATTGTATTGAAACTATAGCACACAGCCTGATAAGTGACACATCCTTGGAATCAGGGTCTCTGCCCCTACATCATGCTGCTCTCAGATTAAACAGCAAAAACCTGCTCAGATTCACTTCAATAATTTCAGTTTTGACAACATGATTGGCTTCTCCCACCCCCCCAACTAAGCAACAAACCCCCCAAATGACATCCATGCACCCTTGTAGGGAAAATAACATCATAATTGGTTAAGCCAGTAAATAGAGCCACAGATGTACCAGAATCGGCGTTGAGTTCTTCAAGTAGCCCCCTTGTGCGCCATGATGCCAGGGGTTCCTGCTTGGACACAGAATTATGCTCCTTGACAACTGTGGCGGCCAGCATGTTGTCAACGCTCAGCACCTCTGGGTCGGAGTTTGTGTCGGAGATGTCATAATGTGTGACAACGGGTGGACCGTCTGTAACGAGAGAGGAGTATACGGTAAACCCAGGGGGCGCAGCACACTATAAACCTCCGCCATATACAATGCACATGACTAAATGCCTAATAAAGCCCTGTGTGCGTCTATACAGGGGGGCAGCATTATAAGGACCTCCAGTAACGGCATCTTAATTCTAGTCGCATCCAGAGCAGCATTCATAATTCCGACACCCCTAATGCTGTCACACGTAGTGCATTATGGGAGATGTAATGCAGCGACGCACTTCAACATGGCATATTACGTGTAAAGACACTGAACCAGCAGGGAGATGGGAGCTCAGATGCCGGAGTAATCACTGTACGACAAAAAGTTTTGCCTCTGCGCCATTTTCCAGATCTCTGTTTGCTTTCAGTGAATCGAGAAATTCTTGTTTACTTTTAAAGGATGAAAACGCTTCTCTGCCTAGAACTTCACACAGCTGAGGGTATGTTACCATTGCATCCGATGTAAAGAGCTTGTTTCTCTCAGACGATGAGTCCCAGTCGGGGTTCGATTGCATTTTAGGGGAACTTCATGTCATATTCTGGGGATACAACAATTAGGGGTCCCGGGGACCCCCTGATCCGTGCTTCTCCGTCTCTCCACCCCTGCGTACATAACCGAGGGTCTCTAGTGGCCAATACGGAATTAAGGGGCTGCAGCGCTCTGGTGAGTGTCGCACCCCCACACACCACGGCCAGAAGCTGATCAGACCGATAGTCATTCTTTATGGGAAAAGATTCAGAAGTTTGTATGCGGGAGTCCAGTGGGCGGAGCTACAGTGATTGACAGCCTTCCCGGTATGAGTATATATGCAGAGATAGCTGTCAATCAGTGTAGGACCACCCATTGGAACCATTTGGGGGAGAGGATCTGAATGGGATTTCGATGCAGCACCAGAAGCTGCTATGAGTGAACAGATACAAATGGTGCCTGGGAAACTATGAGGGGGTGGATGCTTTCTGGAGCATCGGGGCCCATTAGTCACCAGGAATTCACCCTCCACTGATTGACTAGTCCTGGCAAACCCCTTTACAAAATGGGCTTAAAAGGCAATCTGTCAGCAAGCTTTTACTATTTAAATCTAAGTGCAGCATAATGTAGAGGCAGAGTCCCTGATTTCAGGGATGTGTCACTTATTAGGCTGTGTTTCAATACAATCAGTGTCTTATCAGCAAGAAATTATCACTGCAAGACTAGGTGTTTCAAGACACCTGGTCCAACCCCGCCCCCACCATTGATTGGCTGACAATGCACAGTGTACAAAGGAAGCAGCCAATCAGGAGTGTGGGCAGGGTTATACACAGCTCAGCAGTCTGAGCACTGCTACTTGTACAGCAGAGAAAACAGGGATTGTATCAAAACTGCACCAAGCAGTCCAGTAAGTGACATCGCTGGAATCAGGGTCTCTGCCACTACATCATGGTACTATCAGATTACATAGCTGACAGATTCCCCTTAATTGAAGGTGGAAAATAAAACAAAAATCCTTCATACCCACCTACTAACCTGGAGCATCTGACTACTGCCCGATAGGCTCCTGTCTTCCTCTTTCGGCAGGGAGACGTCATGTGAACACTGCAGTCGATCAGTGACTGCCGATGAGCTGCAGCTTTGACATTTGAGTATGTGTTTGCTTGGTTTTTTCCCCCTCTTAAGCCAAGGGTGGTGAAAAATTAAGCCAAAGTAAGAAATTGGTGGAGAACCCCAAAAAGCAATCTTTCCCCAGTCTAGAGGATTTGCTACAATGTATCAGAGCAGGTGAGAGGTCATCCCGCAAAATGGATACGTAACTAGCTGTGGATACTTTTCGATTTGTTAGGCGATTATTTGCAAACAAGATATTTTTCCATTTTGCTAACAGCAAGCAAAGATCTTAAAGATGGCAAGAAATTGAGAGGGATGTGACAAAATTCTGAGAACTTTTCAGAATACAGCAATTAAGTTTTGTTAGAATAATATTAGAAATCCCTTTTAAATTGCACAAGTAATGGCACCCCATCATCAGAGAGACTTGGTGCAATTTTTCACTAGGCACCACCCTTGTGGCATAGTAATAGGACATCCGCAGGGTCTATGATGCGGGTTGAGGGGTCTGCCGGTTACAATTTACGGCCCCCTGATATACGTCCCACCTAACGTGTCGCCTCCTACGTGCTCATTAATACGCGATGCCCATCAGGTCAGAGAGAACGGGAACTCGATTAGCTCGTTACATAGAAAAAAAAATAAAAAATTAGGACGCCCACAATGTCTCAGTACAGAACGTAAGGAAGCACATGGACACAAAGGAGATGACATGGGTCATTAGTGCAAAACATAACATGATGTTAATACCACGGCGAAAATAAAAAGCCAACTCTGAGGTCAACGCCACGGCCGCACAATACTGGCACTCGGTGGGGGGTTTGATGATTCATATTGGAATATGTACAATCTGAAACATTGGCTTTCACATTTTTTTGCCTGCAGCTCCCCCACAGGAAACAAAAGGTATAACCGTAGTCAAAAAAATAAATCTACCAGCAGGTTTTTGCTATGTAATCTGAGAGCAGCATAATGTAGGGCAGCGACCCTGATTGCAGCATAATGTAGGGCAGTGACCCGGATTGCAGCATAATGTAGGGACAGAAACCCCAGTTCCAACAGCGTGTCACTTATTGAATGAAGCAGTTGTGATAGAATCAGTTTTCTCTGCTGCGGATCTAGCAGAGCTCCGAATGCTGAGCTTTATTATCTATATACCCCTTGCTGTATTGTATAGTCACATAAAATTTCGAATCAGTGTAGGGGGGGAATGGTTGGACTAATAGTCACAAGACACCTAGTGCTGGAGTGATAATCCCCTGCTGATAAAACACCGATTGTACTGAAAACAGCCTAATAAGTGACACATCGCTGGAATCAAGGTCTCTGCTCCTACACCACGCTGCTTTCAGATTACATAGCAAAAACCTGCTGTCAGATTTCTCTTTAAACAGGCACCATCCATCAGAGCTGCCCGCTTTACACTAGATCTGCCCGGTGTGAGTGAAGGAGGCAGGAAAGTTTTTGATAAACCTTTCGGTTACATTTTGGTGAATGGATAAGCTGATAATTATTAAGAGGTTTGCATGAGGTTGTTAAAAATCAAAAATTTAGTAAAGTCAAAAAAAATGCTAAAAAAAAGGCAGAGCTTTTTGATTTTCTTCCATCTGAGGCAACACAGATTTTTCTGCTCAGGTCCAGGAACCAGTCTTTATTCGATCCACCGAATCCACTTTGACTTTCTGCAAAATCACATGATCTACTCTAGTCACATCCAAAGCTGCATTCACAAATCTGACAGTGCTTCGACTTTTTGTAACCAATCAGTAAGGAAATGACAATCATCTCTAACGTTGCAGGGGTTGTAGTGCGCCCCGGGAGAAGTATTTTGCACATTTTATACTGTACATTTTTTTTTCTTTATCTTTACACTTGAATGGTAAAACCATGTCAGGTTGTAAACTGGTTTACAGTTTGCACAGCAGTGCATTGTGGGAGCTTAGCTGTTAAGTCACATGTCTGGTGCGGGGTGGAGCTAAACTGCTGACTTTCCAAATGCTGCCAGCAGTAAGGCAGTAAGGTGAGAGCAAAAAAAAAAAATTAATAAAGGTTTGACTCCCCGACTGCAAATTTGTGCCAATTATGACGAGTGAATATTCCAGAAGGGGGCGCTGCGTGCATTATGTGGCCGATGGTGACGGCCGACCTCAGAATTGCCCTGTATATTAGCTTTAACATCCAATACAGCGACATTAGCTCAGTGCAGAAGATACAAGGGTCAAGTACAATATTGACAATCCGATCGTGACTGCGGCGCCCACCGTCTGCGGTGTAACCCCCCTAACTGGATTACAGTCGGTGGTTACACCTTACATGCAGGATTTTAGCAATTTTATAGCGAAGATTTGATAAATTCATCGTCCTGAGTACGGACTTGATTTTTGAATATTGGATTACTCTGCATGTTATATAGAAAGGCAAAAGATCAAGTCAAAATTGTACCACTCCTACATGTACAATCATGCAAAAGATGTATCCGAAATGTATATACATGCAGAGTGATTGAGATTTTACCACCTACCCAGAGGATAGACTCGGAAAGGGAGGGGCTACGTCAAATCTTCATCAGTATTAACTGCACTCTGGTATCTTCCACACTCCCAAACAGAAAAGCTCATGACTTATCATAAATCACGTGTACAGAGGAAGCAGACACTTCTATACAATGTTATAACATGCGCCCCCCAAAGTGCAAGTTCAGAAAAACATCAGAAAGCCAATACCCACTTGCAATTTCTTTGTGTAAACAGGAATTAAAGGGCATGTCCACTTCTATAATTTTACAGATGAATAGCAGAGTAATAGGTTTAACATATTACTTATCCTGTTTTGTACTCTAGAGCTGTACTCACTATTCTGCTGATGCAGTCACTGTGTACATACATTACTGATCCTGAGTTACATCCTGTATTATACCCCAGAGCTGCACTCACTATTCTGCTGGTGCAGTCACTGTGTACATACATTACATTACTGATCCTGTACTGATCCTGAGTTACATCCTGTATTATACTCCAGAGCTGCACTCACTATTCTGCTGATGCAGTCACTGTGTACATACATTACATTACTGATCCTGTACTGATCCTGAGTTACATCCTGTATTATACTCCAGAGCTGCACTCACTATTCTGCTGATGCAGTCACTGTGTACATACATTACTGATCCTGAGTTACATCCTGTATTATACCCCAGAGCTGCACTCACTATTCTGCTGGTGCAGTCACTGTGTACATACATTACATTACTGATCCTGTACTGATCCTGAGTTACATCCTGTATTATACTCCAGAGCTGCACTCACTATTCTGCTGATGCAGTCACTGTGTACATACATTACATTACTGATCCTGTACTGATCCTGAGTTACATCCTGTATTATACTCCAGAGCTGCACTCACTATTCTGCTGATGCAGTCACTGTGTACATACATTACAGTACTGACCCTGAGTTACATCCTGTATTATACCCCAGAGCTGCACTCACTATTCTGCTGGTGCAGTCACTGTGTACATACATTACTGATCCTGAGTTACATCCTGTATTATACTCCAGAGCTGCACTCACTATTCTGCTGATGCAGTCACTGTGTACATACATTACTGATCCTGAGTTACATCCTGTATTATACCCCAGAGCTGCACTCACTATTCTGCTGGTGCAGTCACTGTGTACATACATTACATTACTGATCCTGAGTTACGTCCTGCATTATACTCCAGAGCTGCACTCACTATTCTGCTGGTGCAGTCACTGTGTACATACATTACTTTACTGATCCTGTCCTGATCCTGAGTTACATCCTGTATTATACTCCAGAGCTGCACTCACTATTCTGCTGGTGCAGTCACTGTGTACATACATTACATTACTGATCCTGAGTTACATCCTGTATTATACCCCAAAGCTGCACTCACTATTCTGCTGGTGCAGTCACTGTGTACATACATTACTGATCCTGAGTTACATCCTGTATTATACCCCAGAGCTGCACTCACTATTCTGCTGGTGCAGTCACTGTGTACATACATTACATTACTGATCCTGTACTGATCCTGAGTTACATCCTGTATTATACCCCAGAGCTGCACTCACTATTCTGCTGATGCAGTCACTGTGTACATACATTACATTACTGATCCTGAGTTACATCCTGTATTATACTCCAGAGCTGCACTCACTATTCTGTTGGTGCAGTCACTGTGTACATACATTACGTTACTGATCCTGAGTTACATCCTGTATTATACCCCAGAGCTGCACTCACTATTCTGCTGGTGCAGTCTCTATGTACATATGGTACATTACTTATCCTGCATGCACACAGTGACATCACTCTAGAGGTTACATAAAAACGGGTGGACATGCCCTTTAATGTTACAATTAAACACCATCTTTATAATCACTTGTGAGTAATAAACATCATATAGAACATTAATGCAGCAGATACATCAGGATACAATACATTGTAACATTTGAAGACATTGTTCTCGGTACATAGAATAAAAAACATGTGAAAACAAGTCTCTACCGTCGTCCTCTCAGGCAATAATCTAATCTGCGGCTTCAAGCGTTTGCAATAACTCCCAACAGCTGTCAATAAAGCCACAGGTTCCAGAGCACTGCTGTACAGGACGCGGAGCACTGCTGTACAGGTTCCAGAGCACTGCTGCACAGGACGCGGAGCACTGCCGCACAGGACGTATCACATAGATTGCAATAGTCTGACTTTGATTTATTTTATCCAAGTCGTCTCATTTTCACATTGCTAAAAACTACATTTCCCAGCAGCACCCCTCTTCTCCTCCGTGCTGCATACTACCGTGTGCTCATGACTTTCCCCATCTGGATTGATGACTCAGAGCACAGTTCTGCTATACCGTGCTTATCTGCATCCATCACATATCTGGCACAATCAGCATTTAGTATACTCTGTTCTTCCATCCGCTGTACGGTTCCGTATACTACTCTGCCTGACAAATTTTATATTCTGCATTATATAACAGTATAGCAACCTGTGATGTCATTCTTTTAGTTCACACGAAGTCAGACTGACTACCTGTCCACACATAGAAGCATGTACTTTGCTGCTCTGTTGATGCATATGGCAGAAGATAATCCTCTGCCATATGCTTAAAACGAGTAGCATTTCTGTCAGTACAAAGCAGAAAACACAGCTCAGCCCTGTTGATGTCAGCTCTATTGTAAAAGCAGAGGAAGGGGAGAACTGTTGATCTCTGCTGGAATCAAGCTGACAAAGTAGTGATGTAATAACACACAACCTGCCATAATGTTGCACATGGCAGAAGATAAAATCAGGCCAATAAAGTACTATACAGGACCATACAGTGCACAGAAGAATAAACTGTATTCCAAATGAAGAATACACCGGCAGAGGTTAGTGGTATGCTGGACACTACAACAAGATGGATCCAGTGACAACAGGAGGGTAAATAGAGCCTTGAGACATCATTGGAGATAATGGATGGAGTAGGGTGACGTGCAAAAAGTGACAGATTTAACAAAAAGTTATGTTGGCAAAAATTAATATCTATAGCGGTCCATTATTATAAGACCACATTGTGATTTTGGGAATTATTCTTTAAGGTTGGCTGTGAGAAGTGCTCTGCAGTGTGACCACCAATCTGGTACATGCTCCTATGTGGTGACAGGAAGTCAGTCTCTAACTTCCTGTGAACAAAAAGGATGACATCACTTATGAAATCCCCATAGCAGCTCTCCCAGGCTCCTACCTTCCCATCCAGCTTCACATTCCCTGTTCTTCAGAAAGTTCCCATGCAACTGTAGCTCTGATCTCTAATCTCACTATGTGCGGAGTGGACAGGGAGAAACTTTTCACAAGCAAGAGGCAGGGGAGAGAGACAAAAACTGGATCACATAACATATCGAGATTTGGCAGTGTGAAACTGCAAGTCTTAAGAGAGTCTGACACTAGGCAGTATGAATATACATCAAGACTGCAGATCTTTGTTATTGATCCATCACTGGCTGCCACTAGAAAGCAGCATTATGTGTGACATGATTCCCACACCCCTTGCAAAGACATCATGGGAGGCTGAAAGGGAAGTGCCACTTGCTACAGGTGTGCAATTCCCCTGTGTAAATGCCGATGTTCTCTTGAATTTGGAGCAGTTTCTTCTTTTGTTCCCGTGGCTCTTTATTCCCGATAGTATGGGTCATTCGCGACCAATCCGAGACAAAGCGCTGACTCCCTGGTGGGAACAGTCGGAGGGGGCGGCATCCCAGTGAGAGCCACTAAATTCCTTAGGTGGTTAGTCCTGATGAAGAAATGTGCCACTTCGAAACGCGTTGACTAAAACCGCATTTCAACTATTACAGTCTCCTGCTCATCTCTGGACAACTGGCAGCGCTGATTTTTACCCACTTATTTCCAGCCTCACAAGTATTTGCCCCAAATCGCTTTCACTGGGCACAAAATGACTGTTTCAGAGGCCGAAAACCCACCAAGACATCAATTTCAATGGCTGTAAGTTACAAGTATGAGGGTTTTGGTCGCAGGTGTGTGGGGTTTCGACTGCATTATAATCATATCTGCAGTGGGGGAAAAAAGTAATTAGTCAGCCACCAACTGTGCAAGTTCTCCCACTTAAAAAGATGAGAGAGGCCTGTAGCGGACATCATAGGTAGACCACAACTGTGAGAGTCAAAATGAGAAAACAAATCCAGAAAATCACCTTGTCTGATTTAGCAAGATTTATTTTGCAAATTATGGTGGAAAATAAGTATTAGGTCATTAACAAAAGTTCATGTCAATATTTTGCTATATATCCTTTGTTGGCAGTGACAGGGGTCAAACGTTTTCTGTAAGTCTTCACCAGGTTGGCACACACTGCAGATCTCCTCTAGAGCAGTGATGTTTTGGGCCTGTCGCTGGGCAACACGGACTTTCAAACCCTCCAAAGGTTTTCTATGGGGTGAGATCTGGAGACTGGCTAGGCCACTCCAGGTCCGTCATACGCTTCTTACGAAGCCACTCCTTTGTTGCCCTGGTGGTGTGCTTGGGATCATTATCATGCTGAGAGACCCATCCACGTTTCATCTTTAATGCCCTTGCTGATGAAGGAGGTTTGAACCCAAAATCTCATGATACTTGGCCCCATTCATTCTTTCATGTACATGGATCAATCGTTCTGGTCCCTATGCAGAGAAACAGCCCCAAAGCATGATGTTGCCACCCCCATGCTTCACAGTAGGTATGGAGTTCTTTGGATGCAACTCAGCATTCTGTGTCCTCCAAACACGAGTTTTGTTTGTACCAAACAGTTCTACTTTGGTTTCATCAGACCATATGACATTCTCCCAATACTCTTCTGGATAATCCAAATGCTCTCTAGCAAACTTAAGACGGGACCGGACTTAAGCAGTGGGACATGTCTGGCACTGCAGGATCTGAGTCCCTGGCGGCGTAGTGTGTTACTGATGGTAGCCTTTGTTATAGTGGTCCCAGCTCTATGCAGGTCATTCACTAGGTTCCCCATGTGGTTCTGGGATTTTTGCTCACCGTTCTTGTGATCATTTTGATCCCACAGGGTGAGATCTTGCGTGGAGCCCCAGGTCGAGGGAGATTATCAGTGGTCTTGTATGAAGAAGTTACAGGTTTGTGAGAGCCAGAAATCTTGCATGTCTTTAGGTGACCAAATACTTATTTTCCACGATAATTTGAAGAATAAATCTTGCTAAATTAGACAAGGTGATTTTCTGGATTTGTTTTCTCATTTTGACTCTCACAGTTGTGGTCTACCTATGATGTCAATTACAGGCCTCTATCATCTTTTTAAGTGGGAGAACTTGCACAATTGGTGGCTGACTAAATACTTTTTTTCCCACTGTACTTGGTGAGCGGAGCCAAGAGATCCAGATGACCAAAAAGAGCAAGATTGTGCACCCTTAGATCCCAAATTATGGCACCTTCTTCCCTGTAAGCAAATAGTCACAAAATGGTGCTTACACATTGAATAGCGGCACCCATTCTTGGATCTGTCGGGACATACGTTTCAACCCCCTGCAAAACGGGATTCAGACGTATGCACCGATAAAGCCATAGACTAATGGTGCATCAATTTCGGGAATGTACTCCTACTGGAGGAGGACCCCTAGACGCAGTCTACTATGTCGGAGCATCTGCCTCCTGCAGGCACACATGCCTGAAAGTGATGGATGTCAGGGGGCACGTTTTGCGGGGGTTCAAATGTAAGCCACGACGGGGCCTGGGACGCAACGTGCAAGCACCCTAAGCCAAGGGGGTTTTGTCCCCATGAAGACACCCACAGAAGAGTTGATGACAGCAAACCCTGGGGGCTAACAAGACTATTGACCTAGAGGGACGAGGGGGCAATACATCAGGAATGGCGAGGAGCTAGAACAAGAAAAACATCAGATTCAACAGAACAACGTCATAGACAAAAGAAACATGGACATTTATGGCCGGTGACGGGTCCGCTATCATTTTAGCCTTTGTCGTACTACATAGGCAAGAATTTACTTTAAGCTTTAACTGGTCTATATGAAATAAAATGGTGCAGGGAGAAACCAGGGATTCTAGAGCATCACACTGACATGCGGCGCCCCCTAGCTCCAGAGGACCCACCGTTTTTGCCCTGGAGCTCTGCATTACATAAGAAATAAAACAATATAAGACAAAGACGTGCGGCGCCCAGGCCAGAAAAGCAGGGACACAAAGAAACACAATGTAGATTTCTTTATTTATACTAAGGTACACTGTTACATGGTCACATGGCAAGTTATACAATGGAAATGCATTAACACTTTCGTCTCCGGCAGATATTATTATAGCTCCATTTTAACCCATCCTTCACATGACTTACAGTGTAGGGAGAGGCTGCTGCAGTCATACTCAGCCTCCAGCGTCACACCTTTGCATTAGTTTGTGAACCCCTTGGCAATGATGAGGTCAGCCAAGTTCAAGGTTGCATTGTTAATCTATATCTATAGCTTATCTCCCCCTTGTTTCTCATTGATGAAATCCACTACAATTTTTGGCCTGAATATAACCAGGGCTGGGAGAAAATGACGGTAGGAATAAGCCCTTAAAGGAGTTATCCGGTCTCAGAAGAAAAGTCTACAGTCACTATGTGCACACTGTCAATACTCCCCTGTATTTCCCATGAGTGGTCAACGTGACCACGTCTGCGATCTGTGTACTTGCGGCCACATGCCGACTAGTCTTACCCCGCTTCTCTCAACAGAAGAGAAGCGCAAAATGTCTAGTTGGCATGAGACAGTGCGAAAACTGTACAGCTGGTCAAGTAACCGCACGGGGAACACAAGACAATTGTATCAGTGCGCGCTCTGCACACAGTCATGATTTGGCAGTCTACAGTTGGAGTGACTGGACTTTTCTTCTGAGACTGGACAATCCCTCAAAAAAAAAAAAAAAAAAAAAAAAAAAAAAAAAAAAAAAAAAACAGCAGCAGACAGGCAGGATTCCCTGCTCCATATAACATGTGCCGGCTCAACTATATGCGTTAAATATATATATATATTTTTCACTCCCTGCAATAGTATATACGTGGTCAGTATTAAAGCACACGCTCAAAAAAAAAAAAGCCAAAAACAAACATACCACTTCTAACCCTAAAACTTTGTACATTGCTGAGTAATCTTGCATTACTAAAACTATGTGGGCATCTCTTTTCTGTATATTCATGTATTTTGGACAAAAAGAAAAAAAAAATTATATATATATTGTCTTCATGTTGCACAGTCTATTTGCTGGCTGCGGAAGGAGTCATCTAAGAATCAATGAGTGAGCTCATTCTGACGGGGAGTTTGTAACGCTTATTTGTCTACATTGGCTCATTTATGATCACTACTTTGATGCGTTCCATGGTAATCAGCAGAGAAGCTTGGTAACATACAGATAAGAGTTACAAACTTTTTCAGAACTCACTGAAGCATTCTTAGCCAACTCATTCCACAGCCAGCAATGTACAGGAGAAATATAAAGCTTATAGATGCCGAATGGTGGCAGTTTTTTTTTCTTTAATTGAAACTCACTAGCAAAAGTTATTTTTAGTCCAAAATACACACATTTAGGTAATAAAAAAAAATGAAAAAAATAAAATAGAAGAGCCTGAATGGGTCCATATAGCTATATAGTGTACTGCCCTTGTCCTATACTGCAGTCACATCCAGCAGCTACAATACAGACTGGCGCTAAGAGGACACCTTCCCTTAAACTGGTTGTCCACTTATGGGGACAATTTTATTTTCGTCTTAAACCCATGTAATTGGGGTTTTCAATTTTTCTTTTATTAGAAACTTAGCACCACTTGACTTTTAATGGCTGTTTCCTGGCACATTCAACTCTGATGTGATCTGTGGTCATAAATCAGATGAGAGGAGATGACAAAAAGAGAAATAAAAAATGGTTGCACACTTTCCCACTGGATCCTCAGAATGAGCTCACTTATGGATTCTTAGTTAACCAATTCTGCAGCCAGCAACAGACCGCGCTACACAGAGGCTACAGAAGGCAAACGCTGCAATGTATTTTTTCTTCCTGAGACCCAAGGCCTTAAAAGTAGAAAATCCCTCTAACACAACATAGCATGAAATGGATTAACCGCACGCTGGGAGCACTCAGGAGAATTGTGAATACGGCTCTGGATGAAGACACCAAACATGACAGGACTACTCCCAGACCCAAGAGAGTCCATCACCTCATTACTAATCACCTCTGTAGGGGAAAACTATTGGGAAGATTGTTGGGCTTGTAAATTCCTCCTCATGTGTCTACACATTGGATCTGTGAAAAGATTGCACTACACAAACTACATGCATTAATAGATCTCCAAGCGTATTCAATCCACGTTCATCCAGCCTGAATGACAGCTGCAGCTTGTACAAAGCAGTGTGAGATCAGCAGCAGGGAGGAGGGACACTGAGGACCCGTCAATCTGTCTGGATCGGCAGAGATGAGAGTTTAAACTTTCGAGTTCACAGTCATTATTTACCGGGTTTTCACATCCTATACAGTAGCCTCGTCAAGTCCAAAATCAATTTATGGTAATCATTTTTGCAGTTTTTATTAAGGAATCTGGAGACAGATCCGCTTTCACATGGACAACCTTTCCTTAGGAGAAGTCATCAATGTCTGATCGGTGGGGGAGCTACACCCAGCAACTCCACCGATCAGCTGCGCCCAATGCTGGCGACAGCTGGGACCGCTCAGTTGACAAGCTGCACGGCACAGGTCCGTCAGCTATTTAGTGGCCGCAGCTGCCTTATGCGAATCAATAGGGGGCAGATGTGCAGTACCTGACTGCGACCACCAGTCCAATGATGGAGCTGTGCTGAGCAAATCCGGGTGTCACCGCCACTGGGAACAGCTCATCGGCAGGGAATGGAGTGGAGGTGGAGTTGGGTGTCGGGACCCCCATTGATCAGACATTGAAGAGACCTATTTTAAAAGACAGGCCATGCAGGCTAAAACCCTGAACGACCATTTTAATATTCTGAGACTACTGGCTCTTCTCTGCTGGGTGGAAAGTCTGACTTGCAATTAAGGTCTAAAATCAGGGATGTGGATTCCTTCGGGAACTTTAAAACGTCTGGTTGTGACGCAGTGTATTCCTAGACAGGACTGGAAAAATAAGGGATTGCTGCCAGGGGAGACTGTCCTACTGAGACCGCAGACTTCATCTAGGAATGTGCAGCCATATTGTGCCTCCTTGTAATACTGACATTTGGCACTTGCAGGGATAGTACAGTGCCTCGCTAGGACAGAGTTTTGGGGTAGTCTGAATAAGCTCAGATTATTGGACACCAGGCAGAGAAGAGGATAATAAAGGAGAAACTGTACTTTCAAGACATGTACAAATCAATATTCAGGTGAATATAGGGAGGAGAGAGGAGCAGAGTGAGGAAACAGGCAGAGGGAGATCGATGGTGATGAGCAGTCTAACGAGTCTCCTCTCACACCAGAGCTGGATTCACATCTACACCGATCACTAATGCTGTGTAATGTCCTCCATGCTGTTGCTTAAATCCAGTGCTAAAAAACTCCCCCAACACAATGAAGACTTCCTCTGTGTACTGTGGCGGTGGCCGTATCTCATAGTCCAAAAATGGGGTGACAGATTCCCTTTAAGATACTGCAACATTGCTCCATTCAAAGGAATAGATACGGATGCAATTCCTGCAAAGTTGGGTGTGACGCTACACAGGGAAAACTTGGGATGGGACCCCTTCATTCTGAGGATTCGACCGCCATCAACTCCACACGTTAATTATCCCAATTATATTATGCCATATCCATGTTGTGTGGTCCGTGTGGTATATGAGGCCGTCGAGTTCAGATCAGGAATAGTGATGACCGAGTATACTCATTGCTCGGGTGTTCTCCGAGTATTTAGGCTCGCTCGGACATTTAGTTTGTTGCCGCAGCTGCACGATTTGCTGCTGCTAGACAGCCTGAATACATGCAGGAATTGCCTGTTTGTTAGGAAATCCACACATGTATTCAGGCTGTCTAGAAGCTGCAAATCATGCAGATGCGGCAACATACTAAATCTTCGAGCATGCCAAAATACTCGGAGGACACCCGAGCAACGAGTATACTCGTTCACAACTACTCAGGCTCAGGAGAGTCGCAGCTGGTCCGTACATTACGGGCCGACGATGGAGAAACACGGATGTGTGAAAACTGGCTAAGGGAGGATTTGCTGGGATTTATGTAGGGAGGTATTTTCAAAGTTTATGGTTCCTACACTGCTCAGTTTTGGTGGAGACGGCAGCATTGGCCTAATTAAAGTCTTTTAAATACAGACAGTAGTATATCAGTTATAGTACTGTCTACACAGGGCAGTATTACAGTACTTATACTCTTGCCTTTAGGGGGAACATTTGTGTTCCACTCTACAGTATGACATGAAGGGGGTATAACACAAAAAAAAAAAAAAAAAAGTGTATGATGCTTGTAGTCAAGCGAACAGGTTGAGCTGCAGCTGTTCTCCCTTCTCCTGCAAACATATAACCATGCAAGCAGTGCGACCTGAGCATGCATGTTTATAGAGGGTTTAGTCAATGCTTCCAATTCTCCATCCTATCAAGAATGCACATACATCATCTATAATAATCTATATTAAATTAAAAAAGTAATTAACTGAAATATCTCTCTCTCGAGTATCAAAGTTTATCCAGCCTGGAACAAAAGCAAATAAACAAAACCTGCCCATACCATAAACTGTATGGTAGATCCGGGCATTTACATCGGCCAGACAATTCTGTATCAAGATCTCTCAGGATCTGTTTTGATTAATGGGGAAGTGGGTAAAATTATTATTATTTTTAAATATCACAATAGGTGAGGTCACTGATGCAACTAACTGGGGGAGCTCTGCTCTGACCACTGGGGGGGGGGGAAGGGGTGGTGGTACAAAACAGATGTGCAAGGCCAGGCCTAACATCCAGCTGTACTTTCCAGGACATACGATACTGATGGCCTCTCTTTAGGATAGATCAATATCGGATGAAGGATGGGCTCCGACACGCGGCTCCTGGAGGAGGATGTCCAATACCTTCTGACAGCGATCAGTGAGGGTCTGGCACCCTGCACCCCACAATCTGATATTGATCCTAAAAATAGGCCATCTATATATTAAGCCCTGGACACCCCTTATAAAGGTGTCTGCCGAGACACTGAAAAAGGATCTAGCTCCCCTCTACTCTAAGGCCGGGATCACACATGCGAGGAAATCGTCCGATGCTCGCATGTGAAATCCCAGCTCTGGCGCCGGCACTCGGGAGTGGAGCGAGCGAGTGCCGGTGCCAGAGCTGGGATTTTACATGCGAGCATTGGACGATTTCCTCGCATGTGTGATCCCAGCCTTATCCTTGGGCCGTGTGTAGTATTGCAGGTCAGCGTCCTATTTCAACAAGAAGCAAGCTGCAATATCAGGCACAGCCCATCGTCAAACGCTCCTTTACCAGGTAACATGGACATGGTATAAAGGGAATCTGGCAGCACCATGATATAGGGGCAGAGACCCCGATTCCAGCGATGTGTCACTTACTGGGCTGTGTGCTATCACAGTTTTCTCTGCTGCAGATCTCAGACTGCTGAGCTCTGTATAACTCCACTCATACCACCAATTGGCAGATTTCTGCCTATGCACAGTGTATACAGTGGCCAATCATTGGTGGGGGGGCAAGATAGATCAGAAGGACTAGATGGCACTACACAATTAGTCCTGTAGTGAATCTCCTGCTAATAAAACCCTAATTTTAGTGAAACACAAGGCCCAGGAAGTGACACATCGCTGAAGTCAGGGTCTCTGCCTCAACATCATGCTCCTCTCAGGTTACATAACAAAAACCCGCTGACAGATTCCCTTTAACAATAGCATTTCCGGCCCCATGAAATGCCAGAAATGTTTGATAGATGTGTGACCCGTTGCAGAGACCCGCGTCTGTCTAACATGGGAATGCAGCAGATGAGGATCCAGGCTCGGTACAAAAGTAGGTGACTTGGCCGTTCACTAATGGTCCAACAGTATCTCCCACATGAAGCAGAACAAGGCTAATAGTAGCGTTTTGATGGAAACTAAGGTCCTGTCAAGTTTGGAGGAAATGGCTGATGGTCATTTGGCAGGCGGTGAGGGGAACAAAAGGTTTCGCACTCAATACCTCCTTCAGGGGAAATAGGCGTCTGACAGTGGCTTACTACTAAGACACGTGCACCCACGCAGACTCCTCTGGCCACTTCTAGAATCATTTACATAGAGCATAGCCATTTTGTAGGTAGCAGAAAGGTTATAGACAGTAAATGTGAGAAGAAAGCAGGTTACGGCATCGTCAGGACGTCCTTGACATGTTCCAACAGGTATTTCCAATACAATTCATACAATTGTAAAATAAAGAGGCAGCGTATCGAGGCATACACCGGGGCGAGGACGTCACTGGGGGCATATAGATACGTACAGCAATGCATGGACCATACCCTACGCCTACCGGAGCATTATCTTGCATATAAATTATAATACTTTGTAGGGTTTGGATTCTCTGTCAAAATATTACATCAGCAATATTAGAATAATAGCATATCTGTATCAATAGTGTAAAAAAACAAAAAAGTTATTTTGCACCGATATATATGATTGCTTCTCTAGACGTCATCCCTTCATCGGGTGGGCCGGCATGCAAATGGCGCAGACAAGTATCGGAAAATCAGCCAAGCAAAAGGACTTGGTAATCATCGGCCTCAAAAAACAAAAAGGGCCCCCATCTAGTGAATTTGGAGAAGAAAGAAAATTCGGGATGGGATTAGGATGGATTTATTTCCTGGTCGGCTATGTTGTTACCGTTCTCTGGGAAGTTGTCGGGCAAGTTGTTGTTATTTAATGCCGATGCCGGGAACTCTAAGGTGTCAACATTCTGGTAACTGACGTAGGAGCCGAGACCTTGCTGGGGGCAGGTGGGACTGTCTTGCCCCGCCACGAATGTACTGGATGAGCTGCTCGGGGTAAAGGTCTGGCCCCCTAGACGGAGCTTGGTTTCGTCGGGCTCCAGCTGCTGCTTACTCTCCTCGTCAGTGTCTAGTCGGGTCAGTTTCTCTATCCACATGCGGAACTTCTCCTCTGTCTGTCTCTGCATCTCTGCAAAACAGTTCATAGCTTCTTCCAGGACATTGCCTATGCAGTTCCTATCCCACACGGTGCCCCTTTCAAGCAATCTCGGAAAATCCCTGGGCGTTCCTGCAGATCCCCCAGCGCGGATGAAGCCAGCTTTAAAGACATTGAGGCCATTGGGTAAGAAAACATAAAGCAAGCAAGCAGACAACATATCAAGCTGTGTATCCAGAGTAAGCATGCCTTAGTACGGACACTGATAGGACGCACAGAGGGGGTCCACTTTGGGACATCAATTTCTCACATGACACAGTCATAAAATGCAACATCTAGAAAGGCGATACTGTAATAGACACTATGATGTAAGATCTCACAGCGCACGAGGACGTTACAGACCGTTCATATCACAACCGGCTCAGCTGAACTGACTGCAGAGTCAACCAATTGCATCCACATTATAGGAACTATGGGCCGTGTATAAAGACTACGGACACCTGCACCAGTCTGCCCAGTGCGGCCAGCAGATACCGTCCAGCATCTATACACAGGTGTGGCTTCCACAGAAAAGAACTGGGAATCTGAAAGCAGCCATAGATGAAAAGCCTCCTTACAGCCAAACCTGACGATATTTCTGGGTCCAGTCAACAGTCCAATGTGTAAAAGACCAGATGGATGATTGTGGGGGGAAAAGGAGGATCCAACGTGTCCAATTATGGACTGCCAATCCTTATGTCCAGTAATACATAAGACCCCAGAAGTCTAATAGTGGAGGAGCGCTCGAGAGAGCAAGTAATGTGCACAGGGGCAGTATTATAGTAGTTATATTCTTGTATATAGGGGCAGTATAATAGTAGTTATATTCTTGTACATAGGAGCAGTATTATAGTAGTTATATTCTTGTATATAGGAGCAGTATTATAGTAGTTATATTCTTGTACATAGGGGTAGTATTATAGTATCTATATTCTTGTATATAGGAGCAGTATTATAGTAGTTATATTCTTGTACATAGGGGTAGTATTATAGTATCTATATTCTTGTATATAGGGGCAGTATTATAGTAGTTATGTTCTTGTATATAGGGGCAGTATAATAGTAGTTATATTCTTGTACATAGGAGCAGTATTATAGTAGTTATATTCTTGTACATAGGAGCAGTATTATAGTAGTTATATTCTTGTATATAGGAGCAGTATTATAGTAGTTATATTCTTGTACATAGGGGCAGTATTATAGTATCTATATTCTTGCACTTAGGGGCATCATTTACAGTATTTGAACAAATTATTTAATGTTGCATTACACATCTCATAAACATGCCATGACAGATAAATGACGTCTGCAGTAAATGCCGACATGCTGTCTGGAAACTGGTCGCTCTGGTTAAGCGGCAGTATAAACAGGCAGCTATAAGTCATACGGAGCCATCTTGTGTGAGCGTATCTTTAAATTAATTATAAAATTACATTGCCACATAGTTTGTAAACTGCTCCCCTTAGGCAATGTTTCACTTTGTCTATTGGTGCTTTGTAGTTACTAGATCAGAGTGCCATGTTTGCTATACACGACTGATTTTTGTCTTCTTTTTTTGAGAATACTATATTAGGGTCAGTACAAAAAGTCTCACGCTCGGAAGGACGTGGTCTCGCACGATGCCACAGGACAAGACATAACTAATGACGAAAGGAGAAGGAAAAGAAAGTGTATCCCTTTCCTAGGCAGCGACACTCCAATTCCCCGGATGCCTGGAGAGTCATGTAATGCATTCCTCATCTCTCACTGCCGCTGATGCAGATTTGAAAGCATTTCCTTTAGAAAGTGCTCGAGTCCTGACTCCATGAAGCCGACTTGATAGTAAGGGGGTCTTCTGTATACACTCAGTCCTTTTGGACTAAAGTGGTCCCATATATACCAAGTTAATCTAATGCTTAAAAGGAGAATATCATCTATTCCGATTTGGGTTCTTTTTGAAAGCCTAAAAGGATAGGCCATTAATATCCAAGTCCCGATCAACACCTTTAAAGGGAACCATTCATGTCAAATAACGCCACCAACCTGCAGATATAGGGTTAATCTGCAGGTTAATAGTGTTAGAAAGGTACCAGAAAGAATAACGGCTGATCTTCTAGGACATATACAGACTTTATTTATTTTTTGCACTTTGACGACAAAGAAAGAAGGTCCAAAAATTAATAGAAAGCTTTTTTGTTTCTCACATTTTTCACAGTGTCTTTATTTAGTGTCTCATGTATTTTTTACTGGGGGGTCTCACCCCCCTTTTTTTTTCGATGCAGGCTAAGGCCCTTTAAATGATCGCGTCAATCAGTGGATGCAATATGGTTGAGGCAGCAATTAATCAGTTCACACGCTAAACCAATCTGTGCCTTTACGGCCTGAATGGAACTCAAGCGACCGCAACCGGAATAAGAGGCCAGTCGTCACTAGACAGGAGATCATGTTAACACCGGCATTCTCTATGAAAATAACATGAGGCGTCTAAAATCAGACTACAGGGACATCGGTATAAACCATACAGGGTTAGATTGTCAGCTCTGCTGCCGAGCCGAGAACCGCATCAGGCCTGGGATATCGCCTTACCTGGAATCTCCGCTGTGATTGTCTTACTGCTCCCTGAAACCTCTTCATCCTCGTCAGACGAGCTGGTGCTCGAGTCGCAGGTAAGGTCGCTGTCGCTGGTACTACTGTCCTGCAGCAAGTTGTACTTCTTCCGAGCGGCCGCCTCTCTCTTCTGTCTCAGCAGCCGGATCCGCTCTTTGTGCTTTTGGCTTCTGTGACCTTTGATCTTGGTGACTCGACCATTTTGCTTATCGTTGGACTGGCGGTTTTTCTTGGCAGCCATAGTGGAGGTTTCGCTCTCTGACCGAGACCTCCGGGACTTGCGAGCCACTGCGGCTCCTTGGCTGGCAGGATCGCAGCCTTCGCTTATTGCTTCGGGACGCCGTGCCTGATTCTCGTCTGCGGAAGACAATGTGTCGGAGTCGGCCAGGTGTCCGCTGGAAGAAGGAGAAAGCATGCAGTGGTTAGAAGAATCGCTCTCGTACACCCGGCCGCTCGTGGGCTTGTCGCTTTCGGTAGACGCTAGCTGGGACTCCGAAGAGTCTCTTCTCAGTTCCATCAGTAGGCAAGGCATTGAGGCGAGCCCGGAAGAGTCTGTGACGTCTTCGGCGCCATCTTTTAGTGAAGGAGACTGCAGGTCTAGGGCTCCTTCTTCTGCTTCAGCCTGAGAGTCTGCTTTCTCCTGGGCGACGTGAGGAGGCACTTCAGAGTCTAGAAGCTGTTCATCCTTGCTGACTGCCTCCATCTTCATGACAAATACACAAGTGTGTCCAGTTTTCAAAGCATGGAGAGTGAGCTGGAAGACTTCTTGTCAGATTGCGCAGCAGCAATGAACACGGGCATATACTAAAAAGAAAAGAAAAAAACAAGTTTAAAGGCTTGAAAGTAGAAACTAACATTAATGTTAGTTCACAAACACACTAAAAGGAAGATAATGGCAGAGGGGTCCTCATCTCTAGCCAAAAGCAGAGATCAGCGATGAAGAGTATGTCACTGTTATGCTCTATATCGCCTGCGGGGGCGCTGCAGGGAAACCGATCACCAACTAACAAGTTTAAAGAGATTGTCCGCTACTTTTACACTGATGAGTTAGGTCATCAATGTCTGATCGGCTGGGGTTTGACACCCAGCGCCCCCGCTGATCAGCCGTCATCAGTGTAGGTGGCTGGAAATACTCACTTGTGGAAGCGATAGTGGTCGAGGTTTGGTACTGTACATCCACCTCCTAGTCAAAGCAATAGGAGGCGGATGTTCCAAGCCTCGGCCACTACAAGTAGATGGCTGGCCCCGCAAGTGAGTACTTCTGTATGGTGGCCACCGACACCATTGATAACAGTTGATGGGTGGGGGTGCCAAATGTCGGACCCCAGCCGATCGGACATTGATGACCTATCCTAAGGTTAGGTCATCAGTGTAAAATTAGAGGACATCCTCTCTACCCACAGCATACAGCTGATAACTGGGAATTCCAACAGGGGGACGTTTTGTGATCGGCTTATCTGGTAATCTAGGAAATTCATTATGGGACTAACACTAATTCTGCAGAATAAGTTATGGTCTAACACTTAAAGGGATGTCTGTCGCTGTAAATAGAAAATGGTTATAAAACCCCCCCAGACATTATGAACAACTGATATGCAAAGTAAGATCATAGATGTCTGCCTGCAGTCAGTGCACGGACACATTCATTATTGCCATTTTGTCAGACTATTCATGAGATGGCTCGCACAGCTGCAGTTTGTTACAATGTTTCATTGTATGCAGTGGTCTGGTAGCACACTAGATGCAGTATCTCTGTAACAGCTCTTATGTCAGACTGTTCCCATCAGACCGATTAGAGACGTCTCATCAACTCCTGAGAATACAGGGGCGTAAGTGCAGCGTCCCCTTTACTTTTGGTGTCCTGTCTGGCGGCTCTGCAGCCGGCTAATGTGCAGGGAGCAGCAGTACGGCCCGTCCGAGTGAATGTGGTCAGATGCTGCTTAATGCAGAGCCGGGGAGACATGAGGAAAGGAAAAGAGATCTTCATGACATAAGATTTAATAGGCATCAGATCACAGTAATACAGATTAGGCGACATTGAGGGGGGACCCCCATTGAGCTGCTGGAGACCCTTCAGCCCGCTGTATTCTTTCACTGTCACATACAGTCCTATCCTCATAAGAGGCGACTTCACCTATAAGCTCTGTGCTGCTGTGTGCTCCTACGTCCATATATTACAGGATCTGCCTCCTACAATGCAGTGGCCCCCAGCTCTATGGTCACTCTACAGGTAATGGCATCTTATAACCAGCCGGTTGTGGAGCAGATAATAGCAGGCTGGTCACCCAGGGCACGCGGCGGTGCCGTCTGCGTTATCTGGCACATGCTGCCGACTAATAGAACCAGAGATGAATATCTCCTTGGGGAAATGAGTCATCCGGTGACAGATGTGGGTTCTGCTCCCTCGGTAACCAGCAGAAATGTAGTGACAGGCTGAGACAGGGCGGATGAAGGTGTGCCGACACGCTCCGCACACAGCAGTCACCTTATGTAAAGGCCTTGTGCTCGATTACATGCAGAGATGCTGCAAAAGAAGTGACAAGCTTGGGATCCCTGCGGGTGGTCACCAGATCATGGGCCTGACCCTCCCCCAACCATCCAGACATCACCAAAGCTACTGCTCAATGAGGACAGGCTGACCAGACGGCCTTCTGAATAGGAGCGATGGTCTCAGCCACATCTACAGGAGGTGTGGGACCTGCATGTATCTCAACTACTGTGAACGGAGAGGGGGGCTGCACGGAGCACTGACTTTAGAGCAAGGTGTTCACCCTCCTGGCACCCAGAGGTATCAGAAAAGTATGGCCTCCCCTGTGCCGGTGGGAAAACCCCTTTAAGAAGCTTTAATCAAGGTGCTGGATCGCTTTATCAGACACCACATTTCACCTGCAAAACCCACAGTAAATGGTTGTGTATCTTGGGGTCTCACTCTAAGTCATCTGTACCCCAGGGGATCCCTGGCTTGGGAACACTGACACACTGGCTTACTGAGCAGTAGAGATGAGCCAGAGTGCTCGGAAAAGGCGTAAAGAGCACGCTCGTGTACCTAACAAACAGCCGCAGGTACGCGAGCAGTATTCGAGCACGCCAAACATTCTATTAGCACATGAGCGTGACCCAACACCACCATTCGCTCATCACTACTGAGCACCCACTCAAGTCGCCCACTTTATGAATTAAAGGAGGGTCCTAAGTTGGTGAGACACACATAAGAGAACCTGCAGCTGCATCCCCCTCCTCTCCAGCTTCCATGTACCGATTTCCTCTAGACCATTTTTGTTGACAGTGGAGGTTTCTAAAGAGCAACATGGTGACCACGCGACGCTACATTGTGCGGACACAGCCATGTAATCTAGCTCTGCGCCAGTTTTCTTTAGATTCAAGGGCAGCTCGTTTCTCTGGAGTCCTCCAAAGGTCCTGTGATAACAAGAAAGACCTTGCTATGTCCGAGGGTACACAGTGCAGCAGAGGTCCTAACACCCTCTAGTGAAGGCAACTTTGGAGTAGATGGGGTTAATATAGGTATTACCTGCGTGTAATAGTCATTGGGAACATTCTTGCAAACATTCTATATCACAGCTCCCCGGCCCTCGGAGGGTGACATGGTTGGAGGATGCAACGAAGTTTATTTGCTTCACCCCGGAATTTTTGGGGTTTACAGCCCAGTTTGCACTGCTGCGCAGTCTGAGGACCTCCTGCAATATTCATGCACCCAGGTCTGTGCTCGGAGCGGCTCCATTGTGGGTATCACAGGCAGGGTGCCCTCCTCCCCTGGCAGCCGTGACTACAAGATACTGCATTTAGGCCTAGTGGGAACGCGAGAAGAGACCTAAGGTTACAGCGCTGGGTTTCATGAAATAAATACACTCCAGATACAAAAACTTCACAGCCAGAGGGACATTACAGCTCTCCGCTCCTCCCAGCGCTTCCTTTATAAAACATTCAGCGAGGAGATTTTCATAGCGGTCGATGCTCGGAGTGAAGCGGCCGCGGCTCAATTAGCTAATCTGCTTGGTTTCCTATTTTGAGATGTGATAGCTCCTGGTACATGTGATGTTAAGCTGAGGCCAAAATGTCTGCAAATGTGGGAAATGCTATTTACAGCTGTAATATAGCAGGGCGGCCCCCCCAGAGGGACGGCATACGGGGGCAGCAAGAGCCAAAGATGCTCAGTACGAAAAAGACATTTACTATATTGTAGCGGCTGATAGGAATAATAGGAGTTTTTTTTTTGTCACCCCCCCCCCCCCAGGTGGCGATCACTACAGACAAATCCCACCATTAACGCAACCTGCCCCCCCCCCCACTGAGACTGGTCTAATGTCACTTCCCCACTCACAAAAGGGCCAGTAGGTGTATGAAGTATTGGGAGAAATTGGAAAACCCACAGAAACATGTTGGATAGATGAGCCACCCAGACCACCCAAACACTACACCCCCATCCTCCCATTGAGGGCTGCGAAAAATTGCACCACGGCCGCACTATCCAAGATCTGCCATAAGTGTGATACGGTCAGACCCCTGTGGTGTGAAGAAATAGGGAACCCATAACAGCACACTAAGGTGATAGCTCCCCCTCACAAGAGGAGAGGTGGTGTGTGTGATTCTATAGAGGAACAGAATCAGCGGACTCACATTTTCCACACAGGGGCAGGCGAGACCCCCATTTATCACACAGGGGCAGGCGAGACCCCCATTTATCACACAGGGGCAGGCGAGACCCACCATTTATCACAGGGGCAGGCGACACCCACCATTTATCACACAGGGGCAGGTGAGACCCCCATTTATCACACAGGGGCAGGTGAGACCCCCATTTATCAGAAACCACAATGACCTTAAGGTCTCTTCCAACTCTAACATTCTATGATTCTATGAAACCTGCAAGAAATATCCCACAATCTAATAAGTATGAATGTCAGCAACTTCCAAATAACAGCGAAAAGACCCCATATACCAGTGGTTTCCCGCAACTATTAATAAAACCACAACTCCCAGTCAGCAGCGGTAGAGTAACCTGTGAATCCGTCGTGCCCAGCAGTGGGTTGTGGTAGCCACATTTTGCTCTCAGAGTCCTAAATAGTAGCCACATGGATCCATCCCCCCACCCGATGATCCCGACAACTACACAGTCAATTCTGAGATTGTATAATCCACATCAAATTCCTGAACTCTCATTCCTCCACTTTGGATACGTTTTGCCTTCTTCTCTGCTTATTAAAAGGCATCCCCAGACTGGCTTACAAGGTATGAAGAAGATTTGTCCTTTTGCCCTGTAGATTTGTTTTCTATTGCTCCAATGCAACCACTTTCCTGAAAGGCTTGGGTAAAAACCTACCGTTTTGAGTTTACAGCTCCCCTGCAGGCCTATGACTATAGACGACAACATCTGATCCTGCAGTCTTAAGGCACTGCCACACTTAGCGATCGCACCAGCGATCACGACAACGACACGACCTGGCGAGATCGCTGGTGCGATCGCTATGTGATCGCTAGTTAGATTCCAAACACAACTCATCAGCGATCTGTATAACGACTTCTGCGGTCGTTAGGAAAACCTAGTCCCACCTGCGATGCTGGTGAAGTCGTTCATAAAGGGTGTCACACTCAGCGATTCAGGCTCACCAGCGGGGCACCAACGACCAAAAAACGGCTCAGAACATTCATAAGCGATCAACGACATCTCAGCGGGGCCACATCGCTGCTACATGTCACACACAGCTAAGTCGATAACGAGATCGCTACTGCGTCATAAATGGTGACACAGTAGCGATCTCGCTTAGTGTGGCATACTCTTTAGCGATGGTTTACACTGGCCAACCAGCTGCTGATAGCCGGCATAGAAGCCCACTGACTGTCCTTTAACAGCTCGTTTACACAGGGCAGGGCACAGATGCTGCCATTGTTTCTCAGCAGCACAGTTGTCCTTTACACAGGAACAATGTGCTGCCAAGAATGATTTTTTTTTTTCTTTTAAGTAAACCAAAAGATCAATTTGCTCATTCCTTGGGTGATAGAAGGCCTGATAGCGCATTATCAGGAGAAGAACATTTCTAGGAACGCACGTTCACTATAAATCGGGACGTGTAAGGGAATCTTTGCATCTTAACTACTGGGAAATTAAAATTGTTGCAAAGGAATGGAATACATGCCAAATACAATAGAAGAAATTATGGGAATAAAAGACACGTGTGCAAAGCCCTGTCAGGACCTTCCTCCTCAAGCAGCAGCTCCCGCAACATTGTGATTGGAATACGGTCGTTGGGGGGAGAGTGATGATGGGAGGACACACATATAGAATCATAGAATGGTAGAGCTGTAAGGGACCTCCAGGGTCATCTGGTCCAACCCCCTACTCAATGAAGGATTCACTAAATCATCCCAGACAACCTCTGAAGACTTCCATTGAAGGAGAACTCACCACCTCTCGTGGCAGCCTGTTCCACTCATCGATCACCCTCACTGTCAAAACGTTTTTTCTAATATCTAATCTGTGTCTTCTCCCTTTCAGTTTCATCCCATTGCTTCTAATCTTTCCATGTGCAAATGAGAATAATGATGATCCTTCTACACTGTGACAGCCCTTCAGATATTTGTAGACAGCTATTAAATCTATATAGGCTGTTTCAGTCCAGACAGTGAATGTTGGACGTGTGCGGCCAGCCTGATGGAGAAGTGAGGGTCATGCTGACATTTCTGCAGGATTGTGTGCAGAGGAGCAGACTGGGGAACTGATCGACAGACATAAGGGATACTGGGCAAAGTCTACAGTATAGAGAAGATACCCCCAAACTGAAAACAATGACCGTCCTTCTAAAGATTACAGCCATTCTCACAGGACACCCCCAAAAAGAACAATCCCATCACATTAGTCACTAGTTCTTCTCTTCCACACCGCAGTTTTCTATAAATACGAAATTCTGAATATTACAGCCTCCAGCACAATGGACCCATATACATACAGTGCGATGGGGGCAAGCGTCTAATTAGAGGGGTTGTGATGGGCGATACAAGCCAGTGATGAGGGGCGGCCACCATCCTACTGAAGACCCTGGACGCCTGATAACAGGGAGCAACAGACATTTAACGGTCATTCAGTCCTGCTCTCTGTAAACTAAAACGGCTAATAAAAGGGAGGAATAGCCCATGATCATCTGTCCGAACATCTGCTTCTAATCGGGTTCTAATGGCTGATAACTGGGAGGACTAGCCTGCGATCATCTGTCCGAACATCTGCTTCTCCTCGGGTTCTAATAGCTGATAACAGGGAGGACTAGCCCGCGATCATCTGTCCGAACATCTGCTTCTCCTCGGGTTCTAATGGCTGATAACAGGGAGGACTAGCCTGCGATCATCTGTCCGAATATCTGCTTCTCCTCGGGTTCTAATGGCTGATAACTGGGAGGACTAGCCTGCGTTCATCTGTCCGAACATCTGCTTCTCCTCGGGTTCTAATGGCTGATAACAGGAGGACTAGCGTCATCTGTCGACACATCTGTTTCCTGTTCATGTGATAATGAGACACTGCGTCATCTGCAACCGAAATCTGCTTCTCCTCGGGTTCTAATGGCTGATAACAGGGAGGACCAGCCTGCGTTCATCTGTCAGAACATCTGGTTCTCCTCGGGTTCTAATGGCTGATAACAGGGAGGACCAGCCTGCGTCATTTGTCCGAACATCTGTTCTACTCGGGTTCTAATGGCTGATAACAGGGAGGACAGCCTCGATTTAATGTCCGAACATCTGCTTCTAATCGGGTTCTAATGGCTGATAACAGGGAGGACTAGCCCCGTTCTGTCCGAACATCTGCTTCTCTCGGGTTCTAATGGCTGATAACAGGGAGGACTAGCCGCATATCTGTCCGAACATCTGCTTCTCCCGGGTTCTAATGGCTGATAACAGGGAGGACCAGCCGCGATTCATCTGTCAACATCTGATTCTCATCGGGTTCTAATGGCTGATAACAGGGAGGACTGCCGCAATCATCTGTCAACATCTGCTTCTCTCGGGTTCTAATGGCTGATAACAGGGAGGACTAGCCTGCAATTCATCTGTCCAACATCTGCTTCTCCCGGGTTCTAATGGCTGATAACAGGGAGGACTAGCCTGCATCTGTCCAACATCTGCTTCTCCCGGGTTCTAATGGCTGATAACATGGAGGACTAGCCGCGATCTGTCCGAACATCTGCTTCTCCTCGGGTTCTAATGGCTGATAACAGGAGGACTAGCCCGTCATCTGTCCAACATCTGCATTCTCCTCGGGTTCTAATGGCTATTAACAGGGAGGACAGCCGTTCATCTGTCAAACATCTGTTCTCCTGGGTTGTAATGGCTGATAACAGGGAGGACTAGCCGGGTTCATCTGTCAAACATCTGCTTCTCCTCGGTGTAATGGCTGATAACAGGGAGGACTAGCCTGCGATCATCTGTCAACATCTGCTTCTCCTCGGGTCTAAAGGCTGATATCAGGGAGGACTAGCCTGCGTCATCTGTCAACATCTGCTTCTCATGGGTTCTAAAGGCTGATAACAGGGAGGACTAGCCTGGTTCATCTGTCTAACATCTGCTTCTATCGGGTTCTAATGGCTGATAACAGGGAGGACTAGCCTGGGTTCATCTGTCGAACATCTGCTTCTCCCGGGTTTAATGGCTGATATCAGGGAGGACTAGCCTGCGTTCATCTGTCCAAACATCTGCTTCTCCTCGGGTTCTAATGGCTGATACAGGGAGGACTAGCCTGCGTTCATCTGTCAAACATTTGCTTCTCATGGGTTCTAATGGCTGATAACAGGGAGGACTAGCCTGCGTTCATCTGTCCGAACATTTGCTTCTAATTGGGTTCTAATGGCTGATAACAGGGAGGACTAGCCTGCGTTCATCTGTCCGAACATCTGCTTCTACCGGGTTCTAATGGCTGATAACAGGGAGGACTAGCCTGCGTTCATCTGTCCGAACATCTGCTTCTCCCGGGTTTAATGGCTGATAACAGGGAGGACTAGCCTGCGTCATCTGTCGAACATCTGCTTCTCCCGGGTTTAATGGCTGATAACAGGGAGGACTAGCCTGCGATCATCTGTCAAACATCTGCTTCTCCTCGGGTTCTAATGGCTGATAACAGGGGGACTAGCCATGCGTTCATCTGTCCGAAACATCTGCTTCTATCGGGTTCTAATGGCTGATAACAGGGTGGACTAGCCTGCGTTCATCTGTCCGAACATCTGCTTCTACTCGGGTTTTAATGGCTGATAACAGGGAGGACTAGCCTGCGTCATCTGTCCGAACATCTGCTTCTATCGGGTTCTAATGGCTGATAACAGGGAGGACTAGCCGCGTTCATCTGTCCGAACATCTGCTTCTAATCGGGTTCTAATGGCTGATAACAGGAAGGACTAGCCGCGTTCATCTGTCCGAACATCTGCTTCTGCGGTTTAATGGCTGATAACAGGAGGACTAGCCGGTTCATCTGTCCGAACATCTGCTTCTGCTCAGGTTTTAATGGCTGATAACAGGGAGGACTAGCCTGCGTTCATCTGTCCGAACATCTGCTTCTCCTCGGGTTCTAATGGCTGATAACAGGGAGGACTAGCCCGCGATCATCTGTCCGAACATCTGCTTCTCCTCGGGTTCTAATGGCTGATAACAGGGAGGACTAGCCCGCGTTCATCTGTCCGAACATCTGCTTCTCCTCGGGTTCTAATGGCTGATAACTGGGAGGACTAGCCTGCGTTCATCTGTCCAAACATCTGCTTCTCCTCGGGTTCTAATGGCTGATAACGGGACAATAGCCTGCGTTCATCTGTCCGAACATCTGCTTCTCCTCGGGTTCTAATGGCTGATAACAGGGAGGACTAGCCCGCGTTCATCTGTCCGAACATCTGCTTCTCCTCGGGTTCTAATGGCTGATAACAGGGAGGACTAGCCCGCGTTCATCTGTCCGAACATCTGCTTCTCCTCGGGTTCTAATGGCTGATAACTGGGAGGACTAGCCTGCGTTCATCTGTCCAAACATCTGCTTCTCCTCGGGTTCTAATGGCTGATAACAGGGGACAATAGCCCGCAATCATCTGTCTGAACATCTGCTTCTCCTCGGGTTCTAATGGCTGATAACAGGGGACAATAGCCTGCCCTCCTCTGTCCTACAGTATGGCAGTAGCTTGGCTGCAGTGGCTGATAACAGAGAACAATACTCCGCACCAACCTGCTTAAGTCAATTTTTAATGACAGTAATTGGCTGATAACAGAGAGTTGTGTCCCGCAATCTCCATCTGTCTGATACCAGCGCGCGCCACAGCCCTCAGGCAGGAGAGGCTGATAACAGGGAGCAGCAGCTGTCATGCGGTGATGGAGACAGGGCGGACACGGGTCTCCTCACGGCAGACGTGCAGGGCTGCAGGCCCCTCTGTGTCATCCTCCCCCTCACTCTCCGCCCGGCTGAGGCCTTGGCGCCGCCCGCACTGTGGGAACAACTCACCGGCTCGGGAGTCAGTCAGTGCCCAGACTCCTCCGTACACCGCCGGCCAGAAGCATCTCCCTCCGCCTCCGCCGGACTCTTAGCTCCGCGAAGATGTCATCGCTCTGCCGCTCGAGCCTCTCTAGCAGCCACTTCCGGTGCAGAGGGGAAAGGCGGGGCTAGTAGGACGTAGGCCAATTAAATTGCAGCAAGTGGGCGGGCCGGAGGACCTTCGACCACAAAGGGCATTCAGGGACGACTGGCTTCAACTCTATGGTATTAACCGTCCAGGAAGACACTATACGTTTTGGATGACGTATTGTACGTCTTGGAAGGACGGGGGCGCCATATTGGAGGAGGCAAAGTAGCTAACCGGAAGTGACTCCTAGGTGAGTGCTGCATGTTATGGGTCTGACGTCTGCTCTGCAGTCAGGACGGGGCTGCGCCCGGCGAGCGCTGCGCTCCTTTCCCCGGCTACAGAGTGAACATTGAGCAGTGCGGCCATTCTGCTGCCTGTGGGCAGTGAGCGGGTCACTGCAGAGTCACGTGACGGCACTTCCGTCTGCTGCCGGTGCTCAGGGTGCTGCACCTCAGGTCACGTGATGATTCAGAGATTTGGGGGTTTTGGTAGAAAAAAAATAGTTTTAGTTCAAGAGTAAAACAAAATACTAAATAATTTCCCGCATTAATGTCTCATGTTCCCCACTCCATGTCTGTATGGAGCTTGTGCACTGGGCACAGTCATGGGGGACAGAAGAGGGCGAACCCCAAACTGTTCCCACAAAGCTGGAGGCTACAATGTCCGCAATGTCTTGTGCTCAAGAGTTGAATTTTCCCAAGAGGCCTCGGCCGCCCCCTGATAACAGCCCCTAGTGTTATCCCTCCACCATCTGTACAGGGGGCACAATGTAGTCAGGGGGAACGTTCTCCGTCACCAAACCCAGACTCCTCCATCAGATAGAGAAGTGAGATCAGTCACTGCACAGAACACGTCTCCTCAGAGTCCAGTGATGGTGTCTTTACACCACTCCATCCGACGCTCAGCATTGTGCTTGGTGATGTAAGGCTGCATGCAGCTGATCGGCCATGAAGCTCCTGGCGGGGGCGCTGTGCTTGTGCTGATGTTACACCGGAGGAGGTCTGGACTCTGCAGTTATGGACTCCGCATTGGTGGCTCTTCTGCTCTCTGCTCCTCTACAGTCGGCCCCCTCTTTGGAAGGTTACGGGGTCTCCTCTCCGTGGCTGAGTTCCTGCGGGTCCTTCCACTGCTCCGTAATATCACTCACAGGTGATGGGGAAGATTTAGGAAGAAATGTCATGGACGGACTTGTTACCCCGGTGGCTTCTATTACAGGACCGCGCTGGTATCAGTGAGCTGTGCACCACCGGCCGATCTGTCACATTAGTACAGGCAGATGACCTGGCAGGGGCCGGATGTTGTACACTGGGGGCATTGGAAATTAATGTAAAATCTGAGTTCAGCGACCAAAACTTTTCTCCACATAATGTATATTGTATTACTTATTCTGTATTCTGAGTGCAGCTCTGGAGTAAAATACAGAGTGTAACTCAGGATCAGTAATGTATGTGCATAGTGACTGCACCAGCAGAATAGTGAGTGCAGCTCTGGAGTATAATACAGGATGTAACTCAGGATCAGTAATGTATGTACACAGTGACTGCACCAGCAGAATAGTGAGTGCAGCTCTGGGGTATAATACAGGATGTAACTCAGGATCAGTAATGTATGTGCATAGTGACTGCACCAGCAGAATAGTGAGTGCAGCTCTGGAGTATAATACAGGATGTAACTCAGGATCAGTAATGTAATGTATGTACACAGTGACTACACCAGCAGAATAGTGAGTGCAGCTCTGGAGTATAATACAGGATGTAACTCAGGATCAGTAATGTAATGTATGTACACAGTGACTGCACCAGCAGAATAGTGAGTGCAGCTCTGGAGTATAATACAGGATGTAACTCAGGATCAGTAATGTATGTACACAGTGACTGCACCAGCAGAATAGTGAGTGCAGCTCTGGGGTATAATACAGGATGTAACTCAGGATCAGTAATGTATGTGCATAGTGACTGCACCAGCAGAATAGTGAGTGCAGCTCTGGAGTATAATACAGGATGTAACTCAGGATCAGTAATGTAATGTATGTACACAGTGACTACACCAGCAGAATAGTGAGTGCAGCTCTGGAGTATAATACAGGATGTAACTCAGGATCAGTAATGTAATGTATATACACAGTGACTCTACCAGCAGAATAGTGAGTGCAGCTCTGGAGTATAATACAGGATGTAACTCAGGATCAGTAATGTAATGTATGTACACAGTGACTGCACCAGCAGAATAGTGAGTGCAGCTCTGGAGTATAATACAGGATGTAACTCAGGATCAGTAATGTATGTGCATAGTGACTGCACCAGCAGAATAGTGAGTGCAGCTTTGGAGTATAATACAGGATGTAACTCAGGATCAGTAATGTAATGTATGTACACAGTGACTGCACCAACAGAATAGTGAGTGCAGCTCTGGGGTATAATACAGGATGTAACTCAAGATCAGTAATGTAATGTATGTACCGTATTTTTCGGACTATAAGACGCACCGGACCATAAGACGCACCCCAAATTTTGGGGTGGAAATAGCAGAAAAAAAGATTTTTACAATATGGGGGTCTGTCTTATTGTCCGAATTTTAAGGTACCTGTGGGCCGGCGGTGGTACAGCAGGGGTTGCGGCAGAGGTGCGGTGATGCTGATACTGTACTCACCTTCCTCAGGTGAGGTGACGCTGCGGCACGGAGAGCAGAGCCGGGTTTGTGGCAGTGGCAGAGGTGCGGCGGTGGCAGAGGTGCGGCGGTGGCAGAGATGCGGCGGTGGCAGAGGCGCGATGGGCGGCGTGCACCTGAGCAGGGTCCCTTCCTCAGGTGGTGAGGTGACGCCGCGGCAAGGAGAGCAGACAGGACAGCAGAGCCGGGTTTGTCGGTGGTGGCGGCCATCTTCCTGAGGCGGCGCGTGCGCAGAGTACTCTGCTTCCTGGGGCTTCAGGAAAGAAAGGATTTCATAGGGAGATTTAAGGAGAATATGGAGCCATCGTATGTCCTGGCCACACACCTGTTACGATTTTGACATTTCTGGGACGAGCCAAACGCCTTCCAGAGTCTGGATCAATTCTAGCACTATAAAGCAGTGTATGGACTCCAAGAATAACAGGGACCCGGCCATATCTGATGGCGTCCAAACTGCGGCCCTATGATCTTCTGGGAAGTTGTGATCTTTCACAGGATTTGGGGTATTTAGCACCAAATCCCCAGGCGAAGGGGATAAGGACCATCCCGGGGGCTGAAAAGGGTGTGACCAAGGGGATAAAGGCGTGCACCTGAGCAGGGTCCCTTCCTCAGGTGGTGAGGTAACGCCGCGGCACCGAGAGCAGACAGGACAGCAGAGCCGGGTTTGTCGGTGGTGGCGGCCATCTTCCTGAGGCGGCGCGTGTGCAGAGTACTCTGCTTCCTGGGGCTTCAGGAAAATGGCCGCCGCGATCTCTATCTGCGCATGCGCGGCCTACCGCGGCCATTTTCCTGAAGCCACAGGAAGCAGAGTACTGTATCTGCGCACGCGCCGCCTCAGGAAGATGGCCGCCACCACCGACAAACCCGGCTCTGCTGTCCTGTCTGCTCCCGGTGCCGCGGCGTTACCTCACCACCTGAGGAAGGGACCCTGCTCAGGTGCACGCCGCCCACCGCGCCTTTGCCACGCCGCATCTCTGCCACCGCTGCCGCAACCCCCCGGTAAGCTGCGGTCGGGCTATAAGACGCACCCCCCATTTTCCTCACAATTTTTTTGGGGAAAAAGTGCGTCTTATAGCCCGAAAAATACGGTACACAGTGACTGCACAGCAGAATAGTGAGTGCAGCTCTGGAGTATAATACAGGATGTAACTAAGGATCAGTAATGTATGTACACAGTGACTGCACCAGCAGAATAGTGAGTGCAGCTCTGAGGTATAATACAGGATGTAACTCGGGATCAGTATAGGATCAGTAATGTAATGTATGTACACAGTGACTGCACCAGCAGAATAGTGAGTGCAGCTCTGGAGTATAATACAGGATGTAACTCAAGATCAGTAATGTAATGTATGTACACAGTGACTGCACCAGCAGAATAGTGAGTGCAGCTCTGGGGTATAATACAGGACGTAACTCAGGATCAGTAATGTAATGTACAATGACTGCACCAACAGAATAGTGAGTGCAGCTCTGGGGTATAATACAGGATGTAACTCAAGATCAGTAATGTAATGTATGTACACAGTGACTGCACCAGCAGAATAGTGAGTGCAGCTCTGGAGTATAATACAGGATGTAACTAAGGATCAGTAATGTATGTACACAGTGACTGCACCAGCAGAATAGTGAGTGCAGCTCTGAGGTATTATACAGGATGTAACTCGGGATCAGTATAGGATCAGTAATGTAATGTATGTGCACAGTGACTGCACCAGCAGAATAGTGAGTGCAGCTCTGGAGTATAATACAGGATGTAACTCAGGATCAGTAACGTAATGTATGTACACAGTGACTGCACCAGCAGAATAGTGAGTGCAGCTCTGAGGTATTATACAGGATGTAACTCGGGATCAGTATAGGATCAGTAATGTAATGTATGTGCACAGTGACTGCACCAGCAGAATAGTGAGTGCAGCTCTGAGGTATAATACAGGATGTAACTCAGGATCAGTAATGTATGTACACAGTGACTTTATCAGCAGAATAGTGAGTACAGCTCTGGAGTATAATACAAGATGTAACTCAGGATCCGTAATGTAATGATCTATAATAATTTATATCTTCCAGTAGTTTATTTTTTTTGTTACATATCAGGATTTGTTGAAGGGTCTGGATCTGGACATTCACCTGTTTTTCCCCCAGATCTGTCAGACACATGGCCGTCTCCCTGATAAGAAGAGGCATAAGAGCCGTATGTGTGACGTCCTGCTGCTACAGGTATACTGGAACGTGGAGGACGTCCCAGGTCTCCGCAGGCTTTAGGCAGCACAGTCCAAGGAATCTGCAGAGTGATGAGGACGGAGGCAGAACGTATCAGACCTCAGGTGAGATTTGTATTATTGAGTATTAGGATCTCCGGATAATCCATCAGTGTGTAATTCGTGAGGGGTCCGAAGGGAATGTATGGAGAGGCGGTTGGGTATGTGCACTGCTCCATTTTAGTGGGGATCAAAGTCCCTAATCGATGCGAGTCCCAGCAATCAGTAAGTGATCACCTATCCCATATTTAGGAGATAACTTGTTTCCACTGGACAAGTCCTTTAATGTCCTTTTTAAATGTTTTTGTTCGTACATGTAAGAAAATACATGCTCACAAATGTCTGATCCTAACAGTCCATCCCTTCGGAACCGCCGGTCCCCCCGTCTCTTCAGTCCTAAGCCAAATCCAGTAGTGACCCAGTAGGTCCATTCTCTCCCAGGCCTGACCCTGTCAGTTGCGAGTCAAGTAGAATATTTTCTTGCCCCTGAGGACATTATGTTTACATTGTGGCTTATAAGAAGAACTAATCTACCTTCATCCTGTATAAGTAATAGTGTCCTCCTAATAGATGGAGCCACGGAGAGAGGAGCAGCGAGCAGGGACCGTGCGTTTCTGTAGGGCCTGGGTGACTCTGTGACTATACGACAGCTCCGCAGCGGCTACAAATGGCTTCTGCTATTCAGTTACTACATTTTTACCCAATTTTAAGTTTAGACGTGTTCTAATATTTATTCTATGTGCTGACTAAAAGGATCCGTCTAATTCTGATATCAGTCTGCATTTTATAACTTATTTTAACCAAAGTTATTTCCTGTTTAGCCGACTCCCAGGCGGACGAGGAAGGAGCAGCAAAAGAGGAGCCCAAAGAGGAGACGTAAGTAAAAAAAAAAATTGTTAGGAGGAATAGTAATAGCTGATTTAGTTTACATTCCCAGGAGGAATAACTGAGGAACGATACAGGAAAGGTGCTCTGGTATTGGTTCATGTGCTCATTTAATAAGGACCTGAAATCTGCGCCGTCCAGATTTATTTACTTTTTTTTTTTCTTTAACCACCCAGAATTCTTTAATATAATAATAAAGAACATTCCTCACCGCTCCTTTTCTAAGTTGTTGGTTCAGGATAGAGTTGTGACCACTGCTCCCAATCACTGACCACAGCGGTATGGCTGTCACATGCCCATTGGGAAGTATGGAGACCGGCCGGAGATCTGGGCAGCGTTGGAAGAGGAGTCGCGGGGGTTTATTAACGCCATTATACGTTATTATTTTAGACCATTCTGGATGGGTGCAAAATGTGAAAATTCATGGGTGACCAATCCCTTTAAGGTCCTTAAAGGCTTCTGTACATTTAGTGTGTGTGTGGGGGTCCGCTTCCCACCTTTTGGTATCCAGACTCTACATGACTCCCTGTTCCTTATAGGAGACGTCACTGTCCTGTAGGTATTAAGGACAATCATGGCAGCGACACATGAAACATATGCCAGGTGCCATCCCTGGAGTCATAGGAAGTCAGCAGAATTATGAGTTCAGCTCTGGAAATGACAGGATTATAAAATGCGATGAAACTCTGGATACTTAAAGTATTGACCAAGTTATATAATGCTGTATGTAAAAGTCTTGATATTCCGCATCCTGTGTCCCCACAGGGTGGATGTCATGTTCGTAGACCGGGAAGGCAAGCGAATCCCTGTGAAGGGGAAGATTGGGGAAAGTGTCTTATACCTTGCTCATAGGTACGGCATTGACTTGGAAGGTACGTATACAACGTGTCACCCTCCACCAGAAATGAGGCGGACTAAGGTCATTATTATTTTTCCAGAATACAGGAACATTCCCATAGGCTGAGACGGATCATTCACTTCTGTTCTATGTGTCTTTGTGTGGTAGCAGAACTGTAATTCCATATAAGGGAGAAGAAAGACACATACTGAAAAACCAGGGAACACCTAAATAACATAAATAGTTAAATTTTTATTGAAAACTGCATAAACAACCAAAGTTAAAAACCATTAAAATGAACACACAATGCCCGACAAATAAGGAAAACTGGCCCCCACAGCCCTTAAACAATATGCTAACCAATATGTAAATACAAAGAAATATCAGTCAAACAAATATAACAAAAGTATATACATTAAATGGTGTCTCCCCCAAAGGCCTAGATCCAGGAAAAGCTAATGCATGAACAAATGTACAAATATACCTGTAATCAAATGCTGGAAAAGATGGAAAAATATGAGCAAGGATCAATGGAACTAGATTCCTATCTGAGCCAGAGCCGCAGGTAAGAGCCACGAGCACCCATGAAGGTAATGACCAGACCAAAAGGGGAGGGAAAAAGGAACAATAAATAAATCAATAGGCAGGGGGGCCAGAGCCCAACGCGTGTCGCCACCTAAGTGGCTTCGTCAGGGGCAGGTAAGGTTAGACACACAGTGAAATTATTTATATGAGAACAAATAATTGGCAACTCACAGCAGCTGAGCGTTGTGGACCGGCGCTGTACCGCAGCACGCCGACTCCCGGAAGTAATACAAGGCAAAGGTGAAGATTGGATATACCAATATGGCCGCAATCCGCCGCTACTGCGCATGCGCAGGGAGAAAGGAGGATCATGGGTA
>JARQOD010000001.1:969096711-969114641 GCA_033576555.1 Oophaga sylvatica | reverse complement strand
GACCTTCAAAACATCATTACTTCCTTTTCCCCCAACTTCTTTAGAATTCTTTGCACGTAAGTCTGATCAGTAAAAGAAGATGAGGGGCATTATTCCTTTTTTTTTGCTGGTTGCCTCTGCCTTCCATCTAACAGTGGTATTTTATGCCAAGTATTTTAATGTTTAAAAGATGAAAACCTCTTCTCCCAAACGAGCTCCTCCACAAAGCAGATGAAAGGTAGCGAACATACTAAGGGTGAAGATGGCTAGACCTAGGACTGGCGCACAAATGGAAATGATTAGAGATTTGTGTACCTTTGTTTGTTATGTATTGTGGTTGGTCTGTGCAAGATCTGTGTCTAGTAATTACTCTATGTTACGCTGTTTGTAATGTTTTGTTTGTAATGCTGTTGTAACGCTGCTGTGATACCATAATTTCCCTCGGGATCAATAAAGTGTATCGTATCGTATACTAAACCTTTATTTAATGGATACATTATTTTAAACAGAGTTTACTACATAGGCATCATTGCTTTATTATCATTAACTTGTATTTTATACGCTCCAGTTTGAAGAGAAAAGAATTTACTCAACCCTTTCACGACATATGACATAATTGTACGTCATGATCTGGTAGGGGTGGGTTCCTTCAAATGGTATGCAATGGGAGCTTCAGTGATAGCCGAGCCAGTGTTGTCACAGCCATGGGTGGTGTTTGAACTGCCCCGGCTGTTTAGATCCAAAAATGGTGTGATCAATAGCAATCACAGCACTTGGAAGCCTGGCAGAGGAAGAGGGCTCCCTCTCTTACCCGATCGGCACCCCTGGGACGAAATCACAGAGCTTAATAGTTGCCATGAAAGCAGGAGGTCCAATAATTACCTCTTGGACTGTCAGCTACAGTGACCTGTTAGACCACGCCAGGAGCATGGTGTAAAAGGTGTTTAGTCAGTGTAACACTGACAGGTGTAATGCATTGCAGTAAATGTGTATTGCAATGCATTAGAGCTGTGATCAAAGTAGTAAAAGTTGAAGTAGCATAGAGGGGCTAAGTAAAAAAGCAAAAATTTGTATTTTTTTACCATGGTGTACAATAATAAATAATATTGTGGTACCGTGTTAGCCAGAAAAATCGATGTGAATACTTTTCCATCCAATTATGACAAGAGCATTCTTAGAGTGATACCTTTATTGGCTAACCAGAAAATTATATGTTCGCTAGCTTTCAGAGCGCAGAGGCTCCTTCTTCAGGCAAGATTACATTTGGATTTGTTTCCAAATGTAGACGTCTTTTTAGGCATGCTCAAAAGCGAGATCGGCGACAGTTTTGAGCACCGCCAAAAAGAAGAACACTGGTGAACAGAGGTCAAATGGAGTCCAGAGTAACTCCAACTGCCTCATTATTGAATGGATCTCTCGTGGGTTTCATAGGAATCACATTTTTTGTAAATTTAGATAGAAGCCCTGATGTAAGAGCTCAGCATAGAGCACAGAATAAATATGAACTGATACCAACTGTTTGGTACCCCAAAATGCCACCAAAAAAACCTTCAATTCAACCCACGAAAAACAAGTTCCCAATTGGGTCCATCACTTGTTAACAAAAATATAGGGTGTGTGCACATTACAGGTGTGTGTCTCCAGAAGCATGAGCTGGGCACAATGTATTTGGCACAGCAATGGCAGATTTGTAATTTTCACTGCACATCTGTTTCTGGAAAACACCCTTAGGCCGGAGTCACACTGGCGACAAAAACGGACGAGTGGAATGCGATGAAATATCGCATTGCACTCGGACCAATGTTTAACTATGGGGCAGCTCCCAGCATCTGATTTTTTCTTGCCCGTTTTCCTCTGGCCGAGAAAATCGCAGCATGCTGCGATTGTCACCGATTATCGGGCGAGAATCGCCAATGCAAGTCTATGGATGCAATGAAAAATCAGATTACAAACGGACCACACGTGTGACTTGTGAGAAAATCGCATCGGTGTCCTTTAGAAAAGCCGGCAATTCATCCCCGGCTATACTGTAAAATCACACTGACAGGTTTAATAAAGAATGGAAAGAATAGATATATACACATAGCATGCATATATATGTATTATATATATGTAATATTATATATATATACACATGTCATTGTGACATATATATATTTATAGTTCATACACTTCTACATAGTATAATAGCCGCTAATTCAATTGCCGGCTTCTGTGAAATTACAGAACCCGACATGAAATGACACATGGTTTACATGTAGTAAACCATTTCATTTCATGTAGTTTGATATATGGTTTTCACTAACAATTACATGAGTGTATGTGTGCAAAATTTCATACCTGTAGGGGAAAGATGTGTATCTTCGTACCGTGTTAGCCAGTAGAAAGAAAAATATTTAGAATTGAGAGTCCTCAGTGGTTGATACCTTTTAATGGCTAACTGAAAAGATGATAACAAAATGCAAGCTTTCGAGACTACTCAGGTCTCTTCATCAGGCAAAGACTAAAACAAAAACTGAAGAATCACATATTTATACACAACACAGCACAGAAATAATGCAATAGGTAAGACAAGTGATGTGAAGCAGAACTGTCATTATGGGAGAGGGATGAACATAAATATTGGAACAGTTCATAGATAAGGAGTGTGAAAGTTTTATTTCCCTCTGATTGGGGTCTGGTATTGTGTTTTGATGCCCCCAGGTCAGAGAAGCAGATTCCTTAATTGATGTAAAAGGACATAAATCCATGGGATATATTCATTCCAGCACTGAGAGTGTCAAAGGTCGTCATGAGCTTATATTCCCAAACCTTTCTATCTCTCTCAGATTTAAAGTTAGATTTTAATACAAGTAATTTCATATCCATCATGTTATGACCAGGGATACAAAAAAGTTTTGCCACAGGTAGATCCATTCTTTTTTCTCTTATTGTGTGGCGATGGGAATTCATCCTTGTTCTCAGTTTTTGCCCTGTCTACCCCACATACAGACCCCCAGTTGGACATTTCGTACAAATAATTAAGTATACCACATTAGATGTGATGCAGCTGAAAGTACCTGGGATCTTGTAGTCCTGATGGGAGTTGGGAATCTTTATCTTGTCCATGGTCATTATAGATGGACAGGTTTAACATTTTTTTTGTTGCAAGGAAAGGTTCCTGCAGCTGTTGGGGAGGACAGGGAGCTTCTGACAATGATGCTTCTTAGATTTGGGGGCTGCCTCAAACACAGTAGTGGGGGGTCTGGAAATATGGATTGTAATCGGGCATCTTTTTGTAGTAAAGGTTGTAATTTCCGTGCAGCTCCCCTTAGCACCTCCAGATTTGGATTGTAGGTGACCACTAGAGGCACCCGATTATTTTCATCTTTAGTTTTGTACTGTAGCAAGTGATTCCTTGATATTCTGGTGGCTCTTGTAATTTGGTTTCAATTGTTCTTGGATGGTAGCCCTGGTTCAAAAAGGTCTTTCTGAGGTGATCATAGCATGATGGACATGAAATTACATGAAATTACTTGTATTAAAATCTAACTTTAAATCTGAGAGAGATAGAAAGGTTTGGGAATATAAGCTCATGACGACCTTTGACACTCTCAGTGCTGGAATGAATATATTCCATGGATTTATGTCCTTTTACATCAATTAAGGAATCTGCTTCACATCACTTGTCTTACCTATTGCATTATTTCTGTGCTGTGTTGTGTATAAATATGTGATTTTTCAGTTTTTGTTTTAGTCTTTGCCTGATGAAGAGACCTGAGTAGTCTGGAAAGCTGGCAATTTGCTATCATCTTTTCAGTTAGCCATTAAAAGGTATCATCCACTGAGGACTCTCAATTCTAAATATTTTTCATACATGTAGGGGTTAATTTAATGTGTAAATTAGTTGTAAAAAAATGCGTGGGCTCCCGCGGTATTTTCTCCACCAGACAGGGAAAGCCAGTGAGTGGGAGCAGATAATAATAGCCTAGAGAGGGTGCATTTTTTTTGTGCCCCCCTGGCTACTAACATATGCCCCAGCCACCCCAGAAAAGGCACATCTATGATTAGATGCGCCTTTACTGGCACTTAGCCCGTCTATTCCCATTGCCCTGTAGTGGTGGCTAATGGGTTAATAATGGGTTAAGGCCACCTTGCTATTGGAAGGTGACTTGAAGCCGGATTAATAGCAGAGAGGTCTCAATTAGAGAACTATCCATTATTAATCCTATTGTAATAAATGGTTAAAAAAACACACACATTAATTAAAAATCATTTTAATGAAATAAATACACAGTTTTTGACCATATTTTATTGTACTGGTACTCCATCCGAATCCCTTGTTCTCCTGTAATAGAAATAAAATAATAAAGCAAGCATATTCTTACCTCTCTGGCTCTCAGTCAGGTGCCCCGCTGCAATCCATCTGAAAGGGTTAACAGATTTACAGCGACTACCCTGGTAATGCTGGCAGCCTCGCTGTAAACCCCCGAATGAATGAGCTCATCTACCCGGCAGACAGGAGATGAAGTGATTAGCTGGTAAGCTTAATTGATTGTTTCCCACACTAATCAGTTCACTTCAGGTCAGCCGGGGACTCCGCACAGCATCAGTGACGTCAGAGGGAGTCCCCAGCTGACCTGAATTGAACTGATTAGTGTGGAAAACAATCAATTAAGCTTCCCAGCTAATCAGCTCTTCTCCTGTGAGCCAGGAGATGAGCTCATTCATTCGGGGGTTTACAGCGAGGCTGCAGGAATTACCAGCGGTCCTCGCTGTAAATCTGTTAACCCTTTCAGATGGATTACAGCGGGGGACCTGACTGAGAAACTTTTCTTGGGATAGGCAGTAAGCCCCAGTTCACATGCAGCAGAGTTTATTGCTCCAGAAATCCAAACCGCTAACCAAGTGGAGGGTTGAGCAATCTAGTCCACTACCAGCTGGGATCCGAGCCATCTCATCCGCCGGCTAAGCGGGGCTCGATAAAGTCCTACCGTCCATACATGCTTAGCTGAGTCCAAAGCCTTAGCTTCTGTCACGACTGGCTGCAGCCGCTGAGAAGCGGCCCAGCCCATAATCGCCTCCACGCTGACCCATCACCATGGCGTGGGGCAGGCGTCCCCCGGGGATGCAATATGAACCCTCCATACCGCAGAGGGGGACCCGGGCTTACCCGAACTAGGGAGGGGCAGAGACCGGGGCTCTGGGGCAGCTGAGCATGTGGACAAGGAAGAGACACGTAGAACTTGATTACACCGCACAACTTCAGGTATAGAGGAAGTAAAGTTTACTAAAGTAATAAAGTAAAGACACACAGTACATAAATCAAACATGACTATGCCAGGCTCCCGATTCCACACCTCCCAGAAGGGTACCACCCAGAGGACCCCAAGGCACAAACGGATCACCGCGGAACACATAGGTGGGACATCAGGACACAGGCATGACATCAGGGTACATGAGGTCATCAGGACGCAGGCAAAACATCAGGGTACATGAGGTCATCAGGACGCAGACAGGACACACGATGACATCAGGATCACAAACTCAGGAACACAAACTGGACCTCAGGAACATGGACACAGGAACATGGAATCAGGAACAAGGACCGGACATCAGGAACACGGACTGGACATCAGGAACACGGACTGGACATCAGGAAACGGACTGGACATCAGGAACACGGACTCAGGAACATGGAATCAGGAACGCGGACCGGACATCAGGAACACGGAATCAGGAACACGGACTGGACATCAGGAACACGGACTCAGGAACATGGAATCAGGAACACGGACCGGACATCGGAACACGGAATCAGGACACGGACTGGACATCAGGAACACGGACTCAGGAACATGGAATCAGGAACACGGACCAGGACACATCAGGAACACGGAATCAGGAACACGGACATCAGGACACAGGAATCACGGACCAGACATCAGGAACACGGACCAGGACATCAGGAAAACACGGACTGGACATCAGGAACACAGACACAGGAACACGGACTGGATCTCAAGAACATCAGAACACTGGCATCGGACTCCGGACATCTGGCAACGATCGACAGGTTCCGGACATGAGGTTGCAGTATCAGGCTCAGGACATCTGGCAACGATCGGCAGGCTCCGGGCATCAGGCAGGGAAGGATAGGACCTGGACATCTGGAAGTGGTCCTCAGACATTGGAAATCAGGCCGTGGTCATCAGGCTCCGGGCAAGAGGCCACGGTCATCGGACTCCGGACATCTAGCAGCGACCTAAAAAAGGAGCCCAAGCGGTCTGGTGCAAGCCCCACACGGGTTGAACAGGAGCCAGCTGGGGATAGCACTGAATAACAAGCTGAGCACAGAGTAGCAGAAACTCAGCAGACACACCGCACTCCTACTTTCAAGATGAACCCAGGTTATATCACAGAAAGTCAGTTAGCAAAGAGTCACAGTCACTGGGCACAGGATTCAGGACACAGAAGGACTTCCAGAAGCATAACACAGCAGACACAGTTCAGACAGGGTCAGGTACAGTGCAGGTACAGGATCAAGGATTCAGGCCTGGATAAACCGCCTCCAGGACAGGCGCAGGAACAGGACCAAACAGGAAACAAGGCAAGGACTTTGGTACCAAAACATAAACAGGAGAGGTGCAGGATACAGTTCAGACAGGGTCAGGTACAGGATCAAGGATTGAGGCCTGGATATACCGTCTCCAGGACAGGTGCAGGAACAGGACCAAACAGGAATCAAGGCAAGGACTTTGGTACCAAAACATAGACTAAAGAGGTGCAGGAACACACAACACACATGGCAAGATTCAGAAGCTTTGTGAGTAGCTAAGGCCCCGCCCATAGGGCCAGGAGCCATTATATAGGAGCTGCCCCTCAGCAATTGGCTGGGGACAGCATTTCAAGTACACACACTAACCCTGATAAAAGCAGGGGAGGTGTGGCAACGCATGCCCTTAGCAGAATCAGAAACCATTACACACAATCAGTGAAGGAAGTGAGGCTCAGGGCACCTGGCAGCGGCTGCACCCCCAGACACACGTGGAAAGTCATGCACCAGCTGCAAATGACCTCGCAACCCGTGGACAGCTTCCACAATGGCAACCAGGGACCGCACATGTGGATGGTCATGCAGCAAAGCAAAGACCTAACACCACATGAACAGCTACGCAGCAGAGCAGGGAACTGAGCAGGCTCCATACAGGTAACAGCCAACAGTGTCCCAGCTCAATTAGGGGGAAAGGAGCAAAAGGTTAAAGCAAAGACATGCATTGTCACGCCGACAACCAAGTACAGACAGAACAGCGTGACACCGGCAATTGAATTAGCGGCTATTATACTATGTAGAAGTGTATGAACTATAAATATATATATATATACTGTATGTCACAATGACATAATATATATATATATATATATATATATATATATATGTATTCTATGTGTGTATATGTATTCTTTCCTTTGTGATTTACAAACTATCATTTGGATCCATTATATGTCGGTTTTGCTAGCCACCGACAAAATCTCGCCAGACGGATGTCAAATGGATGTGAAATGTACGCTCAGATGCGACATAATCGCATCCTCGCATTCCAATCGGATGACAGACGGAGCAATGTTCAGGAAACATTTGTGCAATTGTCGTCCATCAAAAACGGTCCAATTTTTTAGACATTGTGTGTTACTCCAGCCTTAGGGTACATACTCACTGGCGACGAAAACGTCCACGCTCGCATGTAAAATCCCAGCTCTGGCGCCGGCACTCGGGAGTGGAGCGAGTGGCTGCATATAACTACATGCAGCCGCGCACTCCACTCCCGAGTGCCGGCGTCAGAGCTGAGACTTTACATGCGAGCGTCGGACGTTTTCGTCGCCAGTGAGTATGAACCCTTAGGGTCAAAATTGTCACTACACCAGTAGATGAATTTCCAAAGGGGTATAAATTCCAATAAGGGATAATTTGAGGCGGCTTTCTGCTGTTCTGGTACTTGGAGGCCGTGCAAAACATCTAGGATCTGAAAAATCTGAGCTTCAAAAGTCAAATAGCGCTCCTTCCCTCCCAAGCCCTGTCATCCGACCAAACAGTATTGTATAGTGTATAGCCACATATGGGGTATTGCCACATTCAGAAAGAATTGTGTAAGAAATTATGGGGCCTGTTTTACCCATTTCCTCTTGTGAAAATGACAAATCTGGGGCTGAAACAGTATTTTAGTGATAAAAATGCAATTATTATTTCTTCACCACTCAATGGTATAAACTTATTTGTAAAATGGGGCCATTTATAGAGGGTTCTGCTGTTCTGGCACCTCAGGGACCCTGCCAATGTGACATGACACAATCCATTCCTGCAAAACCTACATTTCAATATGATGCTCCTTTCCTTCTGAGCCTTGCATTGTGCCTGAAAAGTAGTTTTCAACAACATATGGGTACAGGTATACACAGGAGAAATGGTGTAATACATTATGCAGTCCATTTTCTCCTATTTCCCCTTTTGAAAATTAAAAACTTGGGGCTAAAACAACATTTTGGTGGTAAAACTGTAATTATTTTTACTTCACGGCCCAGTAGTACAACATTTTGTGACACACCTGTGGTGCCAATATGCTCACTGCACAACTAGATGAATTATTTTAAAGGTATAGTTTGCAAAATGGAGTCACTTATACAGTAGGTGTGTCTGCTGTTTTGGTACTTCAGGGGTTTTGCCAATGTGACATGGCACTCGCAAAGCATTCCAGCAAAATCTGCACTTCAATATGGCGCTGCTTCCCTTCTGAGCTTTGCGCTGTGCCCAACAAGTAATTTACGACCACATAAAGGATAATGGTGCACTCAGCATAATTTGCGTAGGAAATTATGTGGCCCATTTTCTCCTAATAGTCCTTTTGAAAATTGAAAACTTGGAGATAAAACATTTTAGTGGAAAAAATAATAATTTTTCATTTACACATCCAATGTTACACAATTCTGTAAATCTTCTGTGGGTTTAAAATTCTCACTACACCCCTAGATGAATTCCTTAAGAGGTGTAGTTTACAAAATGGGGTCAGGTGCGGGGGATTTCTGCTGTTTTGGAACTATAGCAGTTCTTCAAATAAGACATGGCGTCCACAGTTTATTCCGACCAAATCTACGCTTGAAAAGTCAAATGGTGCTCCTACCTTTCCGAGCCCTGCCGTGTGCCGAAACAGTAGTTTTCCCCCACATATTGGACATCGACATACTCAGGAGAAAATGGACCATTCAATTTGTTGAGCAATTTCTCTTCTTACCCTTGTGAAAGCAACATTTTTGAGGAAAAACATAATTTTTAATTATCACAGTCCAACATTTTAAAATTCTGAGAAGCCCCTATGAGTTAAAGATGGTCACCACACAGCTAGATAAATTGCTTGAGGGGTGTGGCTTCCAAAATGGGGTCACTTTGGGGGGGTTTCTACTGTTTTGCACCATAGCTGCTCTTGAAATGCGACATGGCGTCCGCAGTCTATTCCAGCCAAATCTACGCTTGAAAAGTCAAATGTACATAGGAGCAGTATTATAGTAGTTATATTCTTGTACATAGGGGCAGTATTATAGTAGTTATATTCTTGTACATAGGAGCAGTATTATAGTAGTTATATTCTTGTACATAGGGAGCAGTATTATAGTAGTTATATTCTTGTACATAAGGGGCAGTATTATAGTAGTTATATTCTTGTACATAGGGGGCAGTATTATAGTAGTTATATTCTTGTAAATAGGAGCAGTATTATAGTAGTTATATTCTTGTACATAGGAGCAGCATTATAGTAGTTATAGTCTTGTACATAGGGGCAGTATTATAGTAGTTATAGTCTTGTACATAGGAGCAGTATTATGGTAGTTATATTCTTGTACATAGGAGCAGTATTATGGTAGTTATATTCTTGTACATAGGAGCAGTATTATAGTAGTTATATTCTTGTACATAGGAGCAGTATTATAGTAGTTATATTCTTGTACATAGGAGCAGTGTTATAGTAGTTATATTCTTGTACATAGGGGCAGTATTATAGTAGTTATATTCTTGTACATAGGGGCAGTATTATAGTAGTTATATTCTTGTAAATAGGAGCAGTATTATAGTAATTATACATAGGGGCAGTATTATAGTAGTTATATTCTTGTACATAGGAGCAGTATTATAGTAGTTATATTCTTGTACATAGGGAGCAGTATTATAGTAGTTATATTCTTGTACATAGGGAGCAGTATTATAGTGGTTATATTCTTGTACATAGGAGCAGTATTATAGTAGTTATATTCTTGTACATAGGAGCAGTATTATAGTAGTTATATTCTTGTACATAGGGAGCAGTATTATAGTAGTTATATTCTTGTACATAGGGAGCAGTATTATAGTAGTTATATTCTTGTATATAGGAGCAGTATTATAGTAGTTATAGTCTTGTACATAGGGGCAGTATTATAGTAGTTATAGTCTTGTACATAGGAGCAGTATTATAGTAATAATAATAATCTTTATTTTTATATAGCGCTAACATATTCCGTAGCGCTTTACAGTTTGTACACATTATCGTCGCTCGATGGGGCTCACAATCTAGATTCCCTATCAATATGTTTTTGGAGTGTGGGAGGAAACCGGAGAACCCGGAGGAAACCCACACAAACACGAGGAGAACATACAAACTCCTTGCAGATGTTGTCCTAGGTGGGATTCGAACCCAGGATTTCAGCGCTGCAAGGCTGCAGTGCTATCCACTGAGCCACCGTGCTGCCCATAGTAGTTATATTCTTGTACATAGGGGCAGTATTATGGTAGTTATATTCTTGTACATAGGGAGCAGTATTATAGTAGTTATATTCTTGTATATAGGGGCAGTATTATAGTAGTTATATTCTTGTACATAGCGGCAGTATTATAGTAGTTATAATCTTGTATATAGGGGCAGTATTATAGTAGTTATATTCTTGTACATAGGAGCAGTATTATAGTAATTATATTCTTATACATAGGAGCAGTATTATAGTAGTTATATTCTTGTACATAGGAGCAGTATTATAGTAGTTATATTCTTGTACATAGGGGCAGTATTATAGTAGTTATATTCTTGTACATAGGGGCAGTATTATAGTAGTTATATTCTTGTGCATAGGGGGCAGTATTATAGTAGTTATATTCTTGTGCATAGGGGGCAGTATTATAGTAGTTACATTCTTATACATAGGAGCAGTATTATAGTAATTATATTCTTGTACACAGGGGGCAGTATTATAGTAGTTATATTCTTGTACATAGGGGCAGTATTATAGTAGTTATATTCTTGTGCATAGGGGCAGTATTATAGTAGTTATATTCTTGTGCATAGGGGGCAGTATTATAGTAGTTACATTCTTATACATAGGAGCAGTATTATAGTAATTATATTCTTGTACACAGGGGGCAGTATTATAGTAGTTATATTCTTTTACATAGAAGGCAGTATTATAGTAGTTATATTCTTATACATAGGAGCAGTATTATAGTAATTATATTCTTGTACATAGGAGCAGTATTATAGTAGTTATATTCTTGTACATAGGGGCAGTATTATAGTAGTTATATTCTTGTACATAGGGGCAGTATTATAGTAGTTATATTCTTGTACATAGGAGCAGTATTATAGTAATTATATTCTTATACATAGGAGCAGTATTATAGTAGTTATATTCTTGTACATAGGAGCAGTATTATAGTAGTTATATTCTTGTACATAGGGGCAGTATTATAGTAGTTATATTCTTGTACATAGGGGCAGTATTATAGTAGTTATATTCTTGTACATAGGAGCAGTATTATAGTAGTTATATTCTTGTACATAGGAGCAGTATTATAGTAGTTATATTCTTGTACATATGGGGCAGTATTATAGTAGTTATATTCTTGTACATAGGGGCAGTATTATAGTAGTTATATTCTTGTACATATGAGCAGTATTATAGTAGTTATATTCTTGTACATAGGGGCAGTATTATAGTAGTTATATTCTTGTGCATAGGGGGCAGTATTATATGTATTATTATTTTTATAGCTACTATATACCATGTCCATTAACACAGAGCCGCCACTTTGGGAATGTTTAGCTTTCTGCATCTTTCCACAGATGGTATCAGAAGCGGCTGCATTCTGGACTTAGTTGTCTCTCTTCATACATCCATTGCTTTTTCACCTTTTGTTGATACATATTTCGTTTTTGGGTTTATTTCAGGCATGCTTGGGAATTCTTGGTCTCTGCAAGTTTCAAAAGATGTTTCTGGTGAGCTTGGTAAATCGGCTCTTTGCCGTGTTGGTTTAGTCACCCCCCCAAGAGCCATGACAGCGGATTAACAGTAATTTGGAGAATAAAACATCCTTACAACGGTACAGTGGTCTTCAAGTGTGTGAGTGACACGAGCAGTGACCCTTGTAAAACTACTGTCAGCTACATGAACAAGTTCCGAATGATTGGAAACGTTCGTATCAACAACATCTCCATCAGCATCCAGAACCTGACCTGGGAGGACAGTAACAGATACTTCTGCCGGGTGGAGTTGTCCAGTGATAGGCATGACAAATATGAAACAAAATCCGGCACTTGGCTGCATTTATCTGGTAAGAAGTCCTTATTCCTGGTCCTTAATGAGATTTTAGGATATGTGCACACGACGTCTTCTTCAGGCAGATTTTGCTCCGAAAACCACCTGAAAAAGCTTTACCTAAACACTGAAAAGCATGAGCATAAGCATTTCTTATATAAACGACCTGCTGTTCATAAGTTTAGTCTTTTGGGCATCTTTTAACAGCTTCAGGTTTCCCAAAATTCCAAGAGGTTAAAAGAAGTGACCAGTCCACTCTGCAGGCACTGATCACGCTGAAATGTGCCTGTGGAATGGACTTGACGGACCTAGGTTGAACTTGATGGACCTAGGTCTTTTTTCAACCTATATATCTATGTAAAAATGCTCTATACTTTACAATGGAAATAAATATATTATTAAAATCTATTAATATGTATATTTTCAGCCCCTCCTAGGATTGTTAATATCTCAGTGGCATTTGATAAAGCTCGGGGGTACCACGCGGTCTGCACAGCTGAAGGGGAGCCTGTGCCGTCTTTGATCTGGACTGACCCTGTGAACGCTCATGAAGATCCAATTCTCACCAGCGCCACCTTAAGGCACCAGCGGACCACCGAACTGCACCACCTCCGAAATGATGGGAAGTACACCTGTGTGGCCACAAACAGTCACGGAAAAGTGGAAGGATCGGTGTATTTCTTTAAATTTATAGCCGCAGGGGGCAGCAGTAGAATGGGGTACATTGCGCTGTGTGCTGCACTTGGAGCCAAGCTGTTACTGCTGTTCCTGATGTTCGGGGCGGTCAGCTATTACAGCAGAGGTGAGTGTGCGCTATTTCATAGTAGCCAATAGTCCAGACTGATGGGATTAATCCTATTTTTTAAGGGGCATTCCATCAATTTTTTTTACCATGTCCCCTTCAAATGCAAAATCGTGTCTTAATTTTGTAGTCCTCACAAAAATATGGGCTCTGTGGTCTTATATGGGTCTTCCATTATGAGATCTGCCTTGAGGTCTCAAGAAGTCTGACCTTGGGTCTGAATTATAGGTTCTGGTCTGAGGTCTGAATTACGGGGTCTGAGCTCAGATTGAGATTTGTCCGTAGGAATTTGTCACCAGGTTTTTGTCACCTCATCTGACAGCAGCATGAAGTAGGGGCAGAGACCCTGATTCCAGTGATGTGTGACTTACTGGGCTGTTTAGTGTAGTTTTTAAAAAAATCACTGTAGATTTTCACTAGATCACTAGTAAACCTGCTACTATATAGTACTCCATATTCATGAGCTTTGTAAAATCCTGCCCCGACCACTGATTGAATGTTTTCTGCCCATGTACAGTGTACACAGAATTATGCCAATCAGTGGTGAGGGTGGGTATATACAGAGCTCAGCATTCAGAGAACTGCAGCTGTAACATAGTTATTTTATCGAAACTGCTGCAAAACACAGCCTAAGAAGTGACACATTGCTGAAATCAGGGTCTCTGCCCTACAAGATGTTGACGGGAAGCAAAAACCTTATGACAGATTACCTTTAAAGGGGTTGTTTAAGTTTGGGATGAAAGTCTGCAGTCAGTCTATGTGACTGTAGATATTTGAATCCTCACATCGTGCACACCACTCGCTGTCAGGATTGTCCAGTGCTGGCGTCGAGAAGCAAACGGTCAAGTGACTGCAAGTATTTTCAGACATGCAGTCATGCACTTACTAGACGTGCTAAATCTTGCTCAATTAATTTCTTTAGAGCAAGGCACGCATGTCTAATTGTAATGTGGCTGTACAAATCGCATACTTGTGATCATCTGACCGCCCATTCTCACTGACGTCACCGGAGGGCCCATGAGTCAGGGGAGCCCAGTGCCAGCGCTGGTACCGGCCCTACCCTCAAATACTCACCTCTCCTCATTCCCTGCAGCTCCAGTGTCTTCAGGGTCCCATGACTCTCTGTGATGTTTCAGGACAGAGGGCGTGATGACATCACTACAGATGCCCTCTGTGCTGAGCAGTGCAGAGAGTGGGGAGATGCTGAGGAGACCGGACCTCCGGGGAACGACGAGAGATGAGTTTTTTGATTTTTTTTTAATGTCCTGAGCATTACATTGGGCCCATTATACTGTATGGAGAAATACATGAGGGCATTATTTTGTATGGCGCAATATATGGGAACATTATACTGTATGGAGCAATATATGGGGCCCATTATACTGTATGGAGCAATATATGGGCCCATTATACCGTATGGAGCACTATGTGGGACCATTATTTTGTATGGAGCAATATATGGGGTCACTATATTGTAGTGTGCCTGTGTCAGGCCATTATAATGTATGAAGCACTATATGGGGCCCATTAGACTGTATGGAGCATTATATGAAGCCCATTATACTGTATGGTGTGTTATATTTGGCTGTTATACTCTATGGAGCATTATATGGGGCCCATTATACTGTATGGAGCAATATATGGGGTCCAATATACTGTATGGAGCATTAAATGGGGTCCATTACACTGGATGCAGCATTATATTAGGCCTATTATACTGTATGGAGCACTGTGGGGCTATTACACTGTATGGAGCAATATATGGGGCCACTAAACTGTATGGAGCACTGTGTGGGGCCATTATACTGTATGGAGCACTATGTGGGTCCCATTATACTGTATGGAGCATTATATAGGACTTATTATACTGTATGGAGCAATATATGGCCCATTATTCTGTATAGAACATTATATGGGGCCCATTATACTGTATGGAGCAATATATGGGGCCCATTATACTGTATGGAGCAATATATGGGGCCACTATATTGTATGGAGCACTGTGTGAGGCCATATACTGTATGGAGCACCATGTGGGGCGCATAATATGGGACTATTATACTGTATGGAACATTATTTGGAGCCCATTATACTGTATGGAGCAATATATGGGGTTCATTATACTGTATGGAGCATTATTTGGGGCCCATTATACTGTATGGAGCAATATATGAGGTCCACTATACTGTATGGATCATTATATTCGACCCATTCTACTGTATGGAGCACTATGTAGGGCCATAATTCTGTATGGAGCAATATATGGGGCCACTATACTGTATGGCACACTGTGTGAAGCCATTATACTGTATGGAGTACTATGTGGGTCCCATTATACTGTATGGAGCATTATACGGGCCCAATATACTGTATGGAGCAATATCTGAGGCCCATTATTCTGTATTAAGCATTATCTGGGGCCAGTATATTGAATGGAGCATTATATGGGGCCCATGATGCTGTATGTAGGAATATATAGGGTCCATAATACTATATGGAGCAATGTATAGGGGCAATAATACTGTATGGATCAATATATAGGGCCCTTTATATTGTAGGGAGAACTTTGTGGTGCCCATTATACTGTATAGAGCAATATATTGGATCTGTTATACTGTATGCAGGACTATGTTGTTCCCATTATACTATATGTAGCAATATATGGGGTCCAAAATACTGTATGGAGGTCTATATGGCGCCCATATTTCTGTAAAAAGGACTATGTGATGCCCATAATTCAATATGGAGGACTATGTGGTGCCCATAATTCTGTTTGGAGGACTAGGACTATGTGGTGCCCATAATACTGTATGAAGGACTATGTGGTGCCCAAAATACTGTATGGAGGACTATACTGTCTGGTCTAAAATGATAAGTTTGCAGTAACTCTGTGTGCTGTGCGCTGTGAGGATTTGCTGGTGCCTGAACACAGGTGCTCTGAATATACTGTAATGTCACAGGTGATAACTGTATTACCTGAATACTGACACTATAAACTGAGCCCCTGTGTATAGTGCTACTGGTGATCACTGCATTACCTAAACACTGACAATTTCCACTGTATACTATATACAGAAAAATATTTAGAGTTGAGACTACTACTGGCTAACACGGTACGAAGATATACATCTTTACTGTACTATATACAGAGCACTTGTGTATAATGTCACTGGTCAGTCACTGTATTACCTATTACCTGTACATTGACACTATACACTGTATACTATATACAGAGCTCCTGTGTATAATGTCACTGGTGAGTCACTGTAATACCTGTACACTGACACTATATACTGTATACTATGTACAGAGTTCTTTTGTACAATGTCACTGGTGATCACTGCATTATCTGTACATTGAAACTATGTACAGATCTCCTGTGTATAATGTCACCAGTAATATTAGTGTTGTTTTTTTTAATGATCAGTATTGTAGTATTTGATCACTATGTGGTGGTAATATAATATGTGATCTGGTCATAGTATGGTGGTATTTCTCTCTTCTATGTGGTATTATTCGGTCACTATAAGGTGGTAATATGTGGTCTGGTCATGGTGTGGTGGTATTTATCCCCTGAATGTGGAATTATTCCGTCACCATGTGGTGATATGTGGTCCGGCCATGGTGTAGTGGTATTTGTTCCTTGTATGTGGTGTTATTCAGTCACTATGTGATGGTGATATATGGTCTGGTCATGGTGTAGCCGTATTTATTCCCTGTATGTGGTATTATTCAGTCACTATGTTGTGATAATATGTGATCTGGTCATAGTGTGACAATATTTGTCCTTGTATGTGGTATTATTTGGTCACTATGTGGTGGTAATTTGTGGCCTGGTCACTGTGTTTTGGTATTTATCCCCTATATGTGGTATTATTCAGTCACTATGTGGTGGTAGTATATGATCTGGTCATGGTGTGGTGGTATTTATCCTCGTATGTGGTATTATTTGGTCACTGTGTGGTAATAATATGTAGGCTGGTCACAGTGTGGTGGTATTTGTTGCTTGTATGTGGAATTATTCGAACACTATGTGGTGGTTATATGTGGTTTGGTCATGGTGTGATGGCATTTATCCATTGTATGTGGTATTATTTGGTCACTGTGTGGTGATAATATGTAGTCTGGTCATGGTGTGGCAGTATGTATTCATTCTATGTGGTATTGCATAAGGTCACTTGTTCTTTCTGATATAATTTATTGGAAGATTCTTGATTTCCAATAGAGATTAAATGCTTGGATATTTAACCCCTCCTGTTCTGTGACTATTACACAGTAGCAAGTAAGCACTTACAGGGGTTCTCCAGTGAAAAGAAGTAATAACCTGTCTTAAGGCTATGTTCACACGTTCAGTATTAGGTCAGTATTTTACATCAATATTTGTAAGCCAAAATCAGGAGTGGGTGATAAATTCAGAAGTGGTGACGTGTTTCTATTATACTTTTCCTCTAATTGCTCCACTCCTGGTTTTGGCTTACAAATACTAATGTAAAATACTGACCTAATACTGACCGTGTGAACGTGGCCAAGGGATCAGTGATAAGTTATTGATTAGTGG
>JARQOD010000001.1:969018487-969096611 GCA_033576555.1 Oophaga sylvatica | reverse complement strand
TTTAAAACGGGAGCCAGGAAGTAGTCGTGGCTCTCAAGGGGTTTGCTTTGTCGTACTCTGGCCCCCGCCACATAAATATATTGTCTCTGTTTTTAAGCTCCCTTTTTAGTCCGCTCTCCTGTCTGTCAGGGTCCCTCTGGTCTGCCAGGGCTTCTTTCCTTTCATCTGCACACAATGACAGGCAGAGTCAGGATACATTTTTAATAAATCAACTTTACTCTGTTCGTTACACACTCACCAGTTCAGTCACAGGTACAGCACGAGATTCTTCACAAAGTATAGCATTTCCCTTTCCCTGTGTTGTCCCTCACTCCTTCAGGAAAATATCGCAGGGTCGTACCGTCTCCCTTGGTACCGCAGAACTCTGTCTGGCCAGTGTAACTCGCTTCCCAGGAGTCCCCTGTCGTTTTGCCCCGGACATTTGAAGTTGATCCCACATAATTTAGCTGCTACCATTGTTGATGCTGACCTGTATTCCTCCACACCCCTGGGTGCCTTTAGCCCCAAAGGGCCCCTGGATGAGCTGGCTCTTCAGTTTCAACGTTGTGGGGCCACACTGCCCTGTCCGGGCTCCCAGGCCTTACTTATTAAAACCGGGAAGTTCACTAACTTACTCCCAGTTGGGCCCTCCTAATTAAAACCATATTGGCCAATTTAAATTCCTATCTTACTCTATTTATTCTATTGTGCCCCTCTAGGGGGCTAATCTAAACCTACAACTAGCTACATCCCATTTATTCCTACATTTGTACAATGCAAAGATACTTCACATAGCAATATTATAATACACATATGTTCATAACATAAAACAGAATACTGTACATTCAATATCGGGTTTATACACTTTTTGCTGAGAAACTATTTTTTCAAGGCATGCACTTAGGGGCTCATTGGTAGTGACTACCCTGTTGCACCTTTTGCCTCTTTATGTGTCTGAGGCTCGACTGATGTACTTGACATGCGCCGCATTACTGGTCATTTGACTACTATTGCTAGGGGAACAGATACTTCTTCTTTTCGCATGCGTCTAATATGGAAGCCTTGAAAATTGGTGACTAAATAATTTCGTCATGTATACCGCTTCTATATATATCGCGATCCACATATGTATGCTTTTTTTGCCCATAAATTTTGCTTACGTCTTCTGCTACTGAGTAACCATCCTTTATTTAGACATGCGTTTTGTGGTTCACGGATAGTGACCAGATATGCGCCGCCCTATTGGTTGCCTCATTCCTATTGCTAGGCAACAGCTATACTCTTCTCTGCACATGCGCCCTAACTACAGACGCTTTGAACCGAGTGACTAAATAATTTTTGTCATAGACATCGCTTTTATATATATTGTGACTAGTGTTGAGCGATACGATAATGCAAATATCGGCTATCGGGCGATATTAGCTCTATCGGCCTTTCGATAATTCGTTTCGATATTTTCGTCTTATCGAATACCGGAATCGGATTTGTCACTGTCACTGTCTGTGTCCGTCGGTCGGGTCTGTCACTGTCAGTGTCCGTCGATCGGGTCTGTCAGGAGTCAGCGGCACTTACCTGGCAGAAGATCTCCGGCGGTCACGGCCTGGACTGCTTCATGGCCGCCATCCTCTTCTCCCCGGCGGTCACATGCAGTTTCTCGCGATAACTGCAGTGACTGCTGGGTAATCCCGGCCGTAAAGCAGTCAGTCCGATGACGTCACCGCCGGGGAAGCAGGTAATCAGCTGTGCTGCGTCGCGATGACAGGCTCTGCCTGTCATTGCGATGTAGCAGAGCTGGATCGTCGTGGGACTGTCGTTAGTATATGGACTGCGTCGGACAGGTGGTATACTGTTGGTTTGTTTTTTTTCTTTTTTACAGGAGATCGATGGCGTCGCAGGAATGAGAGAGTAATAAAAGAAATGAAAACTGTGTTGTCTCTTTTATTTCATTAAAATACTTTTTTCTTGCTTTGTCTTTTTTTTATGCATTTAATAACTTTGGGATTAATAATGGATCGGTGTCTTATTGACGCCTCTCCATTATTAACCGGGCTTATTGTCACCGTGCAATCAACGGTGACATTAACCCCTTATTACCCCGCTTGGCACCGCTACAGGGCAAGTGGGAAGAGCCGGGTAAAGTGCCACAATTGGCACATCTTTTGATGCGCCAAATGTGGGGCTGCTGTAGCCTGGTATTATCAGGCTGTTGAGGGCCAAAATCCATGGGCCTTGACAGTCTTTTAATACCAGGCCGCAGCAGTCTGCATTTTACTTGGCTGGTTAACAAAAATAGGGGGGATCCCCACGCCGTTTTTTTTTCGAGGGGATCCCCTATTTTTGTTAACCAGCCAAGCTAAGCAGACTGCTGTGGCCTGGTATTATCAGGCTTGCAAGGTCCATGGATATTGGATCCTTACCAGCCTGAAAATCCAGGCCTCAGCGGTCTGCTTCATCTGGCTGGTTAACAAAAATAGGGGGGACCCCACGCCAATTTTTTTCGAGGGGATCCCCTATTTTTGTTAATCAGCCAAGATATGCAGACTGCTGTGGCCTGGTATTATCAGGCTGGCAAGGTCCATGGATCTTGGCTCCTTAACAGCCTGAAAATCCAGGCCTCAGCGGTCTGCTTCATCTGACTGGTTAACAAAAATAGGGGGGACCCCACGCCAATTTTTTTCGAGGGGATCCCCTATTTTTGTTAATCAGCCAAGATATGCAGACTGCTGTGGCCTGGTATTATCAGGCTGGCAAGGTCCATGGATCTTGGCTCCTTAACAGCCTGAAAATCCAGGCCTCAGCGGTCTGCTTCATCTGGCTGGTTAACAAAAATATGGGGGACCCCACGCCAATTTTTTTCGAGGGGATCCCCTATTTTTGTTAACCAGTTCCCTCTGATGTCACTGATTGTGTCCCTGGCTGACCTGAAGTGAAAGTGGAAAGCAATCAATTAAGCTTTCCACTTCCTCTCCTGTCAACCTGGAGAGGAACTCATTAATTTGGGGGTTTACTGTGAGGCTGCAGCATTAGCTGCGGTCCCTGCAGTAACATTAACCCTTTCTGAAGGATTACACCGTGGGACCTGACTGTACATCGGATTGGTAAGAATAATTTTGCTTTATTATTTTATTTTTATTACAGGAAATGGTTTTAGCAGGAAAATAAAATATGGTCAAAAACTGTGTGATTATTTCATTAAACTTCTTTTTTATTAAAGTGTGTGTGTTTGATTTTTCTTTCATACAATAGGATTAATAATTGATAGTTGTCTAATTGACAGCTCTCAATTATTAACCTGGCTTAAAGTGACCTTTCAATTGCAAGGTCATTTTAACCCCTTATTAACCCATTCGCCACCGCTACAGGGCAATGGGAATAGACGGGCAAAGTGCCAGAAAGGGCAAATCTAATTAGAGATTTGCCCTTTCTGGGGTGTCTGGGGGCAGATGTTAGTAGCCGGGGGGGACCAAAAATAATGGTCCCTCTCTGGGCTATTATTATCTGCCCCCACTCACTGGCTTTGTCTGTCTGGTTGCGAAAATAGGGCGGGAGCCCACGCATTTTTTTTCAGCAATTTTACACCTCATATATATATATACATGTCATTAAATTTGTGACACATATATATATATTTATATTTATAGTTCATACACTTCTACATAGTATAATAGCCGCTAATTCAATTGCCGGCTTTTGTGAAAATGCAGAACCCGACATGAAATGACACTTGGTTTACATAGAGTTAACCATGTCTTTTCATGTAGTTTGATATCTGATTTGCACAAACAATTACATGAGTGTAAGTGTGCAAAATTTCACACCTGTAGGGGTTAATTAAAGGTGTAAATTCGTAGCAAAAAAGTCCGGTTTTTTTACAACGAATTTACACCTTTAATTAACCCCTACAGGTGTGAAATTTTGCACACATAGACTGATGTAATTGTTTGTGCAAATCAGATTGCAAACGACATGAAAAGACATGGTTAACCCTATGTACACCAAGTGTCATTTCATGTTGGGTGCTTCTGTCTTTTCACAGAAGCCGGCTTTACCCGGCAATTGAATCAGAGGATATTTTACTATGTAGAAGTGTATAAACTATACATATATGTATATATATATGTCACAATGACATGATATATATATATTATATATGTATTCTATGTGTGTATATTTAGTGTTTACAAGGAAATAAAGGTTTTTTTTAGTTGCGATATTTTGTTCCCATAGACTTACATTGGACTTCCGCAATCGGAATCGGATATCGACGATATTTAGTGCTATCGGCGATACAATTTCGATACGATATTTTTAGATATCGAGCAGTATCGCTCAACACTAATTGTGACCAACAAATGTATGTATTTGGTGTCCGCTTGGTTCCTATTTCTATCTAGAGGAGAAGCTACATACTCCTGCTTACTTTTTCTGTTGCTGAGCAACCATCCTTTTCAGGCATGCGCTCTGTGGCTCACAGACAGTGACCACTTCCGTCGGCATTCCCTCCTGGCTCCCTGTGAATCTGAGTCATACTATGCTCGCCGCACCTGGTATGTGTAGATGTATGATTATAATGCTACTATAAATAGATCGTACTTCTAAACTCACACACACCTACCTTGACAAAGATGAGTCGCTCGTAGCCAGGGCCTGTGGGGTACTCAGCACCGAGCCCGTTCACTTCAATGGGGGATGTCACGGGTAGCGCAGCTCGGTCCGTGGCCCTGGGCGCTCACTAAAAGGGGAATATTTACAGGGGATTATAGGTTTGTAGAAATGTTCGTGACGCCACCTGTGGTTCCTGGTCAGGATGACCAGCGCTGCAGGTAGATCCTCTGAGGGGTTGTTACTGGGCAGCAAGGTGTTAAGTCTTCCACAGGCAAGACTGATCCCTCAGGGTATATGGCGGTGTAGGGGTGCAGTATCAATAAGGCAGACACACACAAGAAAGTCTCTTTCTGTACCTTTACTGATGGTAGATGCAGGCACGTTCCGGTGAAGCTGTCAGGGTGGAGGATGCACGTCCAGTAATCCCACTGAGTAGGTGTAGGGCCTCCGTACTCCTGTATGTGTGTGAGTTTCTGACCCATATAGAACAAAGTCTAACTCTGTCTTCTCATATACGCCCGGCTGACTTTGTGGTGAGGCTTCTTTTGGATAGAACTTAGTCTCTAATGGTTGCGCTGACCAGGCTCCTGTTCTTCCTGACTCCGTTTACGTATCAGCACTGCTGGGCCCCTGCGACTTGAAGTCCCACAGGGTCTCCGGTATCTCCTACTAGTCGTGTAGATGCTAGCAAGCTCGGACCCGGCGTCCGGTAGGGCAGAGTAGAGGTAAGCGATCAATGCTGTTTCAACCTCTGTCACTCTCTTCTTTCTTCCACTCGCCTTTCGTCCTACTCTCACCTTTAACATAAGCACACACTAGCAGAAGATGGCAGATTCTCTTTTCGCTTCACCGCTCTCAAAGCGTCGACACGCTCGCTCACTGAAAATACCTCAGTTGACTCAGTTTTGACCAGGCTAAGTGGCAATCTTCCTCCACCATTACTGGACTCCACAAAATAAACTAAGTTCAAGCTGTAAACTTCAGTAACTCTCTGTAACTGCAGTTCCCTTTCCTTCACTTCCTTCTGAGGCTCTGTCCGAAGTAGCTATCAGGACCTTCCGTCAGACTGATCTATGCACACTTCAAGAGCTACTTTCCACTTTCCTAGGGAACTATCAGTCTGTCACGTTCTAAGGTAACTTTCCTCTCTGCTCATCTGAGGTAACACCAACAACTAGCCAACTCTCAGCTAGACTGCCTGGAATCTCACTGCCGTCTCTCCACAACCCTTATATATATGCATACTCTCCAAGGGCTCCCTCTGGTGGCTCCAGAGAATAGTGGAGGTGTGAATGAATATCAGGTATGTAAGTGTGGGTTTACCTTCTGTGCATCCTCCAGGGTACATGTGGCTCCAGAGCGCAGCTGGGCTACACATCGGCACTTTATTAAATACTATGATGTTCATTTAGGTTGAAAATTAGGAAGGGGGCAGCCATGGTATAGGCCGTAGTTCATAATGGCGGATGGTGTGGCAGTTATAGCTGATGATGGTGGACATTGTGGAGGTCATATACCATAGAAGGCTGATTTAGGGTCATAATATGGACAGATATTTTTATAATAAATGAAAGAGAAATGACCGGCACCATGTGGTTATATCCGCTATACATTGAGCTGTTGAGCTGATCATACATCAGCTTTCTGCTTGTTGGGATGGGGTGGGGTGGGGACAACAGACTCCTGATTGACAGCTCGGTCCAGTAGCATTAACCTCATTCTCGGATGCTGCTAGCAAACGCAGCTTTGCCTATGCAGCATCGGAAGAGCACACCAAAGCTGACCAGATCCAGTAACGATGATAAATCAAAATATCATATTGCAGCAAACCTGAACTTGCATTTATAATTGCACAAGCCATTGATAGTGATTACAATACTCTATCATAATACAATGTATGTTAATGCATTTTTTTGGCTTTATGGATTTTTTAAACATGAGCACAACCTAGCAGACAAAGGAGTGGTCAATCACAGCTTGACGAATAGATTAGAATTCTACTCTAATTTCTTATTAAGAAGCATGACAACCATGAAAGATTTGCTAAATTTATTAAGGGACTTGCTCCTCTTATTAAATTTGGTGTGTCTTACTCGAGCGTGCTTTTCTTCAAGACTGACATAGTCGTGAGCAATCAGCCCCTTTGTTTTTTCACTCATGAACATCAAAACCTGCGTGAAACGCCATTTTCAATTCACAACAGGGTTTGCAGAAAAAAATTCCAAAGAGCCAAAACACTGACAAAGAAAGCAGTCGCTTACGTGCCTTTTGAAGAATTTATGGTTCCAATGTACTGACATATAAAATTGTTTCAAGCCTAGATTAAGTAAACACTCCCTAAAAAACAAGAAAAACAAGAAAAGAAAGAACATATGCACTACATCAGGTAAAGAAGTAAAAAGTAATACTGCATTTAAATAGCATAGGGTACTTAGTTAATGCTATATTGATACGAATAAAGCATAAAAGCCATCCCACCACAACAAGGTGTATCTATTGGGACAATCCTAACCTGTCTCTAATATTAAAACCTTAACAGGTGTCAAATGATATCAATGTGAATAAAGGCAAAGCAGGACACTGCCCGAATCAGACATCCATCCACGGGAAGCTATACAGATGAAATATCTAGCTCAGTAAGCAGAGCCATCCCAAAGTACAAGAGATTACAGAACAACCCCAAATTTGAGCTGGATTATGAACTGGTATACATGCAAAGTGTAAGAGCACGTTCAAACTGTGGCCATTTCACAGAAAAATTTCAAGAAAAAATAAATAAATAAATAAATAAATATATTAAAATGAAAATTACATCTACAGAATGGGAGGAATAGAACTAACGTGTGAAAAATACTTGGATATACTAATAGATCACAGACTGCACATGAGTCAACAGTGTGATGCAGCAGCAAACAAGGCAAACACAGTTCTAGGATGTATTAAGAGAAGCATATAGTCTAGATCACGTGAAGTCATTATTGCCCTCTACTCCTCTTTGGTCAGACCTCATCTGGAATACTGTGCCCAGTTATGGGCACCACATTTTAAAAAAGATATTGAAAACCAGGAGCAAGTTGAGAGAAGAGCAACTAAGATGGAGAGCGGACTGCAAAGTATGTCCTACGAGGAACGGTTAAAGGATCTGGGAATGAGAGTGTTCAATGTTCCTAATTGGAGCGCTTTCCTCCATAAAAATAAGGGCCATTCCTGCAACATCAGGTTTAGTAATTTTCTTCCCTTTTATGATTTAATTTTCTTCCCTTTTAATTGTATATACTGTATTGTGTTATTCCCAATTTGTATCATCTTTGTATATTTTTTATTAACACTGCCTACCTTTTCGGATTAAATATATAAAATGTACTAGCTCTGTTCCTTTTGAAGACTAGAAATTTTATTTATGTCAAAAGAAACCTATGGAAAACTAACATTGTGGTCCTTCACCATTATAAATCCCGTTTATATCTCAAAAAAAGAAAGGAACTTTTCCTCCTATCTCGGACAACCCATCACCAAAGTCACAGGATCTCCACTTCAATATCAGGGCGGCACCTACATATATGCCCCAATATAGTCAGTGCAAGGTAACAAGCTTTAGGTTCCCTATTGACTCCCACCCTAATTAGGCCAGTCCACAGCTATCCCTAAAGTCTCCTTATGTTCCTCCTGTCACCTTTCCTTCACTCAGATTCATTGTGGGAGTCTATTGCATGCCTCATTCTATAGGGAAACCTGAGCTAAAGTGCTGAGGTTTCAGTTATGGGATTTACACCTTTCAAAATTGCCCCGATTAGTGTGAAAAGATATTTATCATGCTCTGAGACATCTCTAGACCCCATAGATAAATAAACAGATGGGAAGATGGGTGTAAAAAATAAAAAAAAACACAGTTGTTGTTATGTCCCATGAATGAGACATTTTACAGACTGTCCTGTGCATTTTACATGCTGTATTGCAGTCTCTCATATTGTTTACTGTTGCTATGTGTCCCTGTGTTTGCATAGCTGAAATCCTCCCTTTACATCAAGTTTGTCCCTTCTGTCTCTCTGTCTCCCTCTTCTGGTATGATGTCATTTCCTTCTTCTTTCTCCTGTGTTTCATTCTCCATCTTGATTTTATCAGAATCACATGTGTTTTCAGTCTGTCTGAAGAAAGTCTTTTTTACCTGCTGCTGTTTGTATGCATTCAACAAGAATTCTTAAAGAAATCAAAGTCTCTTCTGGATTCTTCATAACATGTGTGCCGGCAGCTGAGTTAAGCTATCTGCGATCGTCGCCAATTGTAAGTAAGGTGAAAGAGATCCTGCATCTCACAGAGCCATATTTACAGCCACAGGCCCCGGGGACAGAATAGTAAAAAAGACTTTTCAGATTCATCTGTAAAACCCACAGCTTCTATAAAGCTACAGAACTTCCTGCAGAGCATCCGCTCTCAACATATAAGAGTCTATACAGCTCCCCTTCTCCCTGTGAATCAGGATGGCTGAAGGAATGACTACACGGTCTCTGCCAGACCCATTGTCAGAGGAAGAGTGCATAGACCCTGATCCACCATTTGGTGAGAAGGCTAGACGTGTCACAAAGCCAACATGGAAAATAAGGGAGAATCTAGAATCCAGTAAACATGATCTTCTCCGTGCAACAGCAGAGCTATGGCAAAAACTCTTATGCCACATAAATAGCCTATCTCAGCCTGCTTCTCTCCAACGACCACTGGAGGGAGCTCTCGCACAACTGTGTTCAGATTATCAATGTTATGCAGAAATAACAGACCAATATATCGCAGTGTTAAAAAGACTTAACCCATCAGTTACCTGCAAAGAGCTGCAAGCTTTCCAAAAACTTAACTCTGAGAGAGAAAGCATGGTGCGCGATATAAAAGCCAAAACAGAGGCAAGAATCGCACTAATAGCCGAGATGTCATCTTGCATTTCTGGCTCTGCCAGACAGTCAAAGCGAACATCTAAGTCACGCTCTTCAAAATCCTCAACCCTCAGCGAACAGCTCATAAAAGCACGTGCGGAAGCTGAGGCCACTAAAATACAATCTGCCTTTGCTCAAAAGGAAACTGAAATGAAAACTGAGGCAACTAAAATACAAGCTGCCCTAGAGGCCACTAAAATACAAGCTGCCCTAGAGGCCCTAGAGAAGGAAACTGAGATGAAAACTGAGGCCACTAAAATACAAGCTGCCCTAGAGGCCCTAGAGAAGGAACGCCAACACGCCATAGCCATGGCAAAGTTAAAGGTCCTGGAACAAGCCATCAGTGGGAGCCAAAGAGACAGCATCAGTTTAAGTGTTTTTGATACTGAAGACCCTCTTAAGCGTACTAGAGACTATGTACAAAGCCAACACAGTGCTATCCCTGCTCCTGCAATCCTTCCTGACCACACAGATGCTCCCCTGAAACAACAGGGTTTTGATACTGAAGACCCTCTTAAGCGTACTAGAGACTATGTACAAAGCCAACACAGCGCTATCCCTGCTCCTGCAATCCTTCCTGACCACACTGATGCTCCCCTGAGACAACAGGACACAGAGCGTTTATTCCCATCCTGCACCCAAGGTCAGTACAATTACAATACGCTGCCAATCTTGTATCCTGATCCACCTCTGTGCACCGAAATGTACCAGAAACCTGCAAATCACCAAATCTTATACTCAGAATCCTACGTACAGGCCAATATGCAGGCCAGTCACCACACTCCGGTCAATCACACAATTCCAGTCCCATGTGTAGCAGAAACTAAGCTCATTAAGCCAGTTAATGGACTGAACGCCTACGCTGCCCCATACGTACCTGCATTCCCAGGTCAAATCACAGACTGTATGAACAAAGCTATCCAGCCAGCATCGGTCCTTCCGAAATCTGAGAATGCTGATATGACTGGCCTCGCAAGGTACATGATTCGGCGCGATCTAACTAAGACCGGTCTTACAGAGTTTGACGATAAACCTGAGAACTACAGGGGTTGGAAGTGTACCTTTGAAACCACGATCAGTGATCTCGGCATCACCGCCGCTGAAGAGCTAGACCTGCTAATCAGGTGGCTTGGGCCACAATCCACGGATCGGGTCAAGAGACTTAAATCTGTCCACATCAGTAATCCCATTGCTGGTCTCACTGCTGCATGGAAGAGGCTAGAAAGAAGCTATGGCAGTCCTGAGGTCATAGAAAGGGCCCTGTTCAAACGACTAGAGGATTTTCCAAAGGTATCTAATAAAGACAGTACAAGGTTCCAAGAGCTCAGCGACCTCCTGTTAGAGCTTCAGCTGGCCAAAGCAGACCCATACCTTCCTGGCCTCAGCTACCTGGACACTGCTCATGGGGTAACCCCAATAGTTTCCAAGCTGCCGTCCAATATCCAAAATAAGTGGGCCATGCTTGGATCAAAATACAAAAGGGAAAACCAAGTCTCCTTCCCTCCATTTTCCTACTTCTGCGAGTTCATCGAAAATGTTGCAGACTGTAAGACTGATCCAAGTTTTTCCTATGGAGAACACAGCGACCCTGTTTCATCTACTAAACACGACAGTCCACGTCTTAACTACAGGAGCCACCAAGCTCCAATGTCCATCAAGAAGACTGATGTTCTTCCGGCACCTTCAGTATCACAAGATAAGAGCGACAAAGGTGAGAAGGTTGAGAATCCTAATCGCCAGTGTCCAATTCACAAACTACCACATCCCCTGAAGAAGTGCATCGGCTTCAGGAAGAAGCCCCTTCAAGAACGAAAGGAGCTCTTGAAGAAGTTTGGAGTATGCTTCAGGTGCTGCGCCTCTACCGAACATCTTGCTAAGGACTGTGTCATCCCCATCAAGTGTCTAGAGTGCGACAGTGAAGACCACGTACAGGCGCTCCATCCATCACAGCCTGACTCTGCGTCTTCACCTTCTCCCACCACAAGCCATGGCGGGGAGAGTACAGACCAAGTGACAAGCCATGTTGCAGTATCTTCCTCATGCACCGATGTCTGTGGAGAAGGTCTTCGAGACAAGTCCTGTGCGAAGATTTGTCTGTCATGGGTGTATCCCAAGGGCCATCCAGAGAAGGCAGTCAAGGTGTACGTTAGCCTGGATGACCAGAGCAACAAATCATTAGCCAGGTCAGAACTCTTTGACTTGTTTGACTTAAAAGGAGACGTCTATCCCTACACCTTGGGCACCTGCAGCGGCGTTTTACAAACCTCTGGAAGAAGGGCCAGTGGCCTCATAATAACTTCTCTTGAGAAAGGCGCCACGGAGATACCACTACCCACGCTTGTAGAGTGTAACCAAATACCATTCAATAGGGAAGAAATCCCAACACCAGAAGTCGCTCTTCAGCATCCTCATCTCAGAATGATAGCCAAAGAGATGCCACCCCTGGACGATAAGGCAGACATCCTAATTCTTCTCGGCAGAGACATTATACGACTGCACAAGATGCGTCAACAAATCCACGGACTACTCAATGAACCATATGCCAGCGCCTCGAGCTCGGCTGGGTCATCATTGGCAATGTCTGTAGTGACCAGACAAAGAATCAGAACGACATCTCCTCTTACAAAACCGTTATCACGTCGGATGACAACGACTTGTCCTCCCTGTCACACTCACGTCACCAATGGATGAAGGAGAAGTCAAACGACACTACGTGTCAACGGCAACCATCCGATATTTCAAGTCCTCTTTATCCTCGAGACTACAACCTCGAGATAACAGCATTCGATCCTTCAACCAAGGACAACTCACTACCTACAGAGGGAGACAAAGTGATCATCAGGGTCATGAGCGTCAAACCCACCGAAGACAACTATAACAGCTGGGTAGCTCTCTCACCTTCTCTTCCAGCAAAGACTAAGTTGCCAAGGGATCCACAGCAGGTAACTGCTAAGTTCCCAACCTTTGATACCCATCTCCATCACAAGCCTGGTCAAACCGAAGCCATGCTAGACTTCAGTGCTCAGAATGAGAGCCGCTCTCTCAACAGCCTACCTCTGACCGATGGTGCCAGCGTTTTCCCCACGCAATTCAGCCTCAGCTCACTGGCGGATGTTGAACAAGACACGTTCACTTCCCAAGCATCACCCTGTAAGGAACTTGCTATCAAACGAGGAGCCTCGCCTGTTGAAAACAGCATCGACGGTCCTCTCGGGTTTAAGACACCCATCGCAGTTCTAGGCAGGGTACCACTGAGACAGCTTGCTACTCCGGATATCAACGGGAACACTATGCTACCATCTCAGAGACAGCAAAGATGGGAGACGGCGAAGAAGTCTCTAAAGGCCTTACAACAAGTCCTGCCCCGTAGTTCTGTAAAGACTCTTTCAACCGTCATCAAGAGACAAGTCTACCTTTCCTACGACGTGTCTAAGAAGACTACAGCTGCAGGAGCCTCTCCCAGCGCTTCAGAAACCGGCAAAAAGGTACAGAAGCTGAGCTCTCTTTACCCTGGACATCCTTTCAGCTGGTCAGCCATCCTATCTGCTGACATACATTTCAGGCAAATCATCTGCTGGCTCCTTCGAGCAGGAGTCACATGATCTTAGCTTCGTCTCTGAACTCAGCTCACGGCGGGGAGCCTACCGCCATATACTCCTCCAGCTGTGTTGGAACATTGTAATATTTTAACTTTCTCCAGTGGATTATTGGGTTGGTGGAAGTGTTTGCACGTTGAGGCTTCCCCAATCCGAAGATGGGTTTTCGTTTGGACTTGGACTATTCCGCTGTTGAGGACTTCATGCCTCCAACTGAACATTGGACCATGCCAATTGGACTTCAACTGTTGTTGTTATTACCTGCATGCTTGTTTTTTCCTTTTGTCTTTCAGGTCTACAGTGACATCTCCAGTGGACATCATAAAATTATGAAATCTATAGATTTCAGACGGGGAGTGTTATGTCCCATGAATGAGACATTTTACAGACTGTCCTGTGTATTTTACATGCTGTATTGCAGTCTCTCATATTGTTTACTGTTGCTATGTGTCCCTGTGTTTGCATAGCTGAAATCCTCCCTTTACATCAAGTTTGTCCCTTCTGTCTCTCTGTCTCCCTCTTCTGGTGTGATGTCATTTCCTTCTTCTTTCTCCTGTGTTTCATTCTCCATCTTGATTTTATCAGAATCACATGTGTTTTCAGTCTGTCTGAAGAAAGTCTTTTTTACCTGCTGCTGTTTGTATGCATTCAACAAGAATTCTTAAAGAAATCAAAGTCTCTTCTGGATTCTTCATAACATGTGTGCCTGCAGCTGAGTTAAGCTATCTGCGATCGTCGCCAATTGTAAGTAAGGTGAAAGAGATCCGGCATCTCACAGAGCCATATTTACAGCCACAGGCCCCGGGGACAGAATAGTTGTGACTATCTGAGGTTGTGGATGTAATAATTACCTAGGCAGGTTAACAGTACAACTATTTTTTATTCCTTACATCCATGGTTTTACAACAACTCTGGTTAGAAGGTCAAAATACTTTGCCCACAGTGTTATGATTTGGTAACTGAGGATGACAGGAGCAAAACAATAAGGCAGCCGAACATCTGAGAGGTTGGGAACTAATGGGTTGCAGATCCCTAAACTAACTGCACAACTAGAAGCAGCCGTGGAGCGTACCTACGGTGATCCTAGACGCCTCGGCACAGCCGGAGAGCTAGCTACACCTAAAGATAGAAACAGGAAAGCTAACTGCCCCCGGCTAGAGCCCCAAAGAAATAGGCAGCCCCCAGACATATAATGGCGGTTAGACAAGACGAAACACAAACGCAGGCAGAAAATAGAGTGAGCAAACGAAGGGGCCAAACACTGACTAAATAGGACAGGAAAGAACAGAATACTATCTGTAACCCAGCAAAACCCTAGCAAAACTTCCAACACTTCTGATTACAAAAATGCTGAGATCACACAATCTCGCCACCCACTAAATCAGATCTCAGAGTGAACAAGGCTAACCCACAGCCACTCAAAAAGCAGGGAAAGAGCAATTGAACAAATAACAGTGGCTACAGAAAACAGAGAGAAGCACAGGCCCCAGGAGGGGACCCGGCTAATCTCCACAAAGGTGCAGACAAAAATGGAAATTGCAAACACAAAAGAAATAAGCAGAAAATATCTTATCTGAAAGTAGCAGACGCAGGCAAGACACCAGCAGACTTCCAAATGAACCAGGAAACAACAATTGATCACCGGCGAGGATCATGGGAAAGCAGCTCCCTTATATCAGTCCAGTCAGTGACTCCTCATTGCCGGGTATCGCTGCCAGCTGAGGAGGTCCAGTTATTCGATACAGCTTCAGTACCGACAGCAACCACCAGAGGGAGCCTCTGCTCAGAAATTGTCTCCAATACATTCACAACACCCCAGTCCACAAGATCCCCTCTCCGAGGCCAATAGTCCTACTGCCCCTGTACCAGGCGTTACACACTGTCCCCCAGCTTTTGCTTGGCCCACAGATCTCGTATCTCCAGCTAGTATAGTCTGTAGTCCCAGTCCACACGCCTTCAAATCACAGGTAACACAACCGAAACCCGTGTATCCAGCAGCAACAGTCCTTAAGAAAGTTCCTGAAATATAGACGACAGATCCCTCAGCAGTAGCACATGTGTCTAGTCCAGCTGGAAAACTCGGTAGGCAATCCATCCATGTGCTCCAGGACCGCATCCTAGATCCTCTCCCTTCAACGTTACCCCATTTTGCACTGCACCAGGGCAAGTGGGAAAAGCGAGGCTAAGCGCCAGAATTGGAGCATAGAATCATAGAATCATAGAATGGTAGAGTTGGAAGGGACCTCCTGGGCCATCTGGTCCAACCCCCTGCTCAAAGCAGGATTCTCTAAATCATCCCAGACAGATGTCTGTCCAGCCTCTGTTTGAAGACTTCCATTGAAGGAGAACTCACCACCTCTTGTGGCAGCCTATTTCACTCATTGATCACCCTAACTGTCAAAAAGTTTTTTCTAATATCTAATCTGTGTCTCCTCCCATTCAGTTTCATCCCATTGCTTCTAGTCTTTCCTTGTGCAAATGAGAATAAAGATGATCCTTCTACAATGTGACAGCCCTTGAGATATTTGTAGACAGCTATTAAGTCTCCTCTTAGTCTTCTTTTTTGCAAGCTAAACATTCCCAAATCCTGCAACCGTTCCTCATAGGACATAATATGCAGACCGGTCACCATTCTGGTGGCTCTTCTCTGAACTTGCTCCAGTTTGTTGATGTCTTTTTTAAAATGTGGTGCCCAAAACTGGACACAGTATTCCAGATGAGGTCTGACCAAAGAGGAGTAGAGGGCAATAATGACCTCACGTGATCTAGACTGTATGCTTCTGTTGATACATCCTAGAATTGCATTTGCCTTTTTTGCTGCTGCATGCATTACACTGTTGACTCATGTTCAGTCTGTGATCAATTAGTATACCCAAGTCTTTTTCACATGTGCTGTTACTTAGCCCTATTCCTCCCATTTTGTATATGCTTTTTTCATTTTTATTGCCCAGATGTAGTACTTTGCATTTCTCCCTGTTAAATCCATTCGGTTAGTTGTTGCCCACTGCTACAGTTTATTTATATCTTTTTGAATCCCCTCTCTCTATTCTCTAGTATTAGCTACCCCTCCTAGCTTTGTGTCATCAGCAAATTTGATCAGTTTACCCTCAACTCCTTCATCTAAATCATTGATAAAGATGTTGAACAATACAGGGCCCAAAACAGAGCCTTGTGGTACCCCACTTGAGACATTCTTCCAACTGGATGTGCAGCCATTTACGACCACTCTTGGGTCCGATCACTAAGCCAGTTATGAATCCACCTAACAGTTGCCTTGTCCATTCCATACTTAGTCATTTTTTCAATAAGGATTGTGTGAGATACTTTGTCAAATGCTTTGCTAAAGTCAAGATATACTATTTCTACAGCATTTCCCTGATCCACCCAGTCAGTGATTCTGTCATAGAAGGAAATTAAGTTAGTCTGACATGACTTATTAGTTAGAAACCCATGCTGACTCTGTTTAATCACGTCATTCTTATCCAGGTACTTGCATACATGTTCTTTAATAATTTGTTCAAAGATCTTTCCTGGTATACTGTAGAAGTCAGACTCACCGGCTTGTAGTTCCCTGGGTCCACCTTCTTCCCCTTTTTGAAGATAGGAACAACATTTGCTCTTCTCCAGTCTTCTGGGACTTCTCCTGTTCTCCAAGAATTTTCAAAGATTATGGACAGTGGTTCAAGAATTTCTTCAGCTATCTCCTTCATTTCTCTGGGGTGTAATTCATCTGGACCTGGAGACTTGAATTCATTTAGGTTAGCTAAGTGTTTCCTCACTGTCTTTCTGTTTATAGATATCCTGGATTCTTCTATTCCTTTAATAGGACAGTGAAGATCAGTTGATGTTACATTTACTTTCTGAGAGAAAACAGATGCAAAATAGGAATTTAAAAGTTCAGCCTTCTCAACATCCTTTCTTACCATTTCATCATTTTCATCCTGTAAAAATCCTATAGCATCTTTGACTTTTCTTTAACTTTTGACGTATCTCCAAAATCCTTTTTTGCTGCTTTTGACTTCACTTGCAAGCCTTAATTCATTGTCAGCTTTAGATAATCTGATTTGTGCCCTGCAGGTTCTGCAGACGGCATTATATTCTTCTTTAGATATGCCTCCCTCTTTCCATTTGATAAACATTTCTTTCTTCCTTTTTAGCATGTGTTTAAGTTCTGTGTTCATCCATCCTGGTTTCCTTAAATGTTTGCCATTCTTACCTCTTTTCGGAATTGTTAACGATTGTGCTTTGAGAATCTCATTTTTCAAGATTTTCCATCCCTCCTGGACATTTTTTTCCTTAATGATATCCAGCCATTGGATCCCTCCAATTCTCTTTCTGAGTCCCTTAAAATCTGCCTTTCTGAAATCTAACCTTGACGTCTGAGTCTTCACAGGTCTTCCTCCTCTTGTTATCCAAAATTCTAAAATAGCATGGTCACTACCTCCTAGGGTCCCAGCCACTCTTACCTCCTCAACCATTTCCTCCCTGTTTATAAGGATTAGATCCAAGGTAGCAGATCCCCTTGTTTTCTCCCCTACCTTTTGGAAGATGCATTTTATGGATGCACAATTTCTGGGGCGGCTGAGGGCTGATGTTCTTAGTCTGGCCATGGCCCCTTCCTAGACTATTAATATCAGTCTGCAACTGTCTCGTTTAGCCTTTGCTGGTTAGTAACTATAGTGGGGACCCACAAAATTTTTTTGGGGGTCTCCCCTATAATAAACAGTAAAAGCTAAGCCAACAGCTGTGAGCTGATATTTATAGCCTGGAAACCTCTATGTCTATTGGCCCCTTTACAGAATCTACTGTATCATGTTCCTCATCACTATCTATCTCTATCTTTAAACATATTTAATACATAAAACTATTTAATTTCTATGCTTCATTTAATTCCATATGTGTCACACTGACAGCACACAGACACACGGACAGCACACAGACACACAGATGTCACATAAGTTCACATGGATGGCACACGGATATGGACCACGGATTTCACCAGTAATGGTTTTTCCACTACAGGAATCACCAGGACGTGTAAAGGAGGTCTAAGACAGAGTCCCAGGTTGCTTAATATGGCGAAATAAACTTTTTCTACTTTAATACACCCAGATGGAGCGCTGTTCCTTTGTGTCTTCGGCTGTTGGATGTCTCCAAGAGGGTTCCTTGGTTGGAGCGAGCGCCCCTATGCAGTGAGTGCTGTCAGCGTCTTGTTGGTATTATAGAGTCCCAGGTCCTTCATTATTTAAAATACATTGTCCTGCAGTTCTAGAATAAGATTAGAAATTCCATGCGATTCTACACAATTGACCTTTTGGACTCGATGTTTGCTGAGAACTGACCTGCATTTTCAATTAACATGCTCGGGAAGCCAATGTGACTTCCCTGCTGTAAATATCGAGTGCGACACGGCCGCTGATTGTTAATTTGGCTGTGAGACAAGTTTTGTTATCAAAGGCTTTTAAGGGGAAGTTTTGGCTTTGAATGAACATAAACAGATGGAGACTAGTGATCTACAGAACAGCGGTTTGAGGCAATAATTTAGTAGTATAGTCATGTTTCCTTGGTCTGTCAAACAATACACACTCGGCTTTTTACATAAACAGGAAAGCAGGTCATTTGACCACAATGGATGCTGTGTAAAATGGTTATATTGTGTGAATGGAGAGGGTCCTGAGAGGTCTGGGTGATCTTTGCTTGGTCTCTGACCATCTTTGACTTTCACATCGTTTAGTATAACTGTCTTGATGATCATGGCTGGGGTCTTGGAATTTGTTCCATACCAAGACTTACACTTAAGTTAGGGTCACATGAACGTTTTCTCTCCATCCAATTATGCTAATAACACTCTGATCAGAGTTTGATCAAAGTGGATCCAATCTTCTCAGAGGTAGAGAAGAAAAAAGTTTCCCCACCTTCTCCATTATGTCAGTCCCTGAAAATTGGACTGCTAATCATCAAAACCACGGAAAGCATGCGCCTGATTAAATCGGTCGACTGTACAAGCTTTTAGTCAAAGTCTATTCTCTCAACAATGCTTTGAAGGGAAGGCTTCTTCAGACTTTGTCTATTCTGTCCCCGGGGCCTGTGGCTGTAAATATGGCTCTGTGAGATGCCGGATCTCTTTCACCTTACTTACAATTGGCGACGATCGCAGATAGCTTAACTCAGCTGCCGACACACATGTTATGAAGAATCCAGAAGAGACTGATTTCTTTAAGAATTCTTGTTGAATGCATACAAACAGCAGCAGGTAAAAAATACTTTCTTTAGACAGACTGAAAACACATGTGATTCTGATAAAATCAAGATGGAGAATGAAACACAGGAGAAAGAAGAAGGAAATGACATCACACCAGAAGAGGGAGACAGAGAGACAGAAGGGAACAAACTTAATGTAAAGGGAGGATTTCAGCTATGCAAACACAGGGACACATAGCAACAGTAAACAATATGAGAGACTGCAATACAGCATGTAAAATGCACAGGACAGTCTGTAAAATGTCTCATTCATGGGACATAACACTCCCCATCTGAAATCTATAGATTTCATAATTTTATGATGTCCACTGGAGATGTCACTGTAGACCTGAAAGACAAAAGGAAAAAACAAGCATGCAGGAAATAACAACAACAGTTGAAGTCCAATTGGCATGGTCCAATGTTCAGTTGGAGGCATGAAGTCCTCAACAGCGGAATAGTCCGAGTCCAAACGAAAACCCATCTTCGGATTGGGGAAGCCGCAATGTGCAAACACTTCCACCAACCCAATAATCCGCTGGAGAAAGTTAAAATATTACAATGTTCCAACACAGCTGGAGGAGTATATGGCGGTAGGCTCCCACCGTGAGCTGAGTTCAGAGACGAAGCTAAGATCATGTGACTCCTGCTCGAAGGAGCCAGCAGATGATTTGCCTGAAATGTATGTCAGCAGATAGGATGGCTGACCAGCTGAAAGGATGTCCAGGGTAAAGAGAGCTCAGCTTCTGTACCTTTTTGCCGGTTTCTGAAGCGCTGGGAGAGGCTCCTGCAGCTGTAGTCTTCGTAGACACGTCGTAGGAAAGGTAGACTTGTCTCTTGATGACGGTTGAAAGAGTCTTTACAGAACTACGGGGCAGGACTTGTTGTAAGGCCTTTAGAGACTTCTTCGCCGTCTCCCATCTTTGCTGTCTCTGAGATGGTAGCATAGTGTTCCCGTTGATATCCGGAGTAGCAAGCTGTCTCAGTGGTACCCTGCCTAGAACTGCGATGGGTGTCTTAAACCCGAGAGGACCGTCGATGCTGTTTTCAACAGGCGAGGCTCCTTGTTCGATAGCAAGTTCCTTACAGGGTGATGCTTGTGAAGTGAACGTGTCTTGTTCAACATCCACCAGTGAGCTGAGGCTGAATTGCGTGGGGAAAACGCTGGCACCATCGGTCAGAGGTAGGCTGTTGAGAGAGGGGCTCTCACTCTGAGCACTGAAGTCTAGCATGGCTTCGGTTTGACCAGGCTTGTGATGGAGATGGGTATCAAAGGTTGGGAACTTAGCAGTTACTTGCTGTGGATCCCTTGGCAACTTAGTCTTTGCTGGAAGAGAAGGTGAGGGAGCTACCCAGCTGTTATAGTTGTCTTCGGTGGGTTTAACGCTCATGACCCTGATGATCACTTTGTCTCCCTCTGTAGGTAGTGAGTTGTTGTCCTTGGTTGAAGGATCGAATGCTGTTATCTCGAGGTTGTAGTCTCGAGGATAAAGTGGACTTGAAATATCGGATGGTTGCCGTTGACACATAGTGTCGTTTGACTTCTCCTTCATCCATTGGTGACGTGAGTATGACAGGGAGGACAAGTCGTTGTCATCCGACGTGATAACGGTTTTGTAAGAGGAGATGTCGTTCTGATTCTTTGTCTGGTCACTACAGACATTGCAAATGATGACCCAGCCCAGCTCGAGGCGCTGGGCATATGGTTCATTGAGTAGTCCGTGGATTTGTTGACGCATCTTGTGCAGTCGTATAATGTCTCTGCCGAGGAGAATTAGGATGTCTGCCTTATCATCCAGGGTGGCATCTCTTTGGCTATCATTCTGAGATGAGGATGCTGAAGAGCGACTTCTGGTGTTGGGATTTCTTCCCTATTGAATGGTATTTGGTTACACTCTACAAGCGTGGGTAGTGGTATCTCCGTGGCGCCTTTCTCAAGAGAAGTTATTATGAGGCCACTGGCCCATCTTCCAGAGGTTTGTAAAACGCCGCTACAGGTGCCCAAGGTGTAGGGATAGACGTCTCCTTTTAAGTCAAACAAGTCAAAGAGTTCTGACCTGGCTAATGATTTGTTGCTCTGGTCATCCAGGCTAACGTACACCTTGACTGCCTTCTCTGGATGGCCCTTGGGATACACCCATGACAGGCAAATCTTCGCACAGGACTTGTCTCGAAGACCTTCTCCACAGACATCGGTGCATGAGGAAGATACCGCAACATGGCTTGTCACTTGGTCTGTACTCTCCCCGCCATGGCTTGTGGTGGGAGAAGGTGAAGACGCAGAGTCAGGCTGTGATGGATGGAGCCCCTGTACGTGGTCTTCGCTGTCGCACTCTAGACACTTGATGGGGATGACACAGTCCTTAGCAAGATGTTCGGTAGAGGCGCAGCACCTGAAGCATACTCCAAACTTCTTCAAGAGCTCCTTTCGTTCTTGAAGGGGCTTCTTCCTGAAGCCGATGCACTTCTTCAGGGGATGTGGCAGTTTGTGAATTGGACACTGGCGATTAGGATTCTCAACCTTCTCACCTTTGTCGCTCTTATCTTGTGATACTGAAGGTGCCGGAAGAACATCAGTCTTCTTGATGGACATTGGAGCTTGGTGGTTCCTGTAGTTAAGACGTGGACTGTCGTGTTTAGGAGATGAAGCAGGGTCGCTGTGTTCTCCATAGGAAAAACTTGGATCGGTCTTACACTCTGCGATATTTTCGATGAACTCGCAGAAGTAGGAAAATGGAGGGAAGGAGACTTGGTTTTCCCTTTTGTATTTTGATCCAAGCATAGCCCACTTATTTTGGATATTGGGTGGCAGCTTGGAAACTATTGGGGTTACCCCATGAGCAGTGTCCAGGTAGCTGAGGCCAGGAAGGTACGGGTCTGCTTTGGCCAGCTGAAGCTCTAACAGGAGGTCGCTGAGCTCTTGGAACCTTGTACTGTCCTTATTAGATACCTTTGGAAAATCCTCTAGTCGTTTGAACAGGGCCCTTTCTATGACCTCAGGACTGCCATAGCTTCTTTCTAGCCTCTTCCATGCAGCAGTGAGACCAGCAATGGGATTACTGATGTGGACAGATTTAAGTCTCTTGACCCGATCCGTGGATTGTGGCCCAAGCCACCTGATTAGCAGGTCTAGCTCTTCAGCGGCGGTAATGCCGAGATCACTGATCGTGGTTTCAAAGGTACACTTCCAACCCCTGTAGTTCTCAGGTTTATCGTCAAACTCTGTAAGACCGGTCTTAGTTAGATCGCGCCGAATCATGTACCTTGCAAGGCCAGTCATATCAGCATTCTCCGATTTTGGTAGGACCGATGCTGGCTGGATAGCTTTGTTCATACAGTCTGTGATTTGACCTGGGAATGCAGGTACGTATGGGGCAGCGTAGGCGTTCAGTCCATTAACTGGCTTAATGAGCTTAGTTTCTGCTACACATGGGACTGGAATTGTGTGATTGACCGGAGTGTGGTGACTGGCCTGCATATTGGCTTGTACGTAGGATTCTGAGTATAAGATTTGGTGATTTGCAGGTTTCTGGTACATTTCGGTGCACAGAGGTGGATCAGGATACAAGATTGGCAGCGTATTGTAATTGTACTGACCTTGGGTGCAGGATGGGAATAAACGCTCTGTGTCCTGTTGTCTCAGGGGAGCATCAGTGTGGTCAGGAAGGATTGCAGGAGCAGGGATAGCGCTGTGTTGGCTTTGTACATAGTCTCTAGTACGCTTAAGAGGGTCTTCAGTATCAAAACCCTGATGTTTCAGGGGAGCATCTGTGTGGTCAGGAAGGATTGCAGGAGCAGGGATAGCACTGTGTTGGCTTTGTACATAGTCTCTAGTACGCTTAAGAGGGTCTTCAGTATCAAAAACACTTAAACTGATGCTGTCTCTTTGGCTCCCACTGATGGCTTGTATTTTAGTGGCCTCAGTTTTCATCTCAGTTTCCTTCTCTAGGGCCTCTAGGGCAGCTTGTATTTTAGTGGCCTCTAGGGCAGCTTGTATTTTAGTGGCCTCAGTTTTCATCTCAGTTTCCTTCTCTAGGGCCTCTAGGGCAGCTTGTATTTTAGTTGCCTCAGTTTTCATTTCAGTTTCCTTTTGAGCAAAGGCAGCTTGTATTTTAGTGGCCTCAGCTTCCGCACGTGCTTTTATGAGCTGTTCGCTGAGGGTTGAGGATTTTGAAGAGCGTGACTTAGATGTTCGCTTTGACTGTCTGGCAGAGCCAGAAATGCAAGATGACATCTCGGCTATTAGTGCGATTCTTGCCTCTGTTTTGGCTTTTATATCGCGCACCATGCTTTCTCTCTCAGAGTTAAGTTTTTGGAAAGCTTGCAGCTCTTTGCAGGTAACTGATGGGTTAAGTCTTTTTAACACTGCGATATATTGGTCTGTTATTTTTGCATAACATTGATAATCTGAACACAGTTGTGCGAGAGCTCCCTCCAGTGGTCGTTGGAGAGAAGCAGGCTGAGACAGGCTATTTATGTGGCATAAGAGTTTTTGCCATAGCTCTGCTGTTGCACGGAGAAGATCATGTTTACTGGATTCTAGATTCTCCCTTATTTTCCATGTTGGCTTTGTGACACGTCTAGCCTTCTCACTAAATGGTGGATCAGGGTCTATGCACTCTTCCTCTGACAATGGGTCTGGCAGAGACCGTGTAGTCATTCCTTCAGCCATCCTGATTCACAGGGAGAAGGGGAGCTGTATAGACTCTTATATGTTGAGAGCGGATGCTCTGCAGGAAGTTCTGTAGCTTTATAGAAGCTGTGGGTTTTACAGATGAATCTGAAGTCTTTTTTACTATTCTGTCCCCGGGGCCTGTGGCTGTAAATATGGCTCTGTGAGATGCCGGATCTCTTTCACCTTACTTACAATTGGCGACGATCGCAGATAGCTTAACTCAGCTGCCGGCACACATGTTATGAAGAATCCAGAAGAGACTGATTTCTTTAAGAATTCTTGTTGAATGCATACAAACAGCAGCAGGTAAAAAAGACTTTCTTCAGACAGACTGAAAACACATGTGATTCTGATAAAATCAAGATGGAGAATGAAACACAGGAGAAAGAAGAAGGAAATTACATCACACCAGAAGAGGGAGACAGAGAGACAGAAGGGAACAAACTTAATGTAAAGGGAGGATTTCAGCTATGCAAACACAGGGACACATAGCAACAGTAAACAATATGAGAGACTGCAATACAGCATGTAAAATGCACAGGACAGTCTGTAAAATGTCTCATTCATGGGACATAAAATTGTCTCTTCCTCATTATCAGCAGTTGGGATAAACTTTTACACTGAATGTTTTACATGTGTGTGTATATATATATATATATGTATATATATATATAGTGGTGTGAAAAGTAAACACAAAATGCAGTTTTTTAATGAAGGTCTTTATTATTAAGGGAAAAAGAAATCCAAACCTACAGAGCCCTGTGTGAAAAAATGGTTGCCCCCTAAACCTAATAAATAACTGGTTGGTCCACAACAAATGCAATCAAGCATTTGCAAAAAATGGCAGTGAGTCTTTTACAATGCTTCATAGGAATTTTGGCCCACTCATCTTTGTCGAATTGTTGTAATGGAACCAAATTGGACAGTTTTCGAGCATGAACCGCTGTCATGCCACAGCATCTCAATTGGATTACCGTATTTTTCAGACTATAAGACGCACCTGACCATAAGATGCACCCCAAATTTTCAGAAGGAAAATAGGGAAAAAAAATAATGTGTCAAATGGGGGTCCGTCTTACAGTCCAAATTCAGCTTACCAGTGAAGGGATCGGCACAGGAAGAGGAGTGGTCACATGGGTCGTTTGGTGGTCCAGGCTGGTGCGGTGGCAGGGGCTCTGTGCTCCGGGGAAGGGGCTCTGTGCTCTGAGGCAGGGGCTCTGTGCTCCAAGGCAGGGGCTCTGTGCTCCGAGGCAGGAGCTCTGTGCTCCGGGGCAGGGGCTTTGTACTCCGGGGCAGGGGCTCTGTGCTCCCTGTGCTGTGTGGGGGGGCTCCGCCAGCATTTCGTCAAAGCCCGGAGGCCCCTGCTTATCCATTAATGCCATGCTGCCTTGGCCTCCGGGATCATGGCCTCCGGGAACATGGGCGCCAGGAAGATGGCCGCCAGGCCAACACATGCTCAGATTCAGATCTCGGCAACGAGATCTCATCCTGAGATCTGAATCTGAGCATGCGTTGGCCCGGCGGCCATCTTCCTGGCGGCCATCTTCTCGGAGGACACCGCAGCATGGCATTAACGGATGAGCAGGGGCCTCCGGACTTTGACGAAAAGCTGGTGGAGCCCCCCACACAGCACAGAGCCGCTGCCACTGCCCCGGAGCACAGCCCGCCACCACCACACTACAGAGCCCCGCCGCACCGCCACAGCTGCACCAGCCTGGGAAGGGAGGCTGCATTGGGACCGCCACCGCTGCCACCACCACAGGATTTGTAAGTATATTGCGACCATAAAATGCACCCCCATTTTTTTGGGAAAAAAGTGTTTCTTATGGTCTGAAAAATATGGTAATTCCTTAGTGACAGAGCCAAATTGGTACTTAATGACCAGGCCAATTTTTACAATTCTGACCATTGTCAATTTATGAGGTTATAGTTCTGGAACGCTTCAACGGATCTCACTGATTCTGAGAATGTTTTTTCTGGACATGTTGTACTTCATATTAGTGGTAAAATTTATCCGATATGACTTGTGTTTATTTGTGAAAAAAACAAAAATTTGGCAAAAATTTTGAACATTTTGCAATTTTCAAACTTTTAATCTTTGTGCCCTTAAATCAGAGAGTCATATCGCACAAAATAGTTAATTAATAACATTTCCCATATGCCTACTTTACATCAGCACAATTTTGGACACATAATTTTTTTTTAGTACGTTATAAGGGTTAAAAGTTGACCAGTGATTTCTCATTTTTCCCGCAAAATTTACAAAACCATTTTTTATAGGGACCACCTCACATTTGAAGTGAGTTTGGGGGGTCAATATGACAGAAAATATCAAAAAGTGACACCACTCTATAAACTGCACCCCACAAGGTGCGCAGAACCGCAAAAAACGCAAAATCCCTTCATGTGCTTCACGAGAACTAAAGCAATGTGGATGAAAAAATGAACATTTAACTTTTTTCACAAAAAATTTACTTTGGAACCAAACTTTTTTATTTTCACAAGGGTATCATGAGAAAATGGACCACAAACGTTGTTGTGCAATTTCTCCTGAGTTCGCCGATACCCCGTGTGTGGGGGGATTCCACTGTTTGGGCACATGGCAGGGCTCAGAAGGGAGGGTGCACCGTTTGACTTTTTGAATGCAAAATTGGCTGAATCAATGGCGGGCACCATGTCGCATTTGGAGACTCCCTGATGTATCTAATCCGTGGAAACCCCCCAATTCTAACTCCAACCCTAACACAGCCCTAACCCCAACCCTAACCCCAACACACCCCTAACCCTAATCCCAACCCTAACCATAACTCTAACCACAACACAACCCTAACCCCAACACAACCCTAACTCCAACCCTAACCTTAGCCCAACCCTAACCCTAGCCAAACCCTAACCCTAGCCCCAACCCTAACCCTAGCCTAACCCTAACCTTAGCTCTAAGCCTAGCTCCAACCCATTCCCTAGCCCAACCCTAGCCCCTACCCAAACCCTAGCCTCAACCCCTGATCCTAACCCCAGCTATAACCCCAACTATAACCTCAACCATAAGCCTAACCCTAGCCCCAACCCTGACCCTAGCTATAACTCCAACTATAACCCCAACCATAGCCCTAACCCTAGCCCTAACCCTAATGGAAATTTTTTTATTTTTTTTTATTTTTACTTTACTAAGGGGGTGATAAAATGGGGTTTACTTTACTATTTTTTTATTTTGATCACTCCTACTGTTGACAGCCGGCAGATTTAGCATGCGCCCGCCATTTTCTTCGTGGAAAAAGATGCCTGGAGACAGGACTTGGGGATGCAGGAGGGTCCAGGAATACCGGAAGTATCGGGGGTGCTCGGGGGACCCCATTTCTCTCTTCTCTTATGTGCTAGATCATATCAGAGGAGAGAGAAATTAAATGGGAAATCTGACTTTTTTGCGGTTGCTGTTATTCCATGGGGTAAAAAAACTGATTAGACTCATGTTCTGAGTCTGGGGGCGCTATATCCTTATTTCTCAGCGCTGTTAAAAAGCGGCGCTGAGGAATAAGTACCCTTAACTGCCGAGGTTAAAAGGCGTATCGACTGTTGTTAAGGGGTTAAGGTGGGGACTTTGACTAAGCCACTCCAAAGTTTTAATTTTGCTTTTCTTAAGCTGGTGTTTGTTGGATCATTGTCCTGCTGCATAACCCAAGTACGCTTTAGGTCATGAACAGATGGTCGGACATTCTCCTGTTCCATGTTTTCGCCATTTGTGCATAAGGGATCTCACTGCGGTTTGCTGGAGTCCCAATGTTTAGTAGAAATGGCTGTATAACCTGTCACGGATGTGTTTTATGGAACCACTGTGCCACGGACCGCAGAGAGCCTGGTGGTGTAACTAAGCTAACACCAGACTGTTCACGAGAGCCTCTGATGGTGTGGTTAGACTTGGCTCCCGATGAACGCCAGGTGCCACTCCAGGACAGACCAATGGCCACACAGCAGTTGGACACAGCACAGCAGCGGCAGCACCGGACACAGTGCAGCAGCGGCAGCACCGGACACAGTGTAGCAGCGGCAGCACCGGACACAGTGCAGCAGCGGCAGCACCAGACACCCACAGTGGTGCTCCGATAAGGTATATCCGCATTATAAGACGCACCCTCATTTTCCCCCAAAATTTTGGGGAAAAAAAGTGCATCTTATAATCCATAAAATATGGTAAGTGTGAGGGTATGTTTCCACGGTCAGGAAACAGTCAGGATTAGCTGCGTGTTTGACGCTGTGCGTTGGCGAAGCGTCAAACACGCAGCGTCCAGATGTTACAGCATAGTGGAGGGGATTTCAAGAAATCCCGTCTCCACGATGCTTCAAAACACGCAGGCGGAAGACCTGCGTTTACGGACATGCGGCGCGTCTTTTTAGACCGCAGCATGTCCTATTCCCTTGAGGCGACGCTGCGTCGCCGCAAGGGAAATAACACAGGCCTATGTAGCCTGCGGTCATTCCAGATGTGTTCTGGATGTGTTCCATGAACACATCCGGATTGACCGCGCGTTCAGTAGGGGGCGGGGCTTTGGGCAGAGCGGACTTTCCGCTCCGTCCAAAGCGCTGTGTTTCCGGAACGTGGAAACACAGCCTGACAAACATGCAAAAGAATAGGAAATGAGGAAGGTGGCAAACACCTTTTCACACCACTGTATATACAGTGGGTATGGAAAGTATTCAGACCCTTTTACATTTTTCACTCTTTATTTCATTGCAGCCATTTGGTAAATTCAAAAAAGTTCATTTTTTCTCATTAATGTACACTCTGCATCCCATCTAGACTGAAAAAAATCAGAATTGTAGAAATTTTTGCAAATTTATTAAAAAAGAAAACTGAAATATCACATGGTCATAAGTATTCAGACCCTTTGCTCAGACACTCATATTTAAGTCAGGTGTTGTCCATTTCCTTGTGATCCTCCTTGAGATGGTTCTACTCCTTCATTGGAGTCCAGCTGTGTTTAATTTCTGTTTTTTTCAGTCATGATGGGATGCAGAGTGTACATTACTGAGAAAAAATGAACTTTTTAAATTTACCAAATGGCTGCAATGAAACAAAGAGTTAAAAATTTAAAGGAGCCTGAATACTTTCCGAACCCACTGTATATACACATATATATGCTTCCAGACCGCAGCATGTCTATTTATCTTGCGGAGACATGAGTCTCCACAAAATAAATTTCACCTGTACAATGTATTGGACGTGGTGATTCCGCATGGTTCAATGAACACATGCGGAATCACCTGTATTCAATAGCTGGCAGCGCTTTTGACCCAGGGGACATGTGGACAAAATAACCTGCAACTGCAGATCTCTCATATTTGAAGGGTGCCCTCTCTCAAAAGCAATTTTAAGATCTCTACACAGGTGTTTAATTGGATTTAGATCTGAACTCATTGCTTGCCACTTCAGAACTCTGCTGCACTTTGCTTCCATCCATTTATGTGTGCTTTCTGAAGTATATTTGAGGTCATTGTCCTGCTGGAAAACCCATGACCTAGGATGCAAACCCAGCTTTCTGACACTGGCCACTATATTGCGACCCAAAATCCTTTGGAAATCTTCAGATTCCATGATGCCTTGCATAAAGTCAAGGCACCCAATGTCAGAGGCAGCAGAACAACCCTAAAACATCTTTTAACTTTCACCATATTTGACTGTAGGTACTGTGTTCTTTTCTTTGTAGGCCTCATTCCATTTTCAGTAAGCAGTAGAATAATATGATTTACCAAAATGCTCTGTGTTGGTCTCATTTGTCTAAAAAACACTCTCCCAAAAGAATTTTGGCTTACTCACGTAAATTTTGGCAAACTGCAGTCTATGTATTTGTGTCAGCAGTGGGGTCCTCCTGAATTTCCTGCCATAGCGTTTCATTTAATTCAAATGTTGATGGATACTTTGTGCTGACACTGCTGCACCCTAAGCCTTCAGAACAGCTTTAATTTCTTTTGAACTTGGTTGGGGCTGCTTTTCCACCATATGGACTATCTTGTGTTGCAACTTTTCATCAATTTTTCTCTGTCGTCCATATCTAGGGAAATTAGCTACCAGTGCCATGAGTTGAAAACCTCTTGATTATGTTGTGCACCGTGGACAAAGTAACATCAAGATCTCTGTAGATGGACTTGTAACCTTGAGATTGTTGATATTCTTCAACAATTTTGGTTACCAAGTCCTCAGACAGTTCTCTTCTCCTTTCTCTGTTCTCCATGCTTAGTGTGGCGCACACAGACACACAATGCAAAGATTGAGTCAACTTTTTTATCTGCTTGAAGGTGTGATTTCCATATTGTCCATACCTATAACTTGCCACAGTTGAGTTTAAACGAGCATCACATGCTTGAAACAAAGCTGTTTATCCTTTGGAAAGGTGCCAACAATTCTGTCTGGCCCATTTTTTGTTTTAGTGTGAAATTATATACAATAAGCCTTTTTTTCCTTTGTTTTTTTTGCGTTGTTCCAATGCACACAAAGGAAATAAACATTAGTAAAACCAAACATCTGTGATTGCAATAATTTTCTCGGAGAAATACTTTATTATCTGGATTAATTACAATGGTGCTGACGCTTTTGACAATGTCTGTATATCTGTAGATTTTAGGGTTTAAAAAAGATAAAAACTAAAAAAAAATATATATAATATATATAATTTTGTAAAATATTTTTAAAGAAAAAACTTGATTTAACTGCACCAAAACTGCCTACTTTTGACTGTAAACGTCCTCGCAGCCCGTCCTGGTGGAAATAGTGCAGCTTTGGGGGTGAAGAGTTTGCTGTCAGACTCCAGACAACCAGACTCCCCATGGAGAAGATAGTCATGGTTCATTACCATATTTACCTTCTCAATCGCTGTATAAAGAAGCTGATCCAATATTTGCGTATACAGATTTTGAAGTACTGACAGTGCTTACTTCTCTGCTCTTAGTGGTCATGTGATTGCTTTATGTAGGGCTGGAACAGCAGCTTCTGGGTCCTAGGAGAACCAGTCAGCCAGGTGACTGAATTTCCTCTTTAACTGTGGATATTATACCTTTCCCAGTAACAGGTGAAATCATCAATAAAAAGAATATATTATTTATATTATTATGTTAAACTAGCCCCCAACATTAATTTAAGACCTTATGGGGGCACGGTGTTTGAAATAAATTAATAGATAAATAAAAAAGCACAAATAAAATAGAAAAAAGTAAATAATTAAATAAATACATAAAACAAAATAAAAGAAACTGACCAATCTAAATCACTGTTTCTATCCCTGTTCCCATAAAAAAATATGTTAAATCTATAAAAGTAATTTCTATTTAAAGAGGAGCGCAATTTAAAATGTTTTTCCAGATCCTTGTGGAAGTATAAAAAAATAAATGAATGTTGAAAATTGTCACCTATTTCCTATTTTTTTATATTTTCCCTCAATACCAGCAAAAAATGAAAGGAATATAAAAATGACATAAAAATAAAGCCCAATGTATCGAGACAAGAAGGTGCAAAACTTATTTCAATATCCGAACTAGAATTTTTTTTAGAGCGTTAAAACCTCATGTACGAAAAAACTCAGAAAGAGGGGTCCGGTCTGTGACAAATTTGAGGTCATTGTCCCCATGCCATTCACAATACTGCTATATTTTTTCTGGACAAGTCTGGAACATGCAACAGAAAAATGGAAATGTTTGCCAATCGCTTTGTGACTGTAGCAGTTAAAAGCATTTGATAACAATGAAACGCTCCACAAAAAGTATTTTTTCCAGCATATAAGTGACCCCCGGATCACATTTTCAAGGATGTCACCAGTTTCTTGTTAGATTTTCCCTATTGTATAATATCCGCAGCTACTCTTTAATCATGTCTTGCTTGGACATAACCTAAAACCGTCCAGACGGCGCAGTACCAGTAATTGTATGAATGTTTTTCCACATATTGAGCCAACTTCTCTATGACTGTGACCTTTACACGGAGATGTCAGTATCTCCCCGCTAATGGGAAAATGTGTGTACAGAAATAGATTTCTGTGTTTGGAGAAGTTACGTTATGTCACATAGATTGTTTTATCTAATAATATTCAGGTAGGGCAGAAGTTGATCCTGACTGTGAACTTAGGCTTTGTTCACATATGAGGAAGTTTTTTTTAAGTGTTTTTTTTTCTGAAAAAGTTTTGAAAAATACCTGGTTGGAAAAAAAAAGTGTATATCACTTCTCTGATGGAAATCTTGATGAAATCCTTTTGTGCTGTCCCACCATCTTCATCAGGGCTTTAAAGTATCACTGGGACTTGAATTATGCTTGTTTCAGAGTTTGTTGTCCTTTGCTCCCATGTACTGGCCATTCAAGAGCAGAAAGAGGACACTACCCCTAAAATAGGGATCACCTTAAACATACCAAAACAAGTAATGACTCCATTAACCCCTTCACGACCTTTCGATTTTCCTTTTCTGCGTTTTTGTTTTTTCTTTGGTGCGTTACACACTGCTTATACTGGGTTCTTCACTAATTACACTGTGCACACTTATAATCTCCCTACTACTGATAAACTCCTTACTGCCTGTTCTCAGCACCATACTATACTTTGGGGCTTCTCCACACGGATTAATTGTATGATTCCTCAAGTCAAGCTAGTGACAGTAAGGGCTATTTTCTTTATTAGACAATGTTGGTACTTTGTGACTCTATGTTATTCCCGTATTGCATCATGAAATGACTGTATATAGTATATACTATATTAACCTCTGAACGATGTTGTTCTATTATATCAAGTTTTGTTTTATGTTTTATGTTCTTTGCTACTTATGTGGAACACTTTGTGGACATTATTTTATTTTATTTATTTTATACATTTAGTCACTTGCTTGCGTATGTGAACACAACACTTATTTATGTTTTTCTTTACAGCAACGTACTGAATAGGGCCGTGTATAGACCGAAACGTCACAATTGTATTTTGTCGCTCCAAAAAGAATTCTTTTCCCTGTTCTACAATGTGCTGTTATCACTTTTTGTAATAAATATTTGGCATCATGAACAAGATAGAGTGTGCGGTGAATTTAGTTTTTTTCAGACTTGGGATCCTCAGGATCCATTACATAGGCACCTCGCCCTAGGATATAGTGCAAGCCAATACTCTTCCCGCTAGAAGAATAACGGGAGCACTTAAATAACAGAATGTAACTCCAAGCCAATCACACTTCTGTGAAATCGACCTGTCCAGTTATGAAGCAACACTGATTGTGAATTAATTTCTCCTGCTGTTGCACAAATGGAAAGGACCACAGGTAGAAATTATAGGCAATTAGCAAGACAACCTCTATAAAGGAGTGGTGCTGCAGGGGGTGACCACAGACCATTTCTCTGTTTTTATCCTTTTTGGCTGTTTTGGTCACTTTTGCATTTTGTCATTGCTTTCACCCCTAGAGGTACTGTACAATAGCATGAGGCGATGTCATGATCCAGACCAGGTTTTGAGCCCTGTTTTCCCTTTTCGCTCGTCTGGTCATGTCAGTGGTTAACCTTGTATTATAAGATGCTAGAGAGATAAAAGCGCAAATAGGGTCTTATCCGGTGTAGAAGACAAAATATAAAATCAGATTGCACTCACCTTCTTTTCAAGGTATTCGGGTGTTAACCTTGCTCAGCCTCAGTCTGGGTTCAGGTTGGCTATCTATCTCCGCTGCTTCCTGCAGGTGCTGTCAGTAATAGTTTTTCCCTAGGGCTGCTGTAGCTGACTCTGATTGCTCTGATTTATCCTCCTGCTTTTGCTGTCTGCACCCATGTCTCTGTTTCCCCCATTTCCATTTTGACTCAGTGTTCCCCTTTAGTGTATTGACCTCCCGATTCTGACTCGGCTTGTATCCTGACCTGCTTCTGTCTTTTGGCTTATCCGCTCCTGACCTCTACTTACCTTCTTGGCTTGCCTCTGACCCTGAGTTTGTTTATTCTGTTTTGTACTGTGCTACAGTCTGTTGCTTGACTTGACCTGTTTGTCTACTCTGCTGCCACCAGTGGTAGCCTTGCTGCTGCATTGCAAGCCTGCTCTGTTTAGGTGTAGTTTTGTGTTCACTCTACTGCCATCTAGTGAAGCCTGCACCTACCTGCACTGCAGCAGCCTGACCAGGCGGTGTCTACAACCCACAGAAGTTGCTCAGGTAGTGCAGCTTATCCAAGATGGCACCTCAGTGCGAGCTTTGGCAACAAGGGCAGCTGTGTCTGTCAGCACAGTGTCCAGAGCATGGAGGAGATACTAGGAGACAGGCCAGTACACCAGGAGACATGGAAGGGGCCATAGGATGGCAACAACCCAGCAGCAGAAAGCTACCTCCTCCTTTATGCAAGGAGGAACTGGAGAAGCAGTGCCAGAGCCCTGCAATATGACCTCCAGCAGGCCATTAACATCCATGTGTCTGCTCAAATTGTCAGAAACAGACCCCATGAGGGTGATATGAGGGCCCGACATCCACAAGTGGGTGTTGTGCTTTCAGCCCAACACTGTGCAGGGCAATCGTCATTTGCCAGAGAACATCAAGATTGGCACATTTGATATTGATGCTCTGTACTCTTCACAGATGAGAGCAGGTTCACACTGAGCACATGTAACAGACGTGACAGAGTCTGAAGACGCTGTGGAGACGCTAACTAATCTAAAACCATCTTTACTTGTTCCAGTCTCACTATTCATCCAACGGTACTCGGGTCTACGAAATGACACAGAATGTCTTCACCTGCTTGCACCAGAGGAAGGTGTTTCATTTGGGCGCTTAGCAGGCACAGATCGACCACGTCCTCTCTCTCCCTGCAGCAGATACACCACCAACCCCCCAGCAACACGGCCACATCCTTTATTTGATCCTCTCCTCATTGTTTTCACCCACCAAAATTGCAAAGCATTACATGGCGGTATACAGAGAGAGAGTGTGGCCAGGAGATTATTACACTGCCTGTGTTCAGAGAGACTCAAAAAAATCAATAAAAAAACAAACAAACTAACAAACACAAAAACAGTGTTGGATACCTCCTTTTCCTATGCCTGTTCCACCTACATCACCATCCCCACCTCAACCTCCTCCTCCACTTGGACATCCGCCTCCTGGTTCAAGATTATTTTTATTCTATGTTATTTTAAGTCATTTACCTTTCCAAAATTGTCTGTATGGCAAGTGTCCTGCTCTTACTACCATTTGGCTTCCTTTTGCAGCCTCTAGACCTTACTATGACCATTATACAGCCATTTTAAAGCACCGAAGTTCAGGTCACCTTTGACTTCTATTAGGTTCAGAGTCAAGTTCCGTTTCAAGTTTGTATAAAGAACTGAACTTTTAACTCTAGTTTGGATGAACCCCAACATCCACGGGTCCTCTCGTCCCTAATCAGGAAGTCTTCTAAACCTGACCAATGGCAGCAGTAGCCATACAGATAGCAAACAATGGGCAATGTTATTTACATGCATGAGTGTACGTGCGATACACATAGAAGTAGAGGCGTAGTTCAGCTTTCTGATGGAGCCGTTCACTTTTACCATCTTCTTCAACTTGCCCAGACCGACATAACAACTTCTTCCAGCCAGAACTCATCTGCAGAGATTACAACAAAAGCCCATTTGACTTCTCACATTTCCAGCACTGTCCATATCTGCCCAACCTCACAATCTAATCATCCAGATGATACCCCAAAACTGAGGCTTTGTCGCTGTATGTGTACCTATTACTGCATCTGCTGTTTGACACAATAACAATGCTCCTCTTACTGCCCTACATAATAATGCCCACCACCGTGCCCCTTACATAGTTATAACACCTCCTTTGTGCTCTCACAGTAGCCCCCACGTTTTAATAGTCCTCACAGTAGCCCCCACACTGTATAAAGGCCCCACAGGTTATGACTGCCCCCCACAGTATCCCCAATGCTGTATATAGGCCCTACACAATATGTTAGCCTCCACAGTAGCCTTCAAACTGTATAATGGCCCCCGCATTAGCTCCCACACTGTATAATGACCACCGCATTAGGTCCCATGCTGTATAATGACCACCGCATTAGCTCCCATGCTGTATAATGGCCCCCACATTAGCTCCCATGCTGTATAATGGCCCCCACATTAGCTCCCATGCTGTATAATGGCCCCGCATTAGCTGAATGTATCCAGGTAACCCTAACAGGAATACTTTTGTCTGGACAAGACCCCGAAGAGGAGAATGGAAAGAAAGAGGGGAAGGTAGAATATTACCATGTAAAGAAGAAAGTGTGCCCTCTTGTACGTCTTCTCCTATATTCAGGGGCCTACATCCATATGTGATTTTCTACACGCACCTTCTGGCTGTTTCTATTTTCATCTATTTGCCTCTTTATCATATATATTCATCCTCAACTTTGTGGGGATTTTTTTAATGAAAGGTTTTATAATGGGGTTTTCTCACTTGTCACTCTGAATTTACAATATGAGATGATCCAGACACTGGACTGATAGGATCCTGCCCCCGTCTACAGGACTCAATCACATGATGTGTGTATATGAAGAGGAAAATAGACCTATAACCTCATCTGTGGTACCATCAGATTTATGGCAGCTGCTTTGAAGTCTTTTACAGATTGGCTGATGCTCGGGCAACTCGCACTGACAGACGCCAATCTGTGTAAAAGTTCAAGCACCCGCCATAAATCTACTGTGCCTTAGATAGCAAAACCATAAGAAAAGAATCCGGCTGGGACTTGTCAGGAGGTCAGCAGCGTCCTTCCGCCACCTCACTGTACAGAAACCTCCGGCCCCGGGTGCAGGAATCCGCAGCCTAAGCTCATATTTACAGCACCATCTTGTCACCTGTGCTGCTCCTCTCTGGTGGGAAGACACTAATGCATGCATCCTGAAGTCTCTCCAGCAGATACAACCACACAGCGTGCAATGTGGGAGTATCCGCTGTATGCTGGAGGCAGCTGTCACTGAGGTACAGTGCCGGCACCCAGCGTCCCAGGGGGCATATACTCCTCTGCCCCCCGGCCCAGCTCTCTCCTGGGTCCACAGTACAGACAGCGGTAGTGCAGAGATTGTGTTTCCCTGCTCTAACCTGGAGCTTAACTATACCGGCATGCACAGCTCCAATACCCAATCTCCCTGCACTACCACTGTCTGTCCGGTAGAGTCCAGGGGCGAGAAGGACCGGTTGGCAGAGGAGCATATGCCGCCTGGGATTCTGGGTGCTGGCACTGTACCTGCACAGCACGCCGGGTGGGCTCCTCATAGAGTGGGCCTGGGCGACCATATCCTCTATCCCCTCCATTAGCTACTACGTTACTGCATAGCAGTGATAGAATCCGTGGACAGATTCATCAACGCTTTAAGACGATTCCTTGCTATCAGAGGACCAGTAAAACAATTGAGATCTGATTGTGCAACCAACTTCGTAGGTGCCTGTCCTGAATTACAAATTAATTCACAGTGTATATAGAGGTGATCCAATAGCTGCTGCTGCGCAGGCGCCATCTTGCTAGAGAAAATTTTTTTTTCCTCCTCCAAGAAGGCGGCACCGGCGCAATAGCAACTATCAGGGATTGCCGATAGCTGCTTCTATGCAGGCATCGGAGGCGCCATCTTGGAGAAGACATTTTTGTTTTCTCTAGCAGACGTGGCCACCCCATTTTCAAACGTTTTTTTTTTTTTAATGAATATCAGGATTACATAAAAAATGAATTATAAGCACATTATGTATGCTATCATGTATAAAGCATGATGTGTAAGGTATGTACATACATACAAGAAATCACAAAATTCTCCTTGCCGTAAAGTCAGAACAACCAGGTGCATATCTAGTCTTCAATTCCAGGAATCAATTGTATCTTCCTCCTTCACCAGAACCCGTGAGGTTGTACATGCAGTCTGATCTGTGGATGGCATGATATTCGGAAGGAGATATTGAGCAGAATATTATAAAGGTTGGTTTGTTCAGTGTAACTTGTATTTTATTCATTGAAATTCCTGCTGCTTTTTAACATAGCCAATGGTCGGTTCTACTCAGTGATTGACAACGATCTCTGCATGCACAGTAATAAGGGAAGATTGTCAATCACTGAATAGGACCGCCCACCGGACTCCTATGCATACCAACACAAGGGATTTTAATGAATAAAATGCAAATTTTATTGAAATTTTTCCAATATATATAACTATAATATATATATATATATATATAATTCTGATCAGCTCCTCTTGATCGCTAACATTTTGCCTGCAGATCAGATGCCAATTTCAACCTGACTGGTTCTCTGTAACATGTCGATGCAATTAAATATGACTTTTTACTTAGTTGCTTAGCTAATGTATAGTATTTGGATGTGCGTCCATGTTTTTTTTTTCTACTGATATGGTATATGGCATATTCTGTCCATGTCTAGTTTTCCTTGGTACCGCCACTTGGTCCAGATGTTTAGGAGACTACCAAAATGGTCCCTTCTATTTTGCTCATCTTTGTTGTCTGAGACCATATGGAAAGTGAGTTTGTTAGATCAGTTCACTTGGGGTGGTGTTGTGTTTAGGTAGCTGAGGAGAAATAGCAAAAACGGTAGTACACCAGAGAGGCTGGAACCTATTGGATGGCAGTAACCTGAACTAACCACACAACTAGAGGTAGCCGTGGAGTGTTCCTACGTTGATCCTAGACGCCTCGTCACAGCCTGAGAGATAACTACACCTAAAGGCAGAAAGATGAAAGTTATCTGCCCCGGAGCAGATCCCCAAAGAAAATAGGAAGCCCCCAAACATGTAATGGCGGGTAGACAAGAAGAAAGCACGGACTCAGACAGAAAATAGAATGAGAAAATGCTGGGGCCCAATCTGTCTAGACAGAAAAGTACAGGAAAGAATTCTGACTGCAATCCAAAAAACACCCTAAAAAATACCAACTCTTCTGATTGCAAAAAACCTGAGATCACACAATCTCCTCCACCTAAATCAGATCTCTGGTGTAACAAAACCAAGCCGCAGCCACTGAAAAAACAGGAAAAAGCAAATGAACAAATAACAGTGGCTACAGATAAACTGAGAGGAGCACAGGCCCCAGGAGGGGACCCGGCTGAACTCCAAAAGTGCAGAAAACTATCCAAAAAGCAAGCACTAAAAGAAAAGCAAAAATATCTTATCTGAAAGCAGAAGATGCAGGCAAGACTCCAGCAAACTTCCAAATGAACCAGGAACCACAATTGAGACAAGAACAATTGATCACCGGCAACCATCATGGGAGGGAACCTCCCTTATATCAGTCCAGTCAGTGATCCCAGATTGCCATTCCTCGCTGGAAGGTTCAGTACTGTCTGTAACCACCAGAGGGAGCCTCTGCTCAGAAACCATCTCTAGCACATTCACAACAGGGTGGATAATGAGTGTGGCCATAGGATGGTGTGGACCAGAGCCGTGGGGGCTTTAACTGGCAGGATGAGTGCGGTGGGACACTGGGGTCACTCCCTCTGCTAGTGCAATGTCATGGCAGCGGTGGTCTTCACTCGATCGCCATGATGTGGCAGTGGGCTTACACATTCTGATCAATATCTTAGCCAAGTTACGTATTCAGCTATAGTGCTGAGCAACAACCCCAGATGGGTCCCGTAGGCGGGTAGTGCTATTTATGGAAGAAAGCAGCCATGTTTTTCAAGTCTTGGACAACCACTTTAATATGAGATAAAAAAACAAAAAACAAAACAAAAACATCCAGATTACTAGAAAATAATTTTTTGTTATTTTATTCAGTGCATTTCACACAAAATTAGCGAAAGTATACAACGTTAATTTACATTCTACATGTACAGCATATAGCATTTTGATATAACATACATAGTATACAATGTGAACACATAAAGTGAGTAGGTGGTATTCATTGTTCAAGTGTTTTTTTTTAATTCTTTTTATAATTTTTAGATACAATTGGCATCAGAATTTTCATTATTTTATCACACCCAAAACTTTACCTAATTTTATCACACACACATACACTTGTACACACACACACTATTTACATAAGTGCTTTAAACTTTTTATATTTGGCTGTTGATTTAATAAAAAAATGTATTTTTCACAGTTAGATGACAGTAATAGTTAGTAGGACATTGTTTAATAAAACTTTGATAAAAGCAAATTACTTCTATATAATTTTATTTTTTACTAATGAGTCCCTGAAGTGAATCTATCAGCAAATTTCACAATTCAAGCTCCATACATTGTTACGTATATGTCTTAGACCTGATGAGGCTGGTGGGATTACTATATAAATAGTTCTAAATATGAATGTGTGCATTTTATTGAGCTCAATTTGGACACTAGACGGAAAAGTTTTTCAAATACAGCTGTTCTGACGTGGATTTGCACGATAAGTACACCAGCTTCATCAGGATTAAGAGATCTGTTTAATCATGTATCTAGTTGTTCTTGTGGAATCTGATGACAGATCGACTTGACTCCATTTATTTGCTAGTTACTTGGTAAGCATAAAATATGGTTATAAGTAGGAAAATTTGTAGCCATTATTTTTGGCAAATCACAGACAGCGGCATCTTTATATAGCACAACCGCCACTGAGCTCAATCACTAGCATTTTAAGGCCCTGACAACTGCTTGAGCCCCTAAAGAGACCATCTTTGTCCTCTTATGAAGCTCAGTCAGTGGCTGGGCTTCATCGAAGAACATAATTTTGTCTATTTATGGCAATACAATAATATTGCAGTAAATAGAAGTAGCGCACAAACGATCACAGGTTCAAGTCCCCTAAGGGGACTAAAAAAAAAAAAAATTATGAAAACAATAAAATACATATAGAAATTCTAATCACTCTGATTTTCCACCCAATAATACTGATTTTTTTTATTTAAGCATATAATTGGTCGCGCCACATTTGTAAAAGTTCAATCTATCAAATGTAATTAATCCGAGCAGTAAACACCTTAATGGGGAAAAAAAACAAAAAAATTGCATGCCAGACTTGCAGATTTTTGATTGTTATTGCTCCCTAATAAAATGCAATAAATAGCGATCAAGACGTCGTATCTACCAAAAAAGCATCAATAAAAACATTATCTTACCACACAAAGTGAGAAGCCTTTACACAGCTCTATTGCCGAAAAAATAAAAAAGTTATGAATTTCAGAAAATGGCGACATAAAAAACAAATTTTTTTTTTACAAAATCTAATTTTTTTACTATTTAAATGAATAAAAAAAATCTACATGTTTGGTATCACATGGACAATCCTATTGCTAAGTCCTTTTTACCAAACAACGAACGCCATGAAAACAGAACTTTAAAAAAATGGCAAAATTGCTTTTTTTCCATTTCACCACATTTCGCATTGTTTTCCATTATATTGTACAGTAAAATCAATGGTGTCATTAAAAGCAACCACTTGTCCGGCGATTAAAAACGCAGCCTCAAAAAGCTATGTTGGTAGAAAAAACAAAACAAAAAAACTTACGGCTCTTGGAAGAGGGAAGGGAGGAAAAAAAAATTGAAGCGCAAAAATGTAAAACTACCAGGGAGTGAAGGGGTTAAAGGGAGAATTGAGCGAATATGTTTGAAATTGGTCGCCGAATCTGATTTTGCCATATTCGTGCCCTATCGGTACTCTAGTCGTGCCGAATTTATGTTTGATCGGTTCCGAACATATAAGTTCATTTCTACTCCCATTGACTATAATGACGTTCGGCTGTGTTTGGAGAATATTGCAAAAACACTATTCATCGCCGATCATAATCGGAACCGAATTTTGAAAAATTTGCGAAACTCGAGTTAAAGGTTGTATGGTTGTATGTGGTGTAGCAATCTAATTGTATTTACTTTCTTGCAACTGAAGTTTAATACTAGACACAACTTATGGATAGGTGTGGCGCTGTTACCAGTTGTTCACCCAGTACGTCCCCTTTAAATGCACAGTATGTTTTTCACTCACACCTTTGTAGAAAGCTCTGGGGCCATTCTTTATGACTTGTTATAATAGTTCTTATTGGTAAACTTAGCGTCATGTCCTATGCTCAGGCTTCAACTTATTGGTGAAAGAGCGGGAAACAAAGCTAAAAACTCCAGTGTGAAGCCTCCTGCATCTATCAAAGGTTTTGTTCTGTGATCCATCTGTTAAGGATATCATCTAGGAGATTCTTCCCTTTTGTCCTTTACGTCTCAGAAATAAAAAACTTTATGATTACATTTTCTTCATAGATCATCTCCCATTCTACACGCGTCGATCCTGTAAACTGGACACCAGTCTGCTCACTTCACTCGCGTTGATCCTCCCAAGAGTCTTGGGCATGTCTGATATAGCAAACGTTGACCAGCATGGATGAATGGTCTTCTACTTTTAAGCATTTGAATGGATTTTGCTAGAGTAGAAAAGATTTTGTGACACAGGAAAATATAAAAAAGATGGTAGAAACGTCTGATCGTCCCTTCTTTCCAGTACTCAGATGTTGCATTTCTCCTTTTTGTCCTTCTTCAGGTTCTGGAAATAGACTCTGTTGGCCTCTGGGTAGGTGACCTTCGATAAGGGCAGTTTATAAATGCCCGGATTGTTTGTAGTGAGCAAGAGGAAGGTGAGCGCCGATAGGCAGAATGGCCAAGTGCAACATGGCAGCCCGACCTACAAAAAGAAAATCATTGGGTTATAAAAAAGTAATGAAACTAATAAAATACAGCCAAAACAAACAACTCTCCTGAGACAGCCCTTTAAAGGGTAACACAAAATGTATATAATTTTAATATTTTGCTAAAAGGCATTGTTCGGCACTGCAGACTTGTGAATCCTCACATCGCGCTCACTGTTTGCTGTGTGGATTCTCCGGAACAGAGGACGCGAGTATGTGAATTGCATACAAGAGATCACGTACAGATCACGTACAGACTAGACGTTCGAGGCTTCGCGTAAAGCAAGTGAGCGAGGCCAGGTGCTGTCTAGTCGGAATGTGGCTGGAAGTGTGCAAACCGCATACATACAGTCGTGGCTCCTGTCACTGGCAGTGCGCACGAGATGAGATGAGGATTTACAAGTCTGCAGTCACATAGAGTTAACGCAGACTTGTAGCCTATGACTGGACAACCCCTTATAGTTCCTTGGATTGGAGGTGGTCCAGAGACTCCCACAAATTGTTCAGATGAAAGGGCAATGTATAAGCTCAATAGACTCTGCAGGTCAATACACAACTCTGCTGAGGACTTCGGTCCCTTGCTTTGAGATTTCAGGACCTGAACCCCCCATTGTTGTCATGGGGCTACAATTGCGCTCAAAAATGTTCATACCCTGGAAGCATTTTGCTTTCTTGAGCTTTTTGAGAATATGAATGATAACACCAAAACTTTTTCTCCACTCATGGTTAGTGGTTGGGTGAAGCCATTTATTGTCAAACTACTGTATTGTATTTTCTCTTTTTAAATCATAATGACAACCCAAAACATCCAAATGACCCTGATCAAAAGTTCACATACCCCATTTCTTAATACGGTGTATTGCCCTCTCTAACATCAATGACAGCTTGAAGTCTATTGTGGTAGTTGTGGATGAGGTTCTTTATTTTCTCAGATGGTAAAGCTGCCCACTCTTCTTGGCAAAAAGCCTCCAGTTCCTGTAAATTCCTGGGCTGTTTAGCATGAACTGCGCACTTATGATCTCCCCAGAGTGGCTCAATGATATTGAGGTCAGGAGACTGAGATGGCCACTCCAGAACCTTCACTTTGTTTGCTGTAGCCAATGACAGGTCAACTTGTTTGTTTCGGTCATTAGGGTTGGTGTTGGTGACCCCTTTCATAAATGGGTAAGTTTACAAGTTTTCTTTTCGTAGGATCTTGGATGCATTATATTTAAAACGTTATTACTCTTTTAAGTAAACTATTGTGCCTCAGGGTAACTTTTAGAATGTGCTTTTGTTCACTTTTTTTTTTTTAAAAAAAGAGCTTTGACAAATCATTTTAGATATAGCCCTGAGGAGTGGAAGTTCTTTGAACTTAGTAATCAGAGTTTTAGACAAAATGTAAAAAAAAAGACAAAATGACTGACACATGAAGATAGAACTATGTTTCTTCAAGTTACTGATTGACAAAAAGGTTTGGGATGTTGTTGACTCGAAAGATCAATGTTACCAATGTTACATGGAACTTGGCGCTGCTGGTACAATGTCCATTTTAAATATATACTATCCCATTGTCAAAGTGATAGGTACAGATATTTGTACATTTCTTAAAAAACACTTACCACAGACATTATGTTGCCCAGTGCAGCCCCTAAGTATGCACAAAAGAGAGCTGGGGTAGAAGGAAAAGGGGAAATTAGTATAATAAATACTGAATATTGCAAATATAGAGGTGTCAAAATTTGTTCATCTATTCTAGACTTATCACCTATTACAACACCTTCACTTTACATATTATGTATCTACATACGTGTGAGTCAGCTTAGATTACATCACCCAGAGCTGCACTCACTATTCTGCTGGTGGAGTCACTGTGTACATACATTACATTACTGATCCTGAGTTACATCCTGTATTATACCCAGAGCTGCACTCACTATTCTGCTGGTGCAGTCACTGTGTACATACATTACATTACTGATCCTGAGTTACATCCTGTATTATACTCCAGAGCTGCACTCACTATTCTGCTGGTGCAGTCACTGTGTACATACATTACATTACTGATCCTGAGTTTACATCCTGTATTATACTCCAGAGCTGCACTCACTATTCTGCTGGTGCAGTCACTGTGTACATACATTACATTACTGATCCTGTACTGATCCTGAGTTACATCTTGTATTATACCCAGAGCTGCACTCACTATTCTGCTGGTGCAGGCACTGTGTACATACATTACATTACTGATCCTGAGTTACATCCTGTATTATACGCCAGAGCTGCACTCACTATTCTGCTGGTGCAGTCACTGTATACATACATTACATTACTGATCCTGAGTTACATCCTGTATTATACTCAGAGCTGCACTCACTATTCTGCTGGTGGAGTAACTGTGTACATAGAGTGGGTTCGGAAAGTATTCAGACCCCTTTAAATTTTTCACTCTTTGTTTCATTGCAGCCATTTGGTTAATGCAAAAAAAGTTCATTTTTTTCTCATTAATGTACACTCTGCACCCCATCTTTACTGAAAAAAAGCAGAAATGTAGAAATTTTTGCAAATTTATTAAAAAAGAAAAACTGAAATATCACATGGTCATAAGTATTTAGACCTTTGCTCAGTATTGAGTAGAAGCCCTTTTGAGCTAGTACAGCCATGAGTCTTCTTGGGAATGATGCAACAAGTTTTCCACACCTGGATTTGGGGATCCTCCGCCATTCTTCCTTGCAGATCCTCTCCAGTTCCATCAGGTTGGATGGTGAACGTTGGTGGACAGCCATTTTCAGGCCTCTCCAGAGATGCTCAGTTGGGTTTAGGTCAGGGCTCTGGCTGGACCAGTCAAGAATGGTCACAGAGTTGTTCTGAAGTCACTCCTTTGTTATTTTAGCTGTGTGCTTAGGGTCATTTTCTTGTTGGAAGGTGAACCTTCGGCAAAGTCTGAGGACCAGAACACTCTGGAAGAGGTTTTCATCCAAGATATTTCTGTACTTGGCCGCATTCATGTTTCCTTCAATTGCAACCAGTCGTCCTGTCCCTGCAGCTGAAAAACACCCTCATAGCATGATGCTGCCACCACCATGTCTCACTGTTGGGATTGTATTGGGCAGGTGATGAGCAGTGCCTGGTTTTCTCCACACATACCGCTTAGAATTATCACCAAAAAGTTCTATCTTCGTCTCATCAGACCAGAGAATCTTATTTCTCATAGTCTGGGAGTCCTTCATGTGTTTATTAGCAAACTCTATGCGGGCTTTCATATGTCTTGCACTGAGGAGAGGCTTCCGTCGGGCCACTCTGCCATAAAGGCCGGACTGGTGGAGGGCTGCAGTGATATTTGATGTTGTGGAACTTTCTCAATCTCCCTACTGCATTTGTGGAGCTCAGCCACAGTGATCTTAAGGTTCTTCTTTACCCTTCTCCCACAATTGCTCAGTTTGGCTGGACGGCCAGGTCTAGGAAGACTTCTGATGGTCCCAAACTTCTTACATTTAAGGATTATGGAAGCCACTGTGCTCTTAGGAACCTTGAGTACTGCAGAAATACCTGTCAAGGACACTGCACTGCACATGCTCACTGAGCCAGTGCACGTGTCCTCAGTAAACCAACTGTGCCCCCAGATACCTGTAAGCAGAGCCGCAGCAGAGAAGACGTGTGTTTCTGTGTAACAGGACCTTCCGCAGCATGTGACAGCCAAGGGGCGGAGCTGGCCACATGTCTCTCAGAGGCAGCAGTAATGAATGATGTGTACTGCAGACTAACAGGACCTGCAGCACATGACTGCTGGGGGCGTGGCCTAAGCTCCAGAGATCTAGGAACTGCAGGAAAACTCCTAGCAGGGTAACGACGAGATAAAGTTACCAAGGGGCAAAGACAGAGACGAAAACCAGGACAGGCCGAGATCAGAGCACAAGATAGCACGACAGTACCAAAGGGTTAGACAGAACGGATAGTCAGGACGTAGCAATAGATCAGTAAACCAGAGCGGGCAATAGACAGTACAATAGGGACAAAACGGTAACGGAGTATCGATAGCCAAGCCAGGAGGTCAGAACCGGAGAAGACAATATAAGCAAAACGTGAGACAGAGAGCAGAGTGAGCAAACAGACCGGGTCATACACAGGAATCAAACAAGCAGAGCAGTATACACGCAAACCAGGGGAGTCAAATACACAGTCACAACGAAAGTATAGCTGACAGAGAATCTCCCTCTGGACTGGGTATAAATACCCTCCCAGATCCAAAGGGAGGCCAGCAAAAGTTAACCCTGAGTGGACAGGACATTAACCATGTCCTATACCATGACAGTACCCCCCCCTTAATGGGGGGCCACTGGACCCCCAGGCCTCTCAGGATATCTGGCATGAAAAGCCTGTACCAGTCGATCGGCATGTACCGAACTGGCCGGAACCCATGACCGATCTTCAATGGAGTATCCCTTCCAATGAATAAGGTACTGAAGTCTCCGGCGCACCCACCGTGAATCAATGATGCGCCCTACCTCGTACTCCAGTTGACCCTCTACCAATACTGGTGGAATCACGGATGAGGGATCTTCTCTAACCATCCCCACAGGTTTTAATAGGGACCTGTGGAAGACGTTAGATATTTTGAAGGAGGTGGGCAACTGAAGCCTGTACGCCACTGGATTGATCACCTCTACAATCTTGTATGGGCCAATAAATTTGGGGCCCAGCTTCATAGAGGGTATCTTAAGTTTGATATTACGGGTGGACAACCAGACCTTTTCCCCCACTGTCAACGCAGGACCCAACCCCCTCCTCCTGTCCGCAAAATGTTTGTACTTCTTCTGGGCTTTGGAGATATTCCCCTGCACCTCCCTCCAAAGGTTTGTTAACTGTTGAACCATCCCCTCGGCACCAGGACAACCAGAATCCATACTGGAAAATTCCCCAAACTGCGGAACAAACCCATAATTGACCTGAAAAGGAGACTTTCCGGTAGACTGATTGATACGACAGTTGAACGCAAATTCTGCCATGGGTAAAACCTCACACCAATCTTCCTGCCTGGAGGAGGTCAGGCATCTCAGAATCTGCTCCAAAGACTGATTGGTGCGTTCAGTCTGTCCGTTGGATTCCGGGTGATAGGCAGAGGAGAATGATAATGTGACCCCCAACTTCTTACAGATTGCTCTCCAAAACCTGGCCACAAACTGCACACCCCTGTCCGACACCACATTCACAGGCACTCCATGAAACCGAACTATGTGCTGTATAAACAAGCGGGCCAAGGTTTCAGCAGACGGCAACGTGGGTAACTGCACAAAGTGGGCTTGCTTAGAAAATCTATCAACCACTACCCATACCACTGAATTGCCCTTGGATGAGGGAAGATTAGTGATAAAGTCCATGGACAGGTGTGTCCATGGTTTATCCGGAATTGGCAAAGGCACCAATTCCCCGGCCGGCCGGACCTGAGAGCTTTTAGAGCGAGCGCACACCCCACAAGTATTAACAAAATTTTTTATATCAGTACCCATAGAGGGCCACCAAAAACCTCTAGCCACTGCCCCCCGGGTAGCTGCAATACCAGGGTGTGCACTTAACACAGAATCATGAAATTCTTGCAGGAGTATGAGACGGAGCTGTTCGGGTACGAACAATTTACCTGGGGGTTTATTCCTGGGAGCTTGTGCTTGTGCTTCCAGAATCTCTCTCTGTAACTCAGAGGAGACTTTGGCTACAACCACTCCCGGTTGAAGAATGGAGGAAGGAGGTTCTGGAGGGGACACAGAATCAAAACTTCGGGATAAGGCATCTGCCTTTACATTTTTAGACCCTGGTCGGAATGTGATGGTAAAATGAAAGCGAGAAAAAAAAAGTGCCCACCGAGCCTGTCTGGGGGTCAATCTCTTAGCAGACTCGATATAGGCCAGGTTCTTATGATCAGTGATGACCGTAATGGGATGAGCGGCCCCCTCCAAAAAATGCCTCCATTCTTCAAAGGCCAGTTTGACCGCTAACAATTCCCTGTTGCCGACATCATAGTCTCTCTCTGCCGAAGAGAACTTTTTAGAGAAAAAGGCACAGGGTTTAAGATTAGTGAGGGTAGAGGGGCCCTGGGACAACACTGCCCCCACCCCCACTTCTGAAGCGTCGACCTCCACGATAAAAGGTCTTGACGAATCGGGTTGTACCAACACAGGGGCTGAAGTAAAGCATTTCTTCAATGTAAGGAAGGAATTTTTTGCGGCCACGGACCAATTTTTTACCTCTGCCCCCTTAAGAGTGAGGTCCGTCAAAGGTTTCACTACCTGTGAAAACCCTTTAATGAACTTCCTATAATAGTTAGCGAAGTCCAAAAATCGTTGCAACCCTTTCAGATCATGAGGCTGCACCCAATCTGTAATGGCCTGAACCTTCCCTGGATCCATGCGGAATCCCTCCCCGGATACAATTACACCCAGAAAAGACAGTTCTTGCATAAAAAATAAACACTTCTCCAGCTTAGCATACAAATGGTTCTCCCGGAGTCTCATAAGAACCGCACGTAAATGATGCAAGTGTGACTGACTGTCTTCTGAGTATATCAGAATGTCATCCAGGTAAATGACTACATAACGTCCAATTAAATCAGAAAAAACAACATTGATGAAGTTCTGAAAAACAGCAGGGGCATTAGTGAGACCGAAGGGCATAACCAGGTTTTCAAATAGCCCCTCAGTTGTCAGGAATGCTGTTTTCCATTCGTCCCCCTCCCGGATCCTTATAAGGTTATAAGCTCCTCGTAGATCGAGCTTAGAAAACCATTTGGCCCCCGTGAGTTGATTGCATAGATCGGGAATCAACGGGAGAGGGTACGTGTTCTTAACAGTAATTTTGTTCAGTTCCCGAAAGTCGAGACACGGTCGCAACCCACCATCTTTTTTCTTTACAAAGAAAAACCCCGCTGCCACGGGTGACACCGAGGGCCGAATATGCCCTTTGCGAAGGCTTTCCTTGATGTACTCTTTCATGGCTTGGCGCTCAGGCCCGGACAAATTAAACAAACGAGCCTTGGGTAATTTGGCTCCAGGTAACAAATCAATGGCGCAATCATAGGGTCTATGTGGTGGGAGCGCCTTAGCCTCACTTTCGGAAAATACGTCTTCAAAGTCTTTCAGGTACTCCGGAATACCCTCCAGACTGACAGACGACACAGATACAGATTTTATCGGTTTGACAAGAGAAACGGAGTTACAACAAAGACCATTATTATTACATCCCCATCGGGTGATCTCCCCTTTTGCCCAATCAATGAGAGGATTGTGGCGTTGCAGCCAGGGCATCCCCAATACCAGTCCTGCAGGCAGATTATTCAGAATAAAGCAACTTAATTTTTCCACGTGCGTGGAACCCACTTTCATAGAAAAAACTTCAGACATAAAACAAATTCCATCCCGGGCAAGAGGGGATGAATCCACAGCCACAATTTTAACAGGATCTTTCAACCTGACTGTCCCTATCTTATTAAGAGTCACAAATTGGGCATCAATCAGATTAATGGAGGAACCACAGTCAACAAAGGCGGTGGTCATAACAGAACCGCCAGCAAGTTCCAATTCAACCTGGAGCACCATTTTAGCAAGCGAAAAAAAATGTACCTGGGAGTCTGGGCAACCTCCACGATTGTTGCCCAGACTCAGTAGTTTTCCTGATGATTTCACAGAAGAAGGGCAGGAAGGACAGTCCCTTTTCCAATGTCCAGAGGCTCCACAGTAAAAGCATAGACGGTTGTCTTTACGGTGTCTTCTCTCTCGTTCCTTTCCTGAGACAGCCTCCATCTCCATGGGCTCAGATGCGGGTGCGGTGTAACACAATTTGGAGTACAAAGGAGTCTCTTGTTGCATCATTCCCCTAGCACGGAGTCTCCGGTCCATACGGACCGCCTGCATCATGGCGTCCTCCAGAGTATCGGGAGGAGGATGTAATGTCAGAGCGTCCTGCAGACGGTCAGATAGGCCCCTGCGGAACAACCCCCTCAGGGCGGCATCATTCCAGGATACTTCCGCGGTCCAACGTCTGAACTCTGAGCAGAACCATTCAGCAGAGTTCCTCCCCTGTGTCACACTCATCACCATATCCTCAGCCAGACGCACTCTATCAGGCTCGTCATAAATGTGCCCCAGAGCCTCAAAGAACAGGTTTACAGACATACGTTCAGGAGCAGAGGAAGAGAGAGAGAAAGCCCATGCTTGCGGAGCCCCCCTTAATAAGGACATTACGATCCCCACCCTCTGCCTTTCATTTCCAGAGGTCCGGGACGCAATTCAAAGAACAACTTGCATCCCTCCTTAAAAACCCTAAACAATTTTTTATCTCCAGAAAAATTGTCGGGTAATTTTACAGGGGGGTCGGGGTCCGCAAGAGATACATCAGTGGGGCCCCCCTCCTGGAACCCCGATGGAACAGACCCCATTAGAGCGTCTGCCACATCTCTCTGTACCTGCTGATGCGACTGAACCAGATTTTGCTGCTCCATAGACAGCTTCTGCATAAGCTGGGAGAGCTCATTAACCTGCTCAGTGAGAGCCCGTACCGGATCCATAATGTACTAACACCCTACCACCAGGGAAAGACTGTAAGGCTAAGTGCACACGATCAGGAATAATTGCGTTTTTTTCGCGGTTTTTCCGCGGTAAAAACGCGATAAAAACGCAAGCATTAAGCATCCTATACATGTTAATTGATTCCGCATGTTTTGGCCACATGTTGCGTTTTTTTCCGCGAAAAAAACGCTTTGCGGAAAAAATAGCAACATGTTCATTAATTTAGCGTAACCGCGGTGATTCCGCCGCCATAGGAATGCATTGAACCGCTTACTTTCCGCATGTGGCTATGCCCACTATGCGCAATGTAAGCGGTTCATGTGCGGATGGTACCCAGGGTCTGGAGCAGAGGAGACTCTCCTCCAGGCCCTGGGTACCATATCCCTGGTAAAACAATAATTAAAATAAAAAATAATGATATTCTCACCTTCCGGCGGCCCCCGCAGCCTTCCCGCGGCCCCCGCAGCCTTCCCGCCTTCAGCGACGCTCCCGGCAACTTCCGGTCCCAAGAGTCCTTTGCGAGAATCACCCAGATGGCATAGCGGTCTCGCGAGATGCTACGTCATCGGTGTGATTTGTTGCAAAGCACTCCTGGGACCGGAAGTTGCCGGGAGCGTCGCTGAAGGCGGGAAGGCTGCGGGGGCCGCCGGAAGGTGAGAATATCATTATTTATTATTTTTTTTATTATTATTTTTACATTAGATCTTTTTACTATTGATGCGACATAGGCGGCATCAATAGTAAAAAGTTGGTCACACTTGTCAAACACTATGTTTGACTCGTGTGACCAACCTGTCAATCAGTTTTCCAAGCGATGCTACAGATCGCTAGGAAAACGCTAGCATTCTGCAAGCTAATTACGCTTGCAAAACGCTATTATTCTGGCGGGAATCAGCATAAAAAAACGTGCGTATTTCCTGCGGGAGAAGTGCGGGATTGCCGCGGAAATTTCCGCGGCAATTCCGCAACGTGTGAACTTAGCCTAAAGGTCAGCTATAATGTCAAGGACACTGCACTGCACATGCTCACTGAGCCAGTGCACGTGTCCTCAGTAAACCAACTGTGCCCCCAGATACCTGTAAGCAGAGCCGCAGCAGAGAAGACGTGTGTTTCTGTGTAACAGGACCTTCCGCAGCATGTGACAGCCAAGGGCGGAGCTGGCCACACGTCTCTCAGAGGCAGCAGTAATGAATGATGTGTACTGCAGACTAACAGGACCTGCAGCACATGACTGCTGGGGGCGTGGCCTAAGCTCCAGAGATCTAGGAACTGCAGGAAAACTCCTAGCAGGGTAACGACGAGATAAAGTTACCAAGGGGCAAAGACAGAGACGAAAACCAGGACAGGCCGAGATCAGAGCACAAGATAGCACGACAGTACCAAAGGGTTAGACAGAACGGATAGTCAGGACATAGCAATAGATCAGTAAACCAGAGCGGGCAATAGACAGTACAATAGGGACAAAACGGTAACGGAGTATCGATAGCCAAGCCAGGAGGTCAGAACCGGAGAAGACAATATAAGCAAAACGTGAGACAGAGAGCAGAGTGAGCAAACAGACCGGGTCATACACAGGAATCAAACAAGCAGAGCAGTATACACGCAAACCAGGGGAGTCAAATACACAGTGTAAGCTTTTCAGGGGATATAGCTCTGGGATCGCCGTCCGGGTAGACGGAGTGGCATAGAAACAGTTCATTCACAGCAGTACTGGTGCAACTGGCTGCAACCAGTTTTATTTAAAGTCAAAAGCAAACAAGACATCAAACAAATCATAAACAGAAGACCTGGGCTTGTCCAGCCACTTACTACACTTAGATAGATTTCCCTATCTATCCGGGTCCCGACTCTAATAGCCTGGGCCAAAACAACACATATGTTCAGCATTTACCAGCACGGAGGTTCACAGAGTCTCCTCCTTGTGTCTGAAGGCACCTTCAACGTCCAGACTTGAGAGAGCTCCCCTCCTATTCAGCAGCTATCCGCATGGATTCTCACAGAGACTACTCCTCTGTCCGGGGTACATCGAGCACCCAGACTGAGACAGCTCATACTCCTGGAGACTGCTTCTTGTGCCTGGACTCCTTGTCCAGACTAAGCGAGCTCCCTCCTATTCAGCAGCTATCCGCATGGATTCTCACAGAGACTACTCCTGTGTCCGGGGTACATCGAGCACCCAGACTGAGACAGCTCGTACTCCTGGAGACTGCTTCTTGTGCCTGGACTCCTTGTCCAGACTAAGCGAGCTCTCTGACTGTGTTCGCAGACACCTACTTCTGGTCTCCTAATTAACACCTGAGTGATTTCAGGTTTGAGCTGCAAGTGTGTACTGAATAGAAGGTGTAGTGACCTATCTCCACCACTAGTTTTACAAAGCCACACATTTCCCTTATACCATACAGCACAGTACCTAGGTGAAATGTACACCCCATTCAACACATATGCTTTCACTGTCTCACATATCCCCCCCTCTTCTCCAGACCGGAGGGCTGGTCAACAATCCTAAAGAGACAGTGAACTCCGGACCAGTCATAGTCATCATCAACTTCATCTTCACCTGCAGCCTGGCCATCATTAGCTTCGAAGGCCCCTAGCATCCACACAGGATCCAATCTCTGACCTTTCAGGCAGTCAGGCTTCACTCGGCCTCACCAGGCCTCACACAAACGGTGTCCCCCACACCAGGAGAACAGGAAACAGGCCTCATCTGTCTCTAATTAAGCAGGGTTTATATACCCTTACACACACCCACACACACACACACACAGGACCTGAGCTGATGTCATAGTCATGTGTTCAGACTTGTGTGTGTGTAAAAGGACCTGTGTGATGTCACAGTCATGTGACTAGTCAGCTGGGGGAAGGAACATGGACAGTCAAAACACACACACTGAGCCATTAAATGAATGCCAGCCAAGGGCTGCATTACATATTCCCCCCCTTTTTCAAACTTGTAGGGTTGAACACAAAATACATCCAATCACATCAACCCACAGTTCACACAGAGACCATGTACTTGTCCATTGCTCTGTTCAGCCCCCCGGAATATTAGTCAATGACATTCGCTCATTCCTTAGGGACCTACCGTCTGTCATTGTCACAGACTTCGTCCAGTCACATTTCTGGGTCGTAACCTTGTCAGGTCTCCCCTTCGCTCCCAGCGGTCAATCGTAACCTTGTCAGGTCTTGCTTGGATATCTAAGGTCCGGTTAGACTTCGTACTGTCCCGTACTCTATCGGGTCATCTGTATGGGCCTCTCAAACCTGAGTTACTGGAGGTCTCACTACCTCTAAACCCACGCCCACTACCCTCAGTAGACGGCTGCCATCTTCTGCTGCTCAGATGATGCTGTCTATCTACTCGCTGTCTAGCGAGATTCAATTGTTCTATCTCTCGCAGGTAGGTCACACGGTACGCCACCAGCATGCGCACATATTCCAGACTTTCTTCCGTTCCTATAGCGTAGAATGACACCATGCCGTCTTCATCTGGTATCCAGTCCCGACGATCACGTGGACTGCTTACTTTCACCACACCAGACCTCTTCACCATCATCTGCATGGCTCGGCCATTTCTCCCAATTAGCTTTCTCACCAGAACTTGAGGCACCCGGATGACCTTTTCCCGCAGACTGTGAGCATTTCTCATAAGCTTCAGTTGTCTAACGGCTTGTTCTGTCTTCAACCGGAGAAACCGCTTTGTGCGAATACATCGCCAGTGCATGTCACTTAGGATTGCCACCCTCTTCACTGTAACTTCGGTCGTGGACAAGACCACCAGCTGTTTAGCTCCTGAGGTCGAGTACACCTTACAGGCTCCCACGGCCTTCCTAAACGCTTCAAGCACAGACTCACGGGTGCATTCTTCTCTCAAGTCCTCGGGTACATCTACGAGGCACTTGTACCGACACGTTTCGGTCTCACCAGTGGTTTCCAGACGATCAACCAGCTCAGGGTTCAGGGACAACTGACTTTCAGCTTCTTCCCCCTTTACGCTTCTTCTGAGCTGACTCACAGCTACAAATTTGTGAATTTCCGTCCTGACCACTTCCATTTCACATTTATCTTCCGTTACCACACTCTTAGCTCTCCTCAGGTCTATCTTCTCCTGGCCAAAGGGAGCGAGTGCAACGTGTTTGCCCTTTTCTTTCTCCAAGGAGGCCTTGTTCACCGAGTGACACTGTATCAGGCGACTTTTCAGCCCGAGAACTTCTTCCTCTAGTTTCGCCATTCGCCTCTCAGCTGCCCGTCTCTGAAGCTTCTCTTGCGTCCACTGGGCTTGTAAGCACTCCTTGAGCTCCTTGATCTCGGCTCCGACATCCACCGAATCATCCGAACTCACATCACTCGAGGAAGTATCTGCTTTACACCTCCCATCTCCAGTGGCCAACTCCTGGCCCTGGTCTGTAGCTTCTCTGATGGACTCCTCCATCTTTTCCCGCTCAGCTTCCATTTGGCTGAGCTTTTCCTTAAGGCACATCTCCGCCTTCTGGAGAGTATCACAGGAAATCTATAGCTCCTTCAGCTGAGCTTCCAGACCTAGGGTCTTTCTGCGCAGATCACCATTTTCATCACGGGTGTCCTGCAGAGTGGTCTCAACCACCTGGCGCATTTGCTCTGCATCCATCTTATCCTCTTCTAGTTTTTCTTTGACCCTGAGGAGATTCACATAATCTCTCTTAATCTGTTGCAGTTCCCTACTGCGTTCACCACACTCCTTCTTGGAGTCACACAGCTCCTGGTTGAGCTGTTCGCGCAGTCGTTCTAGGATTTGTTCACTTCCAGAAACTCCATCCTGCAGCGCCTCCTTCTCACGCTTCAACTGCAAAACCTCTTCCTTGATTTTGCGGCGGTCCTCTTTAATGGCGTGGAACATCTCTTTCCACAGGGTAACTTCCTCGTTGCTTCCTTCTAGATCTCGCTGGTCTGAGGACAAGTCCTCCAGGTTTTCACATAATTGCAGCATGTCACTCTGATACTGCAGCTGAATAGGTTCCAGCTCTTGGCCATGACTGGCCCCCTCCTCTTCTACCTCTAAAGGAGAATCCACACTTGAAGCATAGGCAGACAGTACTACATTCTCTTCATTTTCATTTTCAGCGAGTCCTACCGGAACAACTGTATCGACCCGCCACCACAATTGTGGATTACCAGGGCAATGGGGTACTCAGAGCCGAGCCCATGGAAGTCTATGGGGTTGTCACGGGTAGCGGTGGCTCGGTCTGTGGCCCTGGCGGTCTGGCGTATGATTGGGGGAATATTTACAGGGGATAGATTTATATACAGTTCGTGACGCCACCTGTAGTCTTCTGGTAATTTGTACCAGCGCTGCTGTAGATCTCTGAGGGGATGGTGAGGCAGCTAGATGTCGGGTCCCCTACAGGTGGGACTCTTCCCTCAGGTCGGTAGTTAAAGCAGGGTTGTGCAAGCATGCAAGTAAATAACACAGTCTCACACATCAGCGTCTCTCCATACCTTTACTTGTAAGATGGTAAGGCAGTTCCCAGGGAGGCTGATGGGGTTGATGGAGGATGAGCTTTGAGGCAACGGTTAAGCAAGTTAGGGGCCTCCTTTACTGTCCAATGTTGATGAGTGCAACCAGCCTGAAGCGTAGTTCCCTCTATAATTCCAGCTATTCCAAAGCTGTTCTGCCCAGTCAGTTTTTGTGGTCGGAGCCTTCCTGTGGGAGAGCTGAATTCCTATCTTGTCCTGCAGAGACTCAAGGTCCTCACTTCCCTGACCCCAGTTACGTACTGACTCTTCAGGGCTGCTTGCCACGACCTAAGGTCCGGTAAGCCTCTGGTTTTCTTACCACTAAGCTTGAAGCTATAGTGATCCTTCGGTCCCCAGTGACCGGTTACAATGTGCAGGTATCCTTGACCTATGGCACTTCTCTGTTCTCTTCCACTTTGCCCTTCGATTTGCTCAACTCTTAATAGATATCTCAGTCCGATTTCCAGTGGGGCACAGCTCTGACTAGGCTGAGGTGAACTAGCTCACCTGTACTAGCCTCCACTTTCGAACTGCTAACAGGCTCAGACTGAACACGTCTGCTCTGTCCAAGGACAGGAATCTGACTGAATGAATCACTCCCCTCCACACCCCTGCTGGGTGTGTCCGAAGTGTACGTGATGTTATGAAGAGCCCTTAACTGTTACCTCTCCACTCATCCTCCTGGTATTGTGTACCAGGGCTACACATTCCCCCATGGTAAACGACAGCACTCCCGGGCTGTGAAATATAAAGAGACATTTTTGTTTATGCATTTAACATTAAACATTAAACATTAATTCGTCCCATCCGGGAGGTAAGGATGTCTTGAACGTTGCAAAACAATAACATTATAGAAAAATACAAAAAGTATTAATGCATCAAAACATTATATATAGAAAAATACAATATTAAATAACATTTCCATATAAATAGACAATATGCTTGTGAAGGACCCGCACCAAACCTTCAACGTGGGTCCTGGGTGGGCTGCAGGACATCCGAATGCAGACCTCACTCAGTGCCACACCACACGGGTTTTATGTTCAGAGGTAAGTCAAGGCTTCATGTGAAACCATTGAAAGGCACCTTAGTGCAACTATTTACAAGATACAGTTTTTGGGCTGGCTCAGTCCTCAGCCTCTGAGTCCATTATAAGACATAATAGGGAAAAAAAACATATATATATAGACTTTTTACAATATTCACATTAATTCGTTATGGTCACTGCTGATATCTAATGGGTAACTTCCCTTTGGTGGTTCGCTCTGATCTACGTGGTGTAGCTTCAGGTATATCAAGTTGCGATCTGTCTGCACTGCGTAACGGCAAACTATAGAACTGCCTCAATCTTTCTATGGATCTGGCAAGCGTACTGATGGCTGGGCGGTGTGAGTCAGCTTCACCAGGGGATCCCATAGTATGGGGCGCTGCTTCAGATGATCCTTCTTGAGATTCCATAGGTTGAGGTGTTGCTGGAATGGGTAACTCCTGAGCGGGCTCAACTGGCACCACGGGCACAACTGGAGGTAGAACTTCCTCTTGTGGCTGATAAAACTGCAACACTGGAATTATCACAGCATCTCCCAGTCTAGGCCAATCCGCAGGAAAATCTCCCAGATCCGTGTGTATGACCTCTTCCTTTCTTTCTTCTTGATTGATGACAGGGTTCTTTCCACAACGCTTTAAGGGTTCTGGACACAATTTCAAATGGTCTCTGGACACAGTGGTTGTTGTTCTTCCTCCGTCCTTACTGACGACACAAACTTTTCTGTTGTCATATTTAGAATCTTGTATGACGTAGGGTTCTTGCTCCCACTGGTTATCCAATTTGTGCATCTTCCTTTTCCTTTTTAATACTACCTCTTCAGGCATCAAAGGCTTGGCAGGAGCATTTCTGTTGTAAACATCTTCCTGTTTTCCCCGTGCCTTGTTGAGACTTTCCTCCACGCAGACTTGCACTCTTCTGTATTGCTCTTGCCGATTGATGTCCCAGTTTTCAACGGCGTCGTCTGCCTCCGGTTCTACCACTCCAAGTTCTAAATCCATTGGTAGTCTTCCGGGCCTTGCTCTCATAAGATAGGCTGGAGTGCAGTTAGTTGAACTTACAGGTATATGGTTATACAAGTCAACCAAATCAGGTAGTAAATCCGGCCATCGATTCCTGTCTTCCAACGGTATGGATCTCAACAAGTCAAGGACAATATGGTTCATTTTTTCACAAAGACCGTTGGTTTGAGGGTGATATGGTGTTGTTCTAATTTTCTTGCACCCGTACATGTGACAGAATTCCTTGAATAAATCGGCTTCGAAAGCAGGTCCCTGATCGGTTAATACTTGCTCCGGATACCCATGCGGTCTGCAGAAGCTTGCTTGAAAGGTTTTCGCGGCCGTCACTGCGGTCTGGTCCTTAACTGGAACAACCACCAGAAATCTGGAGTAATGGTCCACCATGGTCAAGGCGTATGAGTATCCAGATCTACTTGGCGACAGTTTGACGTGGTCCAGGGCCACAATCTCCAGGGGACGAGTCGTCCGGATAGGTTGCAGGGGTGCCTTCTGACTACCGTAGTCCTTTCTTCTGAGACCACAGGGTCCACAGTTCCGACACCACCTCTCGATGGAGCTGCGCATCCCTACCCAGTAGAACCGGCATCTCAACAGGGTCTCCAGCTTTCTCCAGCCAAAGTGTCCTGCTTGATCGTGGTACGCTTCCAACACCATTGGGATGTCTGCCTTGGGGACCACTATTTGCCAGACCATCTCGTGGGTTCTGGGGTTGACGTATCTCCTGCACAACTTCTCACGGTATAGGAACAACCTGCTTTTCTCGTTCCACAGGAGCTTTGCTGACATAGGTGCATCCTTTTCCAAAGAGGAACCTTCCTGTTTTAACAACTCCTTGATGCGGCTGACCACTGGATCACTGTCCTGAGTCTCTTTCCAGCTGTGATGGGGTAAAGGATTTAATGTTGCACCATACTGCTTTCTGTTAACTCGATGCTCATGGACTACCCCATTTCGATGGAACGCAGGTAGCTCAATTTCTTCCAGGTCGTCCGATTCTTCTTCCGTGTCAGAGTCATGCGGCCTTCGGGACAACGCGTCAGCATTAGCATTCTTTCGACCTGCCCGGTACTTGATAGTAAACTGGTAATTGGACAACCGAGCCATCCATCGCTGCTCCATGGCACCCAACTTGGCCGTTTCTAGGTGCGTTAGCGGGTTGTTATCTGTAAACGCAGTGAACCGATTGGAGGCCAGATAGTGCTTAAATCTTTCAGTGATGGCCCAGACCAGCGCCAGAAACTCCAGCTTGAAGCTGCTATAATTTTCCGGATTCCTCTCAGTTGGCCTGAGTTTTCTGCTGGCATATGCGATGACTTTTTCTTGGCCATTCTGCTTCTGACTGAGAACTGCTCCCAAACCTTCATTACTAGCGTCGGTGTACAACAGGAACGGTTGGCTGTAATCAGGATAGGTTAAGATCTCATCACCTGTAAGGATCTCTTTCATCTTTTGGAATGCTTCAGCCTGTTCTTTACCCCAATTAAAGGGAGGGTTTCTGCTCTTTAAGGATTGTCCTACCAGGAGGTCCTGTAAAGGAGCTGCCTTCTTCGTGTAATCTTTCACGAATCTCCTGTAGTAACCCGTTAGTCCCAGGAACTGTCGCACTTCCTTAAGGTTCTTCGGCTCCGGCCACTTCTGGATGGCAGTGACTTTCTCTGGGTCCGGCGCTACTCCTTCCGAACTGACGATGTGCCCCAAGTATTGTACCTTCTGTTTGAGTAGATGGCATTTTGAGGGTTTTAACTTCATCCCGTACCTGGACAGGGACTCGAATACTTCTGCCAGGTGCTTCAGATGGTCCTCATATGTCTTGGAATACACGATAACGTCGTCTAGGTATAGCAGCACGGTTTCAAAATTGAGATGTCCCAGACAGTTTTCCATCACTCTCTGAAATGTTCCTGGGGCACTACTGAGCCCAAACGGCATTCTATCGAACTCACAGAGCCCCATTGGGGTGGTGAAAGCCGTTTTCTCACGATCCTCCTCAGCCACAGCCACTTGCCAGTAACCACTAGTCAGATCAAGGATAGAAAAGTAGTTAGCCGTTTTCAGAGCAGCTAATGATTCCTCTATACGTGGTAACGGGTATGCATCCTTGTGTGTTATGCGGTTCACCTGCCTGTAATCCACACACATTCTCATACTACCATCTTTCTTTTTAACCAGAACTAGAGGTGCTGCCCAGGGGCTACAACTATCCCTTATCACCCGGCTTTCTTCATATCATTCAACATTTCTTTAGCCTTCTGGTAATGAGCTGGAGGTATAGGCCTGTACCGCTCTTTGATGGGAGGATGACTGCCTGTAGGGATATGATGTTGGACTCCCTTAATTACCCCAAAATCAAGTGGATTCTTGCTAAACACTTGGGCATACTCTTGCACCACCCGTAATACCCCTTGCTTCTGGTGAGCGGGAGTGGTGTCCGTCCCAACATGGAGCTGCTGACACCATTCCGCCACCTGAGTTGCTGGGTCATTGTCCTCCGCTATTTGACAGGAGTCTAAGGACTCAGCCGGGAGAATAGAATTATTGTCGACAGCATGTAGTTTAGCAATGGTTGCATAACGGGGTAAGTTTACCTCATCATCTCCCCAATTGAGAAGCCGTACCGGTACTCTTCCATTCACCACCTCTACTACTCCTCTAGCAGTCATAAGTGTAGGTCTATGTTCTGAATGGTGGGGTTCTACTACAGCTTGGTAGTTCTGTCCTCTCAGACCTATGGCTGCCCTGCACCAGATGATCATTTCACTCATTGGGGGTATCACAATAGGATCCGAGTCAGTGACCCGTACATTACCAATTTCGCCGTCGGTAAGCTTCGCTTGCTGCTGACACACCAGGGCCCGGATCTCTCTTTGGATTACTCCTCTCTGCCTTGGTCGGGCAATCTCAGCGAGCTGTTGGAGTAAGAACACAACTTCTCCCAAACAATTACCGATAATGTTAGTACCCAAAATTATATTTAAACCGTTCTCCTCATTTACAGTCTTTACTACCAGAAGCCCCTGGTCTTTCAATTCCTCTCTGCCCACTTTTACATCTACACATTTTGTTCCGAGTACTTCTACAGGAAGACCATTAGAAGCATACACGGTAAAGTCAAGGCTCGGAGGTTTAAGACTGTCCATTGACCAGTACTTGGTATATAGGGCATCAGGAATTAGGGTCACCTGCGACCCAGTGTCTAACAATGCTGGAACAGCAATACCATCTAGAATAATAGACAGGTAGGGTCGCCCGCCCACATACCTGCGGTTCCAGTCTAGGGGGCCTGACGGGTATTCTCCTGGGTGTTGGCCCTTGGACCCAGGTTCTGCCCGTTTAAAGGACACTGTGGAGACAGATGACCTTTCCGGTTGCATCGGTAACAGATGATCTCTCGACGAGGAGGGTGTTGATCAGAGGTCGCTCCTGGGGGTGGCGTTGTCCTCCTCCGGGGGGGCGACGTCTTCTTTCTTCTCCGGTGCATCCACGGGATGTCTTCTGGGCAGTCAGCTAACAAGATCTTCCCTTCCTCCTCTTTCCGCAGCTGTAGGGCACTCATCACAGCGGCCAGATTTTTAGTCAGCTGGCGCACCTCTGAGCGCAGACAGTCCAATTCACTAGGAGGTGTCATCTGCGCTTTGGCTTCGGCCACTAACGGGGAACAGGGGGTTACTACCGGTTCCAGAGTGACTTCACCCTGATGATGTTGGGTGGCCACCTCAGGTTTGCCCAGGGGCCGCAGCCCTTTTATTGCCATGTCCTTTAGGGCATCAAAGGTAGCATCCGGATGATCTAAGGACCACCAATTTACAGTTCTGCGTTCCTCTTGGGATCTCAATCCCTGTATAAATTGTTCTTTCAACATTTTATTCTCATCGATAGCATTTAAATTGTTAATCTGCTTGAGGGCTCTCAGGGCTCCCTGTAGTCGGCAAGCGTAGTCCCGGATGCTGTCACCTGGCTGTTGTGAACAGTGATAGAAGGCCATCCGGAGATCCGTTTCTGTGCGGTCTTCAAATATGGCATGTAGCTTAAGGAAGATCGCAGGTACCGACTCCTGATCAACGGTATCCCAAGTCTCTACTTCCCTCTCAGCAGCGCCAGTTAGCTGCCCTATTAGCACAGCAGCTTTTTGTCTCTCAGGCATGGAGTACATTTCTAGGATGCTGCATAACTTCCGCTTGAAGCCTGCTAATGTGCCTGGCTCACCGCTGTACTGGGGAAGCCATTTCGCCCCAGGCATATATGGGAGCGTTAGTGGCATGATCGGGACTACCGGACTGGGTGCTGGGCCTGCGCCCCCATCTGGCGCTACAATACCAGGCGGTGCGGGATTGGGGACTCCGGCTGGGGCCGCACTGTCAGCCGGTTGTTGTGACATCTTAGCGCCCCCTTGGTTAAACGGAGCCTACCGGTTTCAGACGCTGCTATTTCACAGGCACCGCAGTGGGAACAGGACCTTCGTCGCAGGCGCTCTGATGTCAGAGCGTTCACTTCCTGTTGCAGGACCTGCCGCTGAGTCAGAGCCAGGGGCGTGTCCAAGACTTTGCGCGCTCTTTCAGGTACGCCCACCTTCTTCTCCAGCGCCTTAGGGCGCGAATCTGGCGGCAAATATGGCGGTATTTGGCGCCAAACAACAGCAACAGTCTTTTTCGCCAAAACACTCCACAGGCACACAGGGCTCGCAATGCTGCAAGTTTCGTATCCTGTTCGTGACGCCAAGTTGTATCGACCCGCCACCACAATTGTGGATTACCAGGGCAATGGGGTACTCAGAGCCGAGCCCATGGAAGTCTATGGGTTGTCACGGGTAGCGGTGGCTCGGTCTGTGGCCCTGGCGGTCTGGCGTATGATTGGGGGAATATTTACAGGGGATAGATTTATATACAGTTCGTGACGCCACCTGTAGTCTTCTGGTAATTTGTACCAGCGCTGCTGTAGATCTCTGAGGGGATGGTGAGGCAGCTAGATGTCGGGTCCCCTACAGGTGGGACTCTTCCCTCAGGTCGGTAGTTAAAGCAGGGTTGTGCAAGCATGCAAGTAAATAACACAGTCTCACACATCAGCGTCTCTCCATACCTTTACTTGTAAGATGGTAAGGCAGTTCCCAGGGAGGCTGATGGGGTTGATGGAGGATGAGCTTTGAGGCAACGGTTAAGCAAGTTAGGGGCCTCCTTTACTGTCCAATGTTGATGAGTGCAACCAGCCTGAAGCGTAGTTCCCTCTATAATTCCAGCTATTCCAAAGCTGTTCTGCCCAGTCAGTTTTGTGGTCGGAGCCTTCCTGTGGGAGAGCTGAATTCCTATCTTGTCCTGCAGAGACTCAAGGTCCTCACTTCCCCTGACCCCAGTTACGTACTGACTCTTCAGGGCTGCTTGCCACGACCTAAGGTCCGGTAAGCCTCTGGTTTTCTTACCACTAAGCTTGAAGCTATAGTGATCCTTCGGTCCCCAGTGACCGGTTACAATGTGCAGGTATCCTTGACCTATGGCACTTCTCTGTTCTCTTCCACTTTGCCCTTCGATTTGCTCAACTCTTAATAGATATCTCAGTCCGATTTCCAGTGGGGCACAGCTCTGACTAGGCTGAGGTGAACTAGCTCACCTGTACTAGCCTCCACTTTCTGAACTGCTAACAGGCTCAGACTGAACACGTCTGCTCTGTCCAAGGACAGGAATCTGACTGAATGAATCACTCCCCTCCACACCCCTGCTGGGTGTGTCCGAAGTGTACGTGATGTTATGAAGAGCCCTTAACTGTTACCTCTCCACTCATCCTCCTGGTATTGTGTACCAGGGCTACACACAACCTTTTTGTGGCCCTTGCGCCGTCGACGACGAGAGGGGGACTCTCTTCCCTCGTCTAGCCTCTCCTGACTGACCTCACTTTTTACTTTCATAGTGTCCCAGTCAGCTACGGGTCTGTGTCACTCCCCATGGTGTTGTGGACTAACAGGTCACCTCCCACTTTGACGTCACCCCCTTCTACTGGAGCTACCCCGTTATCAACGGTCACATTGTCATTTTTAGGAGGTACCAACCACCACCAGTAACAATTTTCAGTTTTCCACACTCTACACTCTTGTGAAAATCCACCCCTTTTTAGACTCCGCCCCTTTTTTAACAACCACACCGGCAGGGTAATTTTTACACAAAAAATCAGCAGTAGTCTTAGGACTCAGTTCACAACATCTCTTACCACCTCCCCGGGCACTCTGTGACAACACTGGCACCCCCGGAGAGTCCATAGAATGGTCCACTGCCGCCATTCTATACGGTGCCCACAGCTCCCGCACCATGTCCAGTTGCATGTCCAGTAGACATTTCTCAAATATGCGGTCCGACTCGTCAGACCCATTCGTTGCTCCGTTCACAGCCATCGCGGAGCACTGTTCACACCAGAACTTCACCGCTTTCCCTTGAAAAAATCTTCGTGGCCCCGCCGAGCCACAGCAAAACTGGATTTGAGTGCGACGACAATCTTCGCAACCCCGCCGAGTTGCAGCCAAAAACTGGATTTGAGTGCGACGACAATCTTCGTAACCCCCACCGAGTCACAGCAAGATGCCTTCGTGACCCCACTGAGTCACAGCAAGATGCTTGTATCCACACTCGTCGTCCATGCTGTCAGACTTCTCTGTCTCAACAACGGCAGTCTTCACTCAAGACATACACACTCCACAGTCTTTTCCACAGAAAGTTCAGCTTTGCTGTGCAGACACTTTTTTTTTTTTTTCCTTTTGCAAACTCTATTAGGGCTACTGTATCTTTAAGACTGCTCCAACAGACGTTTTTGCTGACACACCTTTTTTTTTTTTCTCTGCTGCTGCTTCAACAGACTTCACCTTTATTGCTGTCTCTCGCCACTGTGCTGCACACACATTCTAGCACCAATTGTATCAGCCACTGTGCTGCCCCAGCATTCTCCGCCAATTGTAAGCTTTTCAGGGGATATAGCTCTGGGATCGCCGTCCGGGTAGACGGAGTGGCATAGAAACAGTTCATTCACAGCAGTACTGGTGCAACTGGCCGCAACCAGTTTTATTTAAAGTCAAAAGCAAACAAGACATAAAACAAATCATAAACAGAAGACCTGGGCTTGTCCAGCCACTTACTACACTTAGATAGATTTCCCTATCTATCCGGGTCCCGACTCTAATAGCCTGGGCCAAAACAACACTATGTTCAGCATTTACCAGCATGGAGGTTCACAGAGTCTCCTCCTTGTGTCTGAAGGCACCTTCAACGTCCAGACTTGAGAGAGCTCCCCTCCTATTCAGCAGCTATCCGCATGGATTCTCACAGAGACTACTCCTCTGTCCGGGGTACATCGAGCACCCAGACTGAGACAGCTCATACTCCTGGAGACTGCTTCTTGTGCCTGGACTCCTTGTCCAGACTAAGCGAGCTCCCCTCCTATTCAGCAGCTATCCGCATGGATTCTCACAGAGACTACTCCTGTGTCCGGGGTACATCGAGCACCCAGACTGAGACAGCTCGTACTCCTGGAGACTGCTTCTTGTGCCTGGACTCCTTGTCCAGACTAAGCGAGCTCTCTGACTGTGTTCGCAGACACCTACTTCTGGTCTCCTAATTAACACCTGAGTGATTTCAGGTTTGAGCTGCAAGTGTGTACTGAATAGAAGGTGTAGTGACCTATCTCCACCACTAGTTTTACAAAGCCACACATTTCCCTTATACCATACAGCACAGTACCTAGGTGAAATGTACACCCCATTCAACACATATGCTTTCACTGACTCACAACAGTCACAACGAAAGTATAGCTGACAGAGAATCTCCCTCTGGACTGGGTATAAATACCCTCCCAGATCCAAAGGGAGGCCAGCAAAAGTTAACCCTGAGTGGACAGGACATTAACCATGACCTATACCATGACAATACCTTTGTAACCTCGGCCAGATCTGTGCCTTGCCACAAGTCTGTCTCTGAGCTCCTTGGCCAGTTCCTTTGACCTCATGATTCTCATTTGATCTGACATGCACTGTGAGCTGTGAGGTCTTATATAGGCAGGTGTGCGCCTTTATAAATCAAGTCCTATCAGTTTAATGAAACACAGCTGGACTCCAATGAAGAAGTAGAACCATATCAAGGAGGATCACAAGGAAATGGACAGCATGTGACTATGAGTGTCTGAGCAAAGGATCTGAATACTTATGACCATGTGATATTTCAGTTTTCTTTTTTAATAAATTTGAAAAAATTTCTACTTTTCTGGTTTTTATCAGTCAAGATGGGGTGCAGAGTGTACATTAATGATAAAAAAATTAACTTTTTTGCATTTACCAAATGGCTGCAACGAAACAAAGAGTGAAAAATTTTAAGGGGTCTGAATACTTTCCAAACCCACTGTACATTACATTACTGATCCTAAGTTACATCCTGTACTATACCCCAGAGCTGCACTCACTATTCTGCTGGTGTAGTCACTGTGTACATACTTTACATTACTGATCCTGTACTGATCCTGAGTTACATCCTGTATTATACTCCAGAGCTGCACTCACTATTCTGCTGGTGCAGTCACTGTGTACATACATTATATTATTGATCCTGCACTGATCCTGAGTTACATCCTAAATTATACGCCAGAGCTGCACTCACTATTCTGCTGGTGGAGTCACTGTCACTGTGTACATACATTATATTACTTATCCTGTACTGATCCTGAGTTACATCCTGTATTATACCCCAGAACTGCACTCACTATTCTGCTGGTGCAGTCACTGTGTACATACATTACACTACTTATCCTGTACTGATCCTGAGTTACATCCTGTGTTATACTCCAGAGCTGAACTCACTATTCTGCTGGTGCAGTCACTGTGTACATACATTACATTACTGATCCTGAGTTACATCCTGTATTATACCCCAGAGCTGCACTCACTATTCTGCTGGTGCAGTCACTGTGTACATACATTACATTACTGATCCTGTACTGATCCTGAGTTACATCCTGTATTATATGCCAGAGCTGCACTCACTATTCTGCTGGTGCAGTCACTGTGTACATACATTACATTATTGATGCTGTCCTGTTCCTGAGTTACATCCTGTATTATACTCCAGAGCTGCACTCACTATTCTGCTGGTGAAGTCACTGTGTACATACATTACATTACTGATCCTGTACTGATCCTGAGTTACATCCTGTATTATATGCCAGAGCTGCACTCACTATTCTGCTGGTGCAGTCACTGTGTAGATACATTACATTATTGATCCTGTCCTGTTCCTGAGTTACATCCTGTATTATACTCCAGAGCTGCACTCACTATTCTGCTGGTGCAGTCACTGTGTACATACATTACATTACTGATCCTGTACTGATCCTGAGTTACATCCTGTATTATATGCCAGAGCTGCACTCACTATTCTGCTGGTGCAGTCACTGTGTAGATACATTACATTATTGATCCTGTCCTGTTCCTGAGTTACATCCTGTATTATACTCCAGAGCTGCACTCACTATTCTGCTGGTGCAGTCACTGTGTACATACATTACATTACTGATTCTGAGTTACATCCTGTATTATACCCCAGAGCTGCACTCACTATTCTGCTGGTGCAGTCACTGTGTACATACATTACATTACTGATCCTGAGTTACATCCTGTATTATACTCCAGAGCTGCACTCACTATTCTGCTGGTGCAGTCACTGTATACATACATTACATTACTGATCCTGAGTTACATCTTGTATTATACTCCAGAGCTGCACTCACTATTCTGCTGGTGCAGTCACTGTGTACATACATTACATTACTGATCCTGAGTTACATCCTGTATTATACCACAGAGCTGCACTCACTATTCTGCTGGTGCAGTCACTGTATACATACATTACATTACTGATCCTGAGTTACATCTTGTATTATACTCCAGAGCTGCACTCACTATTCTGCTGGTGCAGTCACAGTGTACATACATTACATTACTGATCCTGAGTTACATCCTGTATTATACCTCAAAGCTGCACTCACTATTCTGCTGGTGCAGTCACTGTGTACATACATTACATTACTGATCCTGTACTGATCCTGAGTTACATCCTGTATTATACTCCAGAGCTGCAGTCACTATTCTGCTGGTGCAGTCACTGTGTACATACATTACATTACTGATCCTGAGTTACATCCTGTATTATACTCCAGAGCTGCACTCACTATTCTGCTGGTGCAGTCACTGTGTACATACATTACATTACTGATCCTGAGTTACATCCTGTATTATACCCCAGAGCTGCACTCACTATTCTGCTGGTGCAGTCACTGTGTACATACATTACATTACTGATACTTACATCCTGATTACTGAGAATGACTTAATCAATTTACAGAGAACCCAAGATACTTCAGGTTTTGCGCGTTCTGGTGAATTTTAATGCCTTTGAATTATTCATTACCCAACTAGTGTGAAAGTTGGCTGCTACAACAGAGAAAAGCTTCCCGTGTCATTGGTACTGACTTTGTATATTACTGCTGCTATTAGTATTAAACTTTTACTAGAATATAATCCCAAATAAGTACATACCACACGCTATAGCGAGCAAGTGAGTTTGCCAAGTGAGAGCATAAAACATTCCACCCACTGCAATGCAAGCCAAAACCGAGTTATAGCCCCACAGACCAAAGTAGATCTTTTCGAACGGAGTCGCCAGACTTAACCCTAAAAATGAAGAAGAATTGAACTTAATATATCCAAAAAGTCATGCAACAGTTTTCAGACTGATCTTCAATGAATGAAATACAAATTATAGACTTGGAACTCCATGTGGAGTGCCAAGCCAAGTCTATAATTTGTATTTGTGAAACCCTAATACTCTACTTCAATGAATGAAGACAAATGGTATGAAGACATAATAATCTGAAGGGAGAAGAATAGGTAATCAAGCTGTAGTACGACTTTTGGTGCTGGTTGATGCCACCATACCCTTCCATGTAGGACTTTTTTGACACTACAAAGTGAACAAACTTGTGCTCATTTGCACTTCTTTGCAACAAGGGATGGAAAGTTAAACTACTGTATGTCATGACTTAGGACGGGTTCTTTCCATTTCCGTCTTGGTCAGGTCAGGGTTAATTTAGTTGCCTTTCTTTGGTTTTGGGGCTGCTATTTAATACTGGCTTTTCCTTTGGTTCAGTATCGGTAATACTCCTGTTTACTTGGCTCGAGCTGCTGACTCAGGTTACTCTGACCATAATTGTTGTTTCTCTGTATGCTTCTGTTTTGTGTATGACCCGGTTTGTCCCTGGATTCGTTTCTGCCTTGTGTTTCTGTACCATCCTGACTTCTCTGGCGTCTGATACTTGGTTTACCTCCTGACTACTCTCTCGTTCTGCCCTTCGGTTCCCAGGTTCCCTCCTGGCTTTGACCCCTGGCTCATTATTGGCTCATTATTGGTTTCTCTCTCGTCTCATCCTCCAGCTCCCGTTACCCCATCTGTCTTCCGATCCTTGAACCGTTTCTGACTACGTCCCGGTTACCTCTTCCAGCCGGTGGTTGGCTGCACCCCCCGTCCAGTCCTCTGACCTCGCGCGTCCTGCTGGGGTCCGCCCCTGTGTTCACAGCACTACACGGTGTCTTACCTGCCCTCTGGCTGCCCGGTATTTTCCGTTCAGCGCCCCCGAGGCTCCCCAGGTGACACAAGCTGTTCCAGTGATAGTTTAACTTTCCATCCCTTGTTGTAAAGAAGTGCAAATGAAGCCAAGTTTGTTCACTTTGTAATGGCCATGTTTAGGAAATGCAAATACAGACCCTGATGGGGCTAATTTGGGTGGATCCCTTCCACAGAAGTTGTGTCTATTGTGCATCATGTATGTCTCAAAAGTATCAAGTGTCACAATGATACAAAACTTATTTAGTGAAGACCCATTCACTGACAATGAGACAACTCCATGGGGAGCATGTCTATTAGCAATAGAAACCAGCCAGTAACATATTTACCTGCTAACATCCCCAAAGCTGATCCAATTGCTGCATGCATGCAGATGATTGGGGAGGATACAAACAAAGCCACCAGGAAAATCCCTCCAGTCCAAGGGTTATGACATCCATACACCTGACCAACACCAACTGGGACAGCTTTCAGTAGCTGCAAGACAAACAGGAAATTATATTTACATTTTATTGAAGGATGCACTAATCAAACTCATAGTATTTACACCCACAGGAACTCACAGTACTAAGTATGGAAATCAAAAAAGGCTTAGATGGCAACATTGTTTAAAAGTGCTTATACATATTCAATAGCTGTTGGCCACCTGATTCCTCTTGATCTGATTGCGCTTGCAAGTATTCGCTAAGGGGAGAGTAGGTTTAGGGTGTATCTCACTGGCCAATCGAGGCTGTTAACTGACCTCCGATCGGATACATGTAACCTGTTTAGAAAGGGTGACCACTCTTCTTTAATACTATGATTCTGTGATCGTAAAATATCATCGACAACACAAGGACAATGTTCTGCCAAGAACGATTATTTTTAAGCAAGTTTAAAATTATTTAGCAAATGAACTTGCGTTTGCTGGTTTGTCAGGTGATTGGCAACCTATTTAAACCAGCTGATCATTGGGAAAGAGCATTCTTCAGAACCCTCATTCATGATTATCGTCCAAATAAAGCACCTTAAAAAGTTGGTGGACACCTTAGACGGACTCTTAACCTCCTTTAGAAGATTCGTCCACATGGCCAATCATTGACCTCATGCCCTTCCAAACATCACCGGTTAGAGTAGAATTAGAAGCTCTGCCATGAAATTGGCAGGTTCAGAGAACATTTCTCTAATATATATGGGAAATTAAGGCTGATCAGAAAGTCTAGGGAGTGGTGAAACCGGATAAATGAGCTTTCAAAGTGCTGTAGACTGACCAAGAAGACTCCAGGATAAAGCGAGGCATTTAATGAACTGGATTCTGCTTGATAAATATACTTAATTTGGGAAAATTATAAGAATGTATATTGTAACCATGAGTAATAAGATCTAGAAAGCAGGAGAATAAAATCTAAGTCATAGTGAAGTGCCACCAAGACGTATAAGCAATATATTTTATCTTGTAATTTTTATGAGTTCCTCCTAAGATCTCCGAGCGGCCGGCAAGTAAAGACAGTTCTCAAACACGCATATATTTTACTGCTTATGTTCACAGCTGGGGAGTGACCGTGCCATGTAAAAACCAAATCTGACTTCACACTTTTTATGAGTTCTCAGTCCAATAAATTCTACCGCAAGCCATTTCAAATAATTGCTTTACTTTAAGACAAATAAATGAATGCCAGGTGATAAAACCATCACAGTGCGAGACGGTCGATACAGGGAGAGCGATATTTCTATGTGGAATATACAGAAGAACTGGGAATTTGCTATGTACCTGTATACACTGAGGGGAAGACAGTTACAGTGAGACCTACAATTTTACACCATTGATTATGTAATACTAAAATATCCCAAAATCTAGAATTCTAGATCGTTTACTATTAAACAGTTTATGCCATTAATCATAGGCAGGGTATATTGCCTCCATATCCAGTACGCAGCAGAACTGTCCTGTGCCTGGTGATAAGACAAATGGCTTCGGGGGAATGGGGTTAGATGACTAGTTTATTTTTTTATTTTATAAGTCAATACTTTTCGGAGGCTGTGGGGGCCTTCATACTGTGTGAGGGCTGTGGGGGCCTTCATACTGTGTGAGGGCTGTGGGGACTTCATACTGTGTGAGGGCTATGGGGACTTCATACTGTGTGAGGGCTGTGGGGACTTCATACTGTGTGAGAGCTGTGGGGACTTCATACTGTATGAGGGCTGTGGGGGCCTTCATACTGTGTGAGGGCTGTGGGGACTTCATACTGTGTGAGGGATGTGGGGACTTCATACTGTGTGAGGGCTGTGGGGACTTCATACTGTGTGATGACTGTGGGGACTTCATACTGTGTGAGGGGCAATGGGGGCCTTCATACTGTGTGAGGGCTGTGGGGACTTCATACTGTGTGAGGGCTGTGGGGGCCTTCATACTGTGTGAGGGCTGTGGGGACTTCATACTGTGTGAGGGATGTGGGGACTTCATACTGTGTGAGGGCTGTGGGGACTTCATACTGTGTGAGGGCTGTGGGGACTTCATACTGTGTGAGGGCTGTGGGGGCCTTCATACTGTGTGAGGGCTGTGGGGACTTCATATTGTGTGAGGGCTGTGGGCACTTCATATTGTGTGAGGGCTGTGCGGACTTCATACTGTGTGAGAGCTGTGGGCACTTCATACTGTGTGAGAGCTGTGGGCACTTCATATTGTGTGAGGGCTGTGGGGCCTTCATACTGCGTGAGGGCTGTGGGGGTCTTCATACTGCGTGAGGGCTGTGGGGCCTTCATACTATGTGAGGGCTGTGGTGACTTCTCACTGTGTGAGGGCTGTGTGGACTTCATACTGTGTGGTTAACTGTGGGGGTCACTGTTGGGGTTTCATTTTTGTGAGTGGGACTGTGGGGGCATAATAGTAAAGGGGTATCACATTGTGTGGGGGGACTGTGGGTACATCTACTGTATTGGGGTCATTGGGCCTTTCACAATGTGTGTCTGAACTGTGGGGCAGGCATCACTTAGGGCGCATTATACTGTGTGGGGGGACATGATAAGCATCATACTTTTTTGAGGGCTGTGGGGAACAACTACTATTTGTGGAAGAACTGTGAAGACATCATGCTTTATGGGGGCACTATAGGGAAATCCAACTGTGTTGGGGCACTGTGGGGACATTATATTGTGTTTTTGGGTGTACTCAGGGTTTAAATTTCACTGTTGGGGTATCATGCTATGTGTGCGGACATTTTTGGGAACATCATATTCTATGGGCCATCGTATCTTAGTAGGTGAGAGCATTAAACACTTCAATAGGGCGAGAATACTGTGCAAATGTTGTAATACATGTCTCTCTCCCGTTTTTAAAGTTGGGAGGTTTGCCTTATGTGTGTGCCACTAGATGCCATGACCCATCTACTTTGCTGTGTTTTTGGGGTTTGGTGGGGCAATTCTAACCTTTGCTATAGGGCTCCATGATTTCTATGTATGGCCCTATGGATAGGTGTAGGTACAAAAAGAACAGGCTGCTGTCCTGGCAAGGCATTTGAGTATGTAAAATTTGACAGATAAAACAAGTGTGTAAAAAAAAAAAGTTTTTGACTTGCATATTTTTTTTTGTGGGGGGGTAGACAGGCACAGTGAAAAGTCTGTTTTTTGGAAATTTTCTTTTGTATATTTTAGAAATACAATTATTCTACCCATTACAAAAAGGATTGCACAAGAAATACAAAGACTAAAGATTAGTCGCTTGTGACATGCAAACACACCATCTCTGTCTGACACTAATTTCAGGGTTTTTTCCCTGTAAAAAATATTGCGCTGCATTGCTTCTGCTTTGTAGTGCATTATGAATGAAAAAAATATAGCAGAAGAAATGCAGCTACACCATATCACTGATCAAGCACACTGAGTTTTGCACTGCTGCTAGCATCTCTCCTATCTCTCACTGCCCCACTAGTAAAGGCATCTTTGTATTATTCACTGATTACTACATTCATGTTCACTGCTGTAGTTGCACAACACCACTATCTGGAGTATTTGGTCACTGTTTTAAAGCTTTCTCTTCATATCTCTATTGCTAAAGCCCCCGTCACACTAAGCGAGATCGTCACCGTCAAGCGTCACACAGCGACCTAGCTAGCCATCTCGCTATGTGTGACACGCAGCGACGATCAGCCCCCTGATGGGTATCGCTGATTGTCGCTGAATGTCCTGGACCATTTTTTGATCGTTGGTCTCCCGCTGGCCACTCGCATCGCTGCGTGGTGACAGCGGGAGACCACGATCAGCGAGCTGGGAGCTGGTATCCAATGTACATATCAGGTAAGTAAGGGCGGCGCCACGCCTAGTTACCCGATATGTACCCGGGTTTTACTGGCTCCAAGAGTCTGCTGTTAGAGCGCTGGGAGCCGGTATCTAGGGTACATATCGGGTAACTAGGTGCTGCGCGGTGCTTAGTTACCCGATTTTGTACATTGGATACTGGCTCTCAGGGCTCTACAGCAGACTCTGGGAGCCGGTAACCAGGGTACATATCGGGTAACTAGAAGCGGCGCCGCCCTTAGTTACCCGCTGTTTACACTGGATACCAGCGTGCTCGCTGGTTCTGATCGCTGGTGAGTCTGCCTATGTGACAGCTCACCAGCGACCACAAAGCAACGCAGCAGCGATCCCTGTCAGGTGTTATCGTTGTCGGGATCGATGCTGCGTCGCTGAGTGTGACGGGACCCTAAGCTGTGAGGTCTGAAGTCATCTTACGATCCTAAATCGTATTAAAATAGCTGCTGCGTTCCCTGCCTTGGCTTTTATAAATGGTCTGACAGTCCCCTCTTGACTGACTGTGCCTTTACCATTCGATGTAATAGCTGCAAGGCTTTATGGGGGTAGTGAACGCTGCTCCCAGATTACTCCTCATGGTTAAATGGTTGATACAGTTGAAGATAAGACAGGTATATCAAGTCCAACATATAAAACCTAACAATGTTGATCCCGAGGAAGATAAAAAATCCTGAGGAATCAAGGAATGTACCGAGGGGTTTTAATTACCCCACAAAAGGGACAATTCTAATCCATTTTCCTAGATACCTGATTTAACTAGGGATAATTACACAAGAAGAAGACAGACCAAGTCGTTTTGGGACATTTGGAAAGAATAAAAGGTAATGATAATGGTAACCATAGCAAATCTTGAAATGGGGTCCACCTTCACCCTGGACTGCAGGACATTTTGAGTACCGCTACATAAAATGTATGCTTTATGGACATATTGCCCTGGTCAGTGATACTCTTGTCGCCAGCAGCATCATCCTCTGACTGGACCATCATACTTCCATCATGAAATTATCTTGTCTGGTCATGGTTGAGTCAGCCATTTATTCTTTTAATTGTACATTAAAATGTAGTAGTACCGAAAGAGTTCACTTGTCTAACCTCATTAGTTTCACATTTTCTCATTTTAATCACTTCTTACCGAGGGTATTTGGACATCTGTCCAAGTGATGTTCGGAACGGCATCTATAGGTTGGATATCGACAGTAGGGAAGAATATATTGTAGTGACCGGTGGGCTATGTGCAGACATACTGCAATGTTGAAAGGCAGGGTGAAGACCGGCAGGTCCCATTTGCTGAATATAGAGCCAAAGCACTGGACAAGACAGGGCTGAAAAAAAAATGGTATAAAATGATATAAAAAAAGACCAAAGATAATCTAAATGTGAACATTAGGTAAAGACTCAACATTTTGATTGGCTGAGATGTGAGGACAGATTTTATAGCTGTGAAAAATTACATAGACAATTAAAATGATATTTGACTTCTGGTAACAGTTTCAATAATTGTCAAAAATAAATAATTACCAAATAATAAACAATTACAAATAACTTACCAAGTCATCGACATAACAGTCAAAGGGATAAGAAGCCACAATAGTAATTTCCTTTATCTGAAAACACAGCCATCATACAAGCCAACCAAGTTCCCGTTATACCCGTGTAACCCCGCAGCAATTGCAGATCTGTTGTATGAAAAATATTTATGAGTCCCCAATTCATGACACTGAAAAATTATTTATAATATATTATAAATACTAAAGTTAAGTTTGTCATCACAATGACTCTAGCATAACCATGAACAATAATATACTTCTGCAAAACTATCGTAAGCTATAAAACTGAATCTGCCCCTATGACCGAATAAATATATATAGCCCCTTTTACAAGAATATTAACTACTATAATACTGCCCCTAGACAAGAAATAACACTTAAAAATGCCCCTATTTTAACGAAAATAACTCTATAATACTGCCCCTGTTAAGAATTAATACTATAAATACTGCCCCATTGCAAGAATATAATACTAAATACTGCCCCTAGTACACAAATATAACTACTATAATACCCCCTTGACAAGAATATAACTACTATAATACGCCCCTATGTACACAATATAACTATAAAACTGCCCTATGTACAAGAAATAAACACTTAAATACCCCCCCTATGTACACGAATTAACTACTATAATACTGCCCCTATGTACAAGAATTTTTAACACAAATACTCCCCTTGTACAAGAATATAACTACTATTTCTCCCCTATGTACACAATATAACTACTAAAATTCTGCCCTTATGTACAAGATATAACTACTATAATACTGCCCCTATGTGCAAGAATATAATACTAAAAATACTGCCCCATGTACCCGAATATAACAACTATAATATGCCCCTATGTACAAATCTACTATAATCTCCCCCTATTACAAATATAACACTTATACCCCCCTATGTACAAGAAATAACTACAAAAATACTGCCCCTATTTTACACAAATAACTACTATAATACTCCCCTATGTAAAGAATTAACACTTTAATACTGCCCCTATGTACACGAATAACCTACTAAATACGCCCCATGTACAAAAATAACTACTATAATATGCCCCTATGTACACGAATATAACTACTATAATACTGCCCCTATGTACAAGAATAAAACTACTAAATACTGCCCCTTGTCACAAAATAAATAATATAATACTGTCCCTATTTACAAGAAAATAACACTATAATACTCCCCCTATGTGCAAGAATAAACTAATAATCTGACAGTACTAAAAGTTTAAAACTACTATAATACTGTCCATGTACAAGAATAAACTATATAATACGCTCCTTGTACAAGAATTAACTACTAAATACGCCCTCTATGTTAATAATATTTAAAAACTTAATACCTCCTATGTACAAGATTAATACTTTAATACTGCTCCTGTGCACAAGAATTTAACTACAATAATATGCCCACATGTCAAAATAAACCACATAATCTGCCCCTATGTACAAGAATTTTAACTACTATAATACTGCCCACATTAAAAAAAATAACTAATAATATGCTCCTATTAACAAAATTAACTACTTTAATTGCCTCTATGTCAAAATAAACTACTATAATACGGCCTCCTTGTACAAGAATATGTATTCTAATTGCCTCCTATTTCAAGAAACAACTATAAAACTGCCTCCTATTTAAGATATAACTACTTAATACCCCCCTTTTACAAAAAAAACTCATAATAGCCCCCTATGTCAAGAATATAACTACTATAATACTGCCTCCATTTCAAAATATACTATTCTAATACTGCCCCTATGTTCAAGAAACAACACTTAATACTGCCCCCTTGTTAAGAATTAAACAAAATACTGCCCCATTTCAAGTATAATACAAAAATACCCCCCCTATGTACAAGAATAAATTTTTTTTAAACGCTCCTTGAAAAGAATATAACTACATAATACGCTCCTATTTA